>JAFELO010000402.1:524958-637711 GCA_017140195.1 Eumaeus atala | reverse complement strand
TGGATACGACTACACAGATGTTCCGTCAAGAATTGCTGACGTCACACGCTACTCAATAGTCTGCCAACGTCCACTACAATGTAGCGACCATTTTGGCGTCGGTCAACTTGTGGTAATGAAGATTTTGATGGCTTAATTAAGTTTCATGCGGTTTCCACACGATGTTAAAACTTATGTAATACAACTATTTGAGACAATGTCAAACATATTATGATGTATGTAATTTATTCCTATTTTATACCTATGAAAAGGTCAAGCCAAGTCAAGCTGTATTCAAAATGAATGATTTTGTTATAATTGTGATCGAGTTTCGTTCTCTGGGTCGCTAGTGATCTTAATAATATAAGGTCATTAACATTTTCGACGAACCCTTACATGGTAGTTTTGAATAATCTCAGAAAAAATATACTGTGAAAGAATAACAAACATACATACAAACTTTCGTATTGATAATTAATATTAGCAGGGTACCTATTTAGCGAGAGCAATTGAGTAAACAGCCGAGAATTTTGATGGAAAATAACAAAATGAACGCTCTTTACCGTAGATTTACAAAAAATACAAGATACACGATTTCATACTGAACTGTCGTTCTAAAGCATCATGATAAGAGATTGTACATAAACAATTGTTTAAGCAAATTGTGAAATCATCCTTATGCACATGATTTTAATTCGTTTTCGCACAGCAGATTATATTTGAAAGAAGTGTAAAATTTAAATATATTTTATATATATTGCGTGTATACGTGCATGATTTTTAGTTTTTTTCTCAATATACAATTTTACATTACGCACATTTTTTATACGGACGGTTCTAAGACGCGGCCCGTGTATCTTGGTATTTTTGTAAATCAATGCCTTTTACCTTTATTTAGATAGTAACAACTTTGACCTCTCGCAACAATTGTACGTTGCCAGAGTTCCAAAGTTGAGACTAGATAAAGCCAAACGTTCTACACTCATTTGCTTGCTTACAGTGCGCGTCCAATTCGTGGGGCCCCCAAAATTAAATGACCCTTGACAAAAGTAGAATTTTCGTTTCGTGCGTTACAAGTTTTACAAACATAAAATTCTTTTGCATCGCTTCCAACCGGTCTGCTCAAAAACCGGTCCACCGACTCAGCTGAGAGCTCACGGCACCCGGTCCCCGGGTGACATTTGAACCCGTCCTCCAGTAACCTTTTTTTTTTTCGGAGGGACCTACTACTACTACTAGTTGGCGGCGCTTGTCCAGCCTCGACAGTTCGTCTGACTAGGGAAGACTTTTGTGTCTTCAGGTTTAGAAAGGCGATAGGGGGACAGACTCCCCTCTTTTCCGCAGATGGGAAGAGATGTACAGGGTTGATTGTGGGCGTACCCTATAGTAACTATTTTTGGGACCCGAAAAGGGGGAAATGGTCCCCCTCCCCACACTAATGGGTCGGTGCGTGCACGATGCCGTTTAAATTGCGGTGTTTTGAACAAGGATAATTGAGCTCTTTTAATGTTTGGCTTATCTGAGGAGGCCGGCCTCCTCAGATAAGTCCCCCACCCTCTGACGGGAGGGGTTGATTTGCGCTACAAGTCAGCAAAAGCCGTGTACTTGATTTATTTATTATTATTAGACCTCTCGGAAGTCGCGTAATTTTATCTCTACGCCTCCAATGACAGCGCACTCTCGCTTCTTATAGAAAGGTTACAAGAACTTTATGCCGCTCTTCTCGGTGCGCCTCGTCTTAACGATGTTGTGCTTGGCTTCGTTTCCATAGCGTTGGCTGACCCGTAGGAAACGAGTGTGCTTTAGACCACACGAGTGAAGTAAAACTTTTTCAGTTATACGAAATGTAACTCAGAAAAATAGAGAATGAAAATGTGTACCTTTCGCTTGCCACTATAGTCAAATACGTAAACGTAGCTCTCACTCTCTCTATCTCTGTCACCTTCTATCACAGAAAATTACTTCCCCATTATGAACCATTGTTCGACTCGTTTTCGTAACGCTCTCGTCACGCACTCACAAGGTTACATTCCATTACAAGCGTGCATAAGAAGCAAGCAGATGTTATGCTTCAGAAACATTACACGGTAATCAACCTAGGGCTACATGTGTTCTAATGATTATAAACTCGCTTTTCCCTTTCCTGTAAAGATTGCTGAGTTGGTGCCTAATAGAACCGGGAAGTTATTTTTTTATCTAGTAGCCCCACTTTTTCTCCTGTATGCGTTAAGTTATAGTCCTGTCATGTCTCATTCAGTTAGAGAGAGAGAGTCCTGTGGCCCAACGGGCGCATGGAAGAAGGGCAACGTATTTACGTAACCACTGATCTGATGCATGTGAAATATAGTGCACCTGCGGTCTGACAGTTGACAACAGCACACTGTGAAGCTTATAATAGTAATGTTAGTAGGCTCATATTGCCTGACCAGGAGCTTCGTCATTTTAGACGGCTCGACAGGGAGGTTCATCTCGCTCACACGATTCCACCGCGAAATTGATGGCTATGATGTAGTATTTCGTGCGCTCGGCCTATACGGTGTTAAAAGGGCGTATGTATTATCTAAATGGCAGAGATTGTTTGTTTATCCTACTGTTTTAAAAAAGATAGTATTCTTCTGTGCGCTGGTTTAATAACTGACATGTTACGTAGATCGTACGTACATTACGACACGTTACGTAGTGATCTATATCCGCCCACCCCTCCAAATGTCACCCTGACATAAGTTAACACCAACAATAAAACAGTAAAGTCAACTTCGTGTGATGGACTTTATGAATCAAACTTAGCGAGAGGCAATGCCCTTGTTGCAATGCGGCCGATTTAAAAACCAGGTCCATGCGTGGCAATAGGACAAAAGAAAGGTCAATTGTATGAGTCATATTCGCTTATTTTCGCCACAAAGCGATAATATTTAATTTGGTTGAGGGTGCCTACTGCATACCCTACGTTTTATTATTTTGGGGACACGACGTTGACACAATGACATGGGCCGTACCCTTTTAATATAATTTACTGGGCGCTCGTAAACAACACGCGCTTCTAGCTTTCGATCGAATCGATTTGTCCGTGATTGGAGATTATCATGGTAATCATAGCAATCGTCGTGGACAAATGCACGAAAAATACTTCGAAAGTTGTTTATAAAATTAATTTATCCTGACGCCTATTTCTTCTGTAACCTGGCCGCTGTTTCTTCTGTCTCCTCACTCCTGCTACTTACTTCTGTGAACAGAAAGAAACAGGGGTTTCTTGGTATAAAACTCCGCCATAAAATCAAAGTGTGAACGGGGACATGAGATACTCAAATTGTATTGCCGTTAGGAGTAAAAACTCATAATAGTTGAACAATAAATATCTATTGATTTCTCTATCGGTGTACGCTAGCCCTAATAAACGAATACTAATTAATAATGTTATCATTACACCTGTACGCAGCGCGCAGGTCCCACGGACTTTCTAGCTGTGGGAAGCGCCGACTCTGTCATTATGTGCTATATTTTTTAGCCTTTATTATGCTCTCGCGTGCTCTGTGACCGTTCGTAGAAAGTGCACCGTTGAACTGGGCGTTTAGCTACAAACAAATATGGTGTCGGTAGGGCGTCCAGGCTCTGTTGAATTTCAAAGACAAAGTCGCTTTAAAATATTGTAATTATGAATATATAAGAAAGAACTGGGAAGACTAACAGTATTATGTGGCTACTAGATGTGCCCCGTGGTCTCATCTGCATAAAATCTACTATTTATCCAATTTTTTTTTTATGGAATCGTAATGTATATGTGTACTTAATTGAATCCATATACGTGCAGTAGTTTTCGCGTAAAAGAATACCAAATATATACACAAACATTCGCATTTATAATTATTTATGTAGGATATCTTGATATATATGTCTCCTAAGCAATCAAAGCTTGTAAACACCGACTCCCGGCTTCAATAACCAAACATAGTACCGTCTTCATTAAGGTTGATTTTTATTTGCTTAAAAACACATATTATATGTGAAACGAAAAGAAAAAGCTGTATGTCTTTACTTGATAGATGTTGTCAAAATCTACATATAGTACGGTTTTTCATGCAGTTTTCACATATGGAAAGATCAATTTACGAAGAAAGTTTTTATTTGGCCTCTGTTATTTACGGGCCAAGCCGGGGCAGACCACTTATTTGTTATAAATTGCATGCAACATAAAGCTATATCACATCGGTGCTAGGAAAATGTCACCTCCAACTTGCAAGGTAGTTAAGTAACGCACACAGTAGTACGCAAATGATGTACACTTACATAACGCGTGCGATTAGCCACAATCGATTAGTTCCATAACGAGTAGTATTATGGCGCAAGATACACTTTAGTGTTGTAAAGAACCGATGCTTTATTTCTCATAGGCTTGCGTCTGGCCACTGTCTCACCTGATGGAAAGTGAAAATCGTTGTCTTCAATTTCCACCAGGTGAGACGCACGCTGTCCAAAATGTATACGATGGAAAGCTAAAGAATCCCGTTCCGACGTCCCGGAGCTAGTCACACACAGGGCTTCGAGTTGGTACTTGGCCAAACCATCCCTTAGATGTGAACAATACTAAATACACGAACAAACTGTGCTAGATATAAGATTGAGTAGCTGTTCTGCTGTAATGTATCTTCGTGCCTTTGCCCATACCATACCCAGCTCTCTGTCAGCACTTTGAGTTTTACTATCGATTAAAAAGCCAATTTTCCGATTAACGCATAGAAGCCCAAAAAGATTTGTAATAGATAAAGTAATTTCGTACAGTGAAAAAAGACTCCCCTTTGCGAACAACAGACACACCTGGGTTTTGTAAGCAATAAAGTTGACCAGATTGACGTCTCCCCATGCCGAAACAGATCATATTCAAGCAGTTGATCATGGCGCTTATGTCTACTGGAAGGATAGAGTGGAACTGGGCGACACATCAGCGCCATCTCCGTCTATGCTGCTGCTATATTGGCTGGCAAACTTAAAGCAATAATAAAAATTTAACACAATCTCGGAAAGTCTTCATTTGGCAACAAGCAATTATAATCAGTGTACGGGTCTGAGAAGATCCAAATATTCACACAGCTCGTTCTCATGTTATACTATTGTCCGTTACATATTATTTACATAAATAAGATAAGTGGTGGTCGCATATGGCCGTGTCTCAGCTCGAGGACGGTTGAGGTCAAACAACTGTTATTGAATACTTCTGGTGTTATCGCTGACACAATCACTGCTAAAACGCACAGGTCAAAAGTGTAAGCGGAGATAATTTGACAAAGTTGAATTATATTTATTAATCACTAGCAGCGCCCCGCGATTTCACTCGCGCATCTCCGTTTCTATTAGTCGTAGCGGGCCAATAGTTTGCCTATTCCTTCCTAGATAGATGGACTATTACTATTTAACAGTGGGAGGAACTTAACTCAGATCCGGTCATGATCCTCTCCATGAGCCTGGCGTTCGCGTCAACGCCGAGGTCATTTTAGCTGACATGCGCGAGTTGGCAGCCGACGTCAGGGGCTCCTCCCCTGTTACCATGATGATGATCCTGGCCAGAGGGACCGGAAGGAGGCCATGATATTAACAGTTAAAGTAGCTGTTACAAACATTCTCATATCGGGATGCATCTCTCCCATCTGCGGAAGAGAGGGGGAATCGGTCCCTCTTGCGACCCCAGTCTCGTCACTAGACGAGCACTCATAGCAAGCTGTGTGTGTGGGCTTCTCTTGCCTTTTAAGGCATACGTTCAGGTTCGAGGAAAAAAACAAGGCTTTTGTAATCGGTACATTAATTCCTGAGTTTATGTTGTCAATGCCTATTACTAAACTGAACTGGTCGATAGGATAATAACTTGAATTAATTAAAAAGAAAAAAAAACTAAAATGTACGAGTGATTAGCATAGTGATTAGGAGCAGACAGAATGATTAACCATTTAAAATCTGTGCCTGCCAGTACGCGCGACGTGTATAAGGCTAGAACCAATTAATTAGTAATCTAAGATTAAAACTGATAGTGATACACGGTAAAGTATCCAAATTATACACGACAAAATGTCAATTTTATATTAATATATTTTATAATTTTACTTGAAACAGCCGATTTAAATCCATTGTAGATCAATTCCAAGGAATTTTACATTTTTATTGCATACGTGTTGGTAAATGGTCAGGTCACTGAGAATTATTATAAAATTATAAATACTTTTCGGGACAAGGTAAAAGTTTGTTTTAACACTGTTTGGCACATAACTTCCAACGTGGGTCATACCTCGCAAGTCACGATATAAGCCCGCTGAGAAGATTATCACCTTTATCGTGGTATACTGACTTTTATAGGAGTATTAGAAGTGGTTCCATGCTGTATTGCTGCTGAATTGGTCCGGTACGTTCGGGGAGGTAGTTTTCTTGTACATCGTATAAGAAGCGATTAAGGAAGCAAATATATATCCGCATAAATGCTATGCGAATGCGTTGTCCTCTTTTCACTGTCATGTTACATTACATAATGTCATCGAGAGGTACCTCCACGGTCGTGCAGCCCAATTCGGCTATCATGCAGACACTACCTCTTGCTATATTATAATGTAATGTTAAGTCTAATGCATGCTCTGCCATATTACATCGCCTTGGTATCTTGGAAAGTGCGAAGAGTTTTATATACAAGCAGTGCGTTGAACAAATCTCTCTAATGATAATATCTAGTATATTATAAGTGCAAAAGCGTTTCTCTAATTAGCTGCACTATGTAGAAGTGTTAAACCAACTATGATCACCACGAGAGGAGTAAGTAACTGTGTTGTGTTAACTTTAACAGTCGACGCGTATGCCGTGTGACTATAGTGAAATAGTGGAGCATTGGCTGTGACCAGTGCGTGACCAGTTCCCCTGTATGTGGTGATGGATAGCCACAGCGAGCCCCGGAGCTCCCGGGCTAGTGTCTCGCCCGGCGACACCATGAACAGCGTCTATACCGCCTGGCGTAAGTATATCCAGCTGGTTCACTTGACACTTGTACCCTTACCGTTCCTTGACATGTTTATAGCATCAACTGGTCTGACAATGCCTAAACATACAGCGTTCGACAGTTTGACACAATAACTAGTTTGCAAATATATCATCATCAGGCGGACGACGTCCACTGCCGGACATGTCTCCCCCATGGAGCGCCACAGGTCACGGTGACAAGCCACATGTTCACACTTGAAAGTAAGTGCAAGTCGCGCGTGGAGGCATTTAAGCTCGACGCTAGTGCTATTTAATTTAAATACGAAAATCTATTTAATGACAAAATATTTTTAGTGTATCTTACCTTACTTTTATCTGTGATTTGTCCGTCCAGACAAATGTTGATGTTTATTTTCCATTTAAATTCTTGCCATGTGACTGTTTTTTATTCTATTTTTTGCCGAGACATCTTTGTTTATTTGTGGTCATTACAAAATTATACACATAATTACCTTAAACTTTGTGAATTATGTGTTTTGATCACTTTCTTTTTTGCTGTTGTTATCTTATCAATTTTCCAACATTAAATTAACATAAAATTGTATTTGCTTCTTGATTACCAAATGGTGCCAAAGGAATACCAGCGCTGGTAGAAAACAGCAAAATACTGAGTTGGTACTAATTCGTGACACAAAATAGTTAACTGTATAAGTATTTCCATAAATCAGGTTTGTGTGTGTAAAAAAATATAATGATGATAAGTTGAGTTTATTTACTTTTGTTAACTGTAGTAAATTTTAAGTTTACGCACTAAATGTTCACTGCTTAGATCGTATTAAAAGATCTAACGTTCACTGTATAACGCTCACATTCATTTAGAACCTTATTTTCGAAAGTTATAATTATTGATAATTGTAAATCTATGACGGAAAAACACAACGTTTAAAGTTGTTAGATTTCTGTTTCACATACTGGTTCAAAAGTATGCGAGATGACACAGAATAGAAAAGACATGTAAATAATGTGCTTAATCCCTTCTGTAAAAAATCGACCCTAATAAAAACTTCAATAAAGAAGAATTTATTTATTTGAACGCGCTAATCCTGGAAACTACTGGCCCGAATTGACTTTTTTTGTGTAGAAATACTCCATTAACCGAGGAATGCTATGGAGGTTTGTTGCATTGCATTTACACGTGTGTAGTCGGGCGGTGTTAGTATAAAATAAAGCTGAGATTTGTGACCAGTTTATAACAATTGTTAATACACGAGTTGAAACACACTTAATGCTTGTGGCGTGTTCACTTTCAATGTCACATATGATGTCTGATTGCTAGATTGCGACCGGTTCATTATTATATACTGGACAGTTGTATGAGATAACTAAAAGAGAGCGAATAGACAACACGTAAATGTCATCTCAAGCGACAATCGGTCAGCAGTTTGCGACAGAAAACCATCAGTCGACACACCATCAGATGACTTGGCTACTCTCGTCGCCCTCTACGTTTTAATATCATTATATACGATATATTTATGCACACTACATCGCTAATTTGTAACGCTTAATAGAGTAGAATAGAAGGTACGTACCTTCTATTACCTTGAGACGGTGCTGGCTAGTGGCTACTGCGTCCGTTGCGACAGCCACGCAACCTACATGCGTACTCGCATGTCTAGTATGTCACCGAGACAATATGTTGTAGTATGCAATATGCTACGAAATCCTTGTTGTTCCTTTTAAACATTTAGTTATAGGTATATATCCTTACCGAAGGTAATAGTTTGATTAAATCATATATTGGCCAATTAGCCATAATAATTAAATAAATGAATATTAAAAGAAATGTTTATAATTACGTCAATTTTTATTCAAATGCTTACGGCACCACAGGTGATTGTTACGTGACGAGTTCCTTACCTTATTACCTCTAGTACACTCGGGGTCATGAACATTTCCATTGCGGTGATTGGTCCACCGAACCTATCACGCCTACGGGACTTTTTAATTTACACATTACAATAATATTATAAATATTAAATTTAGTATTTTTAAGTTGAACGGTACTTACTACTAAATTGAATGCATTGTTACAATTGAATATCGTCGCTGATTCTGCCCTTGGCAGGAACAACCCGGTTTTTGTTACATATTGTATAAAAGTAAATATATAATTAACGTCTTTTCTGCGTTTTTGAATGTGTGGGATTGTCACACTGAGGGTTTGATACCCAAAGGAGGTAGGAGCATGACGACTTATAATAATTGAGGATCTCACAAAATGTGTGCACGCATTTTACATGAAACGAAGTACATATAAGTTTTATTTTTTTTATTAACATTAAATATAAATAAAGTTTAATATTAAATTTTCGATTCTGAGTCACCAGGAGGCACTCTTTACGCTTACATGACAGGCGTACAGACATACAGAACAAAATTGTCCTATAATGGTCTGTGTATATCTCAAAGTCACCCCTGGAAAAGCGGTCTTGTAAACGTGGTCTGGGGGTGAAATATGTGTGACACATGGATCATCCCATCTTCTTTAAAAATGTCCTTTTCCTTTACTGCCTTAGGAAGGAAATAATAAACAACAGAACTGTTTACAAGTGATAATTTAATTCACTTGAAAAACTCATCTTCTCCAAGAAGACACTAAGTAAGAGACATTCCTACCGAGACTACCACGATGGCACCCCTCGCCCAAGATAATAATAGTTACAGTAATCTTAAAAACTATAGAGATGCATCCTTCCCATCTGCGGGAGAGGAGGGGGTCTGTACCCCTATCGACCACAATCTCACCTAGACCGTCGCCCGACGTGTCTTATAATAAGCGAGCAAGCTGTGCGGGACACTTCCGTCAGTATAGAGCAGTAAAAATACCACGTTCCGCGGCACCTCTCGTGTTTACTGTTCTATGGTTATATTTAAATGACATATAAGGTCAGATTATGCATTAAGGACCGGTATTTTGGTTGATCAGGGAAATGCTGAGTGTAAAAGGTCGCCTTTTATTTAACAGACGTGGCTGTTACTTTAACGTTATAATGACTACAGTCTGCTGTTGAATAGGTCATGAAGTGGTAACATAACATTTTATTGAAAAACAAATGACACTGCTTTTATTTTTGTTAGTACCTATAATGCTAATATGTGTAAAACTCTTTCGTTTACTAAGTGACTGTTTGGCAGACAACGCACAATGACGTATATACTGTAGAACCTTACCATCTTACGCGGGTAAACCACGGGGCACTGCTAGTATAGTATAAGCATGCTGTCGGTATCCGCTTAGTATTTTTCCCTCGGCCGCCGCATTGCGACTGCATTGGGCATTGTTTATTGTGCTTTGTTTTTCAATGTACACGCCACGCTCGACCTATAATTGGGTTTTGGTGAAATTGCGCAACCGACAGACAATAATGCTTACGACATTTTACAAAGAAAGGTGCAATGGCGATATTAGTACCTGCTTAAGCTAAAAGTAGACAACTACTGTGGTATAATATAATTTATCCTTAATTTGGCAGCTTGCTATAAATCTTAAATGTACGATTTTGAAATTTAAATGTACAGCCCGGGAACATGCAAAGCTGTAAATCGAACTTTTTGTCAGCCATTTTTAAACAGAGTAGCTCTACATATTCTCTCTCTCTCTCTCTGTTTCCAGATGAGATGCTAGAGAGCGAGGGCGCGGGTCTGGCGGCGCGAGTGGCGGAGCTGGAGGAGCGCTGCTCGAGGCAGTCTGAGGAGCTGCTGTGTCTGCGGTCTACTCTAGCAGACGTGCTGCGGCGACTCAACGCACTCGAGGGGAGATCTCCCACGCCCAACGCCCAGACTCAACGGAATGGGACTTCTTACACTGGTAGGTTATAGCATATGAGGCTTGAGGTAAGAGGTGTATAGCTAGAGGTGGAGTAAAGTGTTTTGACAGAGCTAGAGGAGCGCTGCTTAAGGCAATCTGAGGAGCTGTTGTGTCTGCGCTCTACTCTAGCAGACGTGCTGCCGTGACTGCGCGCTCGAGGGGAGGTCTCCCACGCCCACCGGCCAGACTCAGCGGAATGGGACTTCTAACAAAAGTAGGTTTTAGTATATGAGGATTGAGGATTGCAGTAAGGGATATATAGTCAGAAGGCGAGCAAAGTGTACTGGAAGAGCGGAAGGAGCGCTGCTCGAAGCAGGTGGAGGAGCTGTTGCGTCTGCGCTCTGCTCTGGTAGACGTGCTGCGGCGACTCGACGCGCTTGCGGAGAGATCTCGCACGCTCAACGTCCAGACTCAGCGGAATAGGACTTCTTACACAGGTTGGTTATAGCATATGAGGATTGAAGTAAGAGACATATAGTTTATAAAAGGCGAGCAAAGTGTTCTGGCTAAGCTGGAGGAGTTTTGAGAGCTGGAGACTTCCCTGGGTGCAGTGGTCCTTTTACAGATAGATATGGAGTGTACACATATGTAGCTATAGTAGAGGGAGAGGTCAGCCAGCGCGAGTAACGGAGCTGGAAGGGCACAGCCAGCACCAGACAAACTAGAGGTGCTGGTATGCCTAAGACTTAGGTGCTGCAACGACTCGATGCCAAAGGAAGAGGTAATCTCCCTCCCACAGACACTAATAGGATGTATGGAGCGAGAGATAAACTTATAAATATACAGTGGGCCCAGTGTTCAGTAGTACGCGTGGCGAAGAATTTGCTGTATATTCACCATTGAGATAATATAGAGTGACAGCGTAAAACGCTGCCGTCTAAATCGAGAGAGCCAGTAAATGAAGTTCACTCGCTGTCTCGCTTTAGTGACATTTCATTTTGGTTTCATTCATTTCTCTCTTGACATAGATAATAATACTTTCTCATCTTCCTTCCCTATTCAGCACGACAGCCACTCGCCGACATGTAACTGCATGTGGCACCCCTTCTCTGTCTATGTTATCTCTGTGTTATGCACTCAACTCTGTTAGACGTGCGGAGAAAGCAATACGCCCACGACCAGGCTCAGGAACTATTTTATTTTTTTACACAATTCGACGACTCCAAATTTTTTTATTCTAATTAACAATTATAACAATCACTTTTTGAACTCAGTAAAATTCTACCACCGTTCCAAGCTTGCTTTACCAGTCAAGCAATAGCGATCAAATCAACAGAACCTCTGTAGCGCCTACATGAAGTGGAGCAAGTGAAGAGCCTTCGCAGCTTTCTGATGATCAGCGACGCCCATAGACAAACGCAACTGCGTCGCCTTCTTTCCACACGAACTCTGGACGGCCAAGTAACTAAGAGTGTGTTTGTCTACTTCGGCAGCGAGCAGCGGCACGCCCAGCAGGGAGCTGCGGCTGCGCCAGCCCTCGTGCCGGGAGACGGTGAAGCGCACCTCCAGCTATGGGTCGACAGCCTCCTCCTTGCAGCAGAGGTATGTACACCATGGAGCATTTACATTTTTCGTATTGTTTGATCAACAATTACAAATTTACTAAGCGGAGGTTGTGTATTAATTAAATTGCTAAACCAAACTGTATTTATGTATTTATGCAACTTTACAAATTTGTCATCAAAATCAAGGCGCATATTGATCAAATAGGAGAATTTGAAAAAATATATTGTACGTAATAGAGAGCTAGAGCCAGTAAATACCCGACTGCGTCAGCAAGAGGGTAATGTGTTACGGATTTTCACGTATGAGGTGACCTCAGGTTCATCTTGATAACGCGAGCGCCAAAAAGTACCTTAACAAAGTAGGAAGAAACAAAATGGCAGATGTTGGTTGCAAATTCGTGACGTGCATTTTTTTTCATCATTCTTCTTACCTAACAGATCAGGTGGGGTATCAAATTGTAGAGATTTAAGTGACAATTAGAGAAATGTATATAACTTGCAGTTTTTATTTAACAAAAACTAAAAAATGTAAAATAATAATTAATTATTGGAACAAAGAACCCGACTGCTAACTGAAAAAAGCAAGACTTCAGGTCGGGACATATTTAAAATTTGGCATAAAGAACGGGGCCCTGTAACTGTTGAAGTCTTTTTTTCTTTTCAGTTAGCAGTCGACTTTTGTTATTTTAATTAATTACATGTAAAGCAGTCCTTAAAGAGTTTCTTATTCGCAATTTGTTTTCTTTTTTGGAGCTAAAAGAGATGCCTTAGACAACGATTTAAAGTGCGCTATATAAAAAAAATATGACTAGTAAAGCTGTGTGGAAAATACCCGACCGAGTTTTACACCAGTTGACTTTACCGCGCTTACTTCGTTGTTTTTTGCACCCTTTCTGAAGTATGTTCGTTCTCAATTAGTCACTCTCTCAACCCCAGTCTGGTGTCGGAACGGTCACAGTTTTTAAAATCGGACTTGGGTCAACACTTAATCTCACCGCTGCTACACCTATATGACAGCTATAGCAGCCTCACGCGGTTTCACCCACGCACTCCACCAGTAAAAAGGCAACTATCTGCCAAAATTAAAGTTTGTAGGTGTTATAGATTCTGATATTATGTAATTAATCGGTGAGTTTTATATATAATAGATATATATCTCTCGGAGACGTATAAAAGAGGATGTAAATGTTTCGAAGAAGAGAGACAGAGAGAAAGAGTGAGAGAACTATCATGGAGATCATGCAGTCACGTATGACCCTTTGATATAACAATAATAAATGTATTGTGTGGATGTTTCCAGGCGCGGCCCGCAGCACCAATCGACGGGCTCGCTCCAGTCCGACTCCCCGGCATCATCGTCCTCGCTGTCTCCCGCGCCGTCCCCCTCCCCGCGCGCCACTCCCGCGCCCTTACACGTGCCGCATGTGCAGTACAGGTAACACTAACTCTAACGAGGAGACTAGACGAGCAGGTCTTTCGTACACAACATGTTCAGGTATTACATGCTCTAGTCATAAATGTGTCATGTAAGGATGACAGCTCAAGATTGGACCGTTAGCTGAATAGTATCCACGTATGTAATATGACAGTGAGAACGCTTCAGAGTGCAGCTCTCGGCCTCGGCTCATCGAATATAAGTCTATTATACCTAGACATCAGCCATCAGAGCTGTCATCAATAGACAGACTATACGATATGTTTTAGTAAGAGGTAGTGTCATGCTACATTGCAGCCATAGATTTTGAATAAATCGAACACATAAGTCAGACAATTCTGTTTGGTTCCTTTCTTTTATAATATGTACTGACAATTCGCCCCGTCTACCTTGAATAAACTGTTACCTTAGAAAATTTTACACTAAACGCGTTAGACTTTACAGTGTAGATGTAAAGGCTGCGTTACGTAAGTGCCGGTAAACAACTACATCACACCTTACTTACATAACCTTGGAATTAACAAAGATCGCGTTTATATTATTATTAATATATATAAACGCGATCTTTACAGAGCTCAAATAATAAATTAAAACTTGATCACGGCTTTTGTTGATTTCGAGCGCGAATCAAACTCCGCCCGTCTTCTGACGACTCACCCCCCTTTTGGGTGGTCAGGAGGCCGGCCTTCTCTGATGAGCCGAACAATAACTCCCAAAAATAATCACTATATGGAACGCCCACAAACGACCCGGTACATCTCTTCACATTTGCGAAAAAAAAGGGGTGTCGTCTATCGTCTCCCTAAACTAGAAGACACAAAAGCCTTCGCTAGTACGAAGAACTGTAGGGGCGAGTAATCGCGTCGCCTACCAGTAGTAGGTCCTTGCGAAAAAAAATATCTTTGGATATAAATTAAAGAAAACCGTGAGAAAATAAGAGTAAACGGAGTTCTTTGGAGGCCTTATGCCGCCTTCCCATCAATGGACCACCAGAAAACCGCACGAACTGCAATATCATAGCTGACTTATGCCGATAACGTGTTAGCGAGAGGCACACCTGTGCCGGCAGTGTTAAACTGCAAATTTCAATCCAGCAAAGGCGCGACCACCCACAAAACGAAACGTTATTAATATCTTAAGTTTACGTAATTATTACGCATTAAAATAAAACTACTGTTACGGATTTTTTCGTGATTTATTGAATTATTTTATATTACAACATTTTAGAAGCTTTACAGCAACCATGGCCACGGGTGGACCAGCTGAAAAAAAAAAGGTACAATGTCACAGATAGATGAAATATTGATACGCTCGGAAAACTTCGCCGTAGTTTTCATCGGCTACAAATCCAATAAACAATACCAGCTACAATACATAATCTGTTTAACACACAATAATACAGACAGACACACATCGTACCTACACTCTTCACCACCTCTATACGTGGTCAAATTGTATAAGCTTAACTACAAAACTGTTATCCAAAACTTAAAAACCAACGGGCAATCCGCACCTTTTTACTACTACCGACGCCCACGTCTTCCACACAATTACCATGCCGATGCGTCGTCTTTCCTCCTCAACAACAGCAAAACGCACGAAACGCGACACTGAAGATATCACTTTACGGCGGTATCAGGTTTCTCCCCGGTGCCCAACTCCGCTGCAGTACAGTAAGGCCCTACTTCTTTCACTCAGATGTATATTCTTACATACTCCCGTAGGTTGCTTTTCAAAGTGTTTACTTCTAGTGTGTGCTAATTACAGACACAATAAATAATGTTAGGGTTCATTGTACCTTAGTGAATATAATCCTTAATCGAGGCGATACCATCGGCAAAACAACAATAATTGTCTTTACTAAATATTATTTAATTGTTACAAAACATCTCAGAGGCTTAACCATTAAGGTAATTACAGACATACGCCAGTGCTATTATGGACCAGCATTTATCCGTATCCTTTTAAACACTAGTCACGGTGTAGGCAAACAACAAAATAAAAAGCCAAGTGCGAGTCGGACTCGCGGATGAAGGGTTCCGTGCAATCTATAAAAACACGTTTTTGAATGGATATAGATTTAATTTATTTTATTGTTTTTTTAAGTATTTGTCCTTATAGCGGCAACAGAAACACATCATATGTGAACACTTCAACTGTCTAGCCATCGCGGTTGACAGCCTGGTGATAGACGGACAGCGGAGTCTTAGTAGTGCGATACGGTTTTTACCCTTTCGGTACGGAACCCTAAAAATTAAATTCTCTTGATCATCTACACAACGAAATCCCATAATTTATTAATATGGACATTCCATAGCACCTTTACTATTCACACGCGGCTTTTCTCGCGTAGAATCTATCGCAACGGAATTGTTAAGTTAACCGCGATCGTGTTCCAGATTATAATCAATTTAAGTGCCAAATGCCAATCCGCTTAGTTCATGTACTATATATTGTACTCGTACATCTATACAATTTCACTCGAAAATTATCCCATTTATAATATGAGTAGGAGTAGGCCCAGTTACTATGACACATTATGAGATGTTTGGGGCCTCGACTGAGTACCTGCTGACAAATTATTGACAATTATTTAACATTTTGACTATGACCCAAGTCTATTTCTAAGGTAAACGTCAAAGAAAAAATACTTTTATAATGTGTGGTTATTCCAATCAGCCACTTATATTATTTAAAGCTTGTTTTTAATTTTTAAAAAAATTGATTAGAGTAAGCCTTTTATAATTAATAATACAAAAACTACATATATACTTGGCGTGTATTGTAAATTGTACTATATGGATTTGTTAGGTTCAATTTCATTCCAAATCCATTATTCGCCCTAGTACATTTATGTAATACACAAATATTATTGATAACTTAAATTTACGCGAATGTTATTCATTACAATAAAATTAGTTTTACGGATTCTAACGCGGTTTATTTAATTAGTTAACTAGCCCGACGTTACAGAAGCTTTACAGCAACCATGGTCACGGGTGAACTGAGATGTCAGATGTCCAGATGTCACATGTTATTAAAAGCATCCGAAAAATTATAAATATTTAGTCGCCCCAATTAACATAAGCAGTATTTGTTATATCTTGCTGTCGTGAGGTGTTATGTTCATATATAGCAAGAAAATGAGCTATGATAATAGGAAAAAATATGTATTACATAAAACTACACATATTTACAGTAGTTTCAAAGTACAAAAAATAATAAAATAATTTAGCTCCTTTCTCCTTCTTGGTAACGAAAAATACATTGTGCCACTAGGGAGGAAAGTGCTCCATTTTGCATGTGTTACAAAGGCGGGAAAGAAGTGAAGGTCTTGACTCCCGAGATGCACATGCAGTCTATCTCCTACCTGCGATGAAGGTTCGCTCCTTCCTTTCCTCCGCATGCACCGATACGAAAGTGAGAACTTTCGGCGTAGTCTTTTTGTATCCATGGGTCCAGATATTGTGTTATTATAAACACTGTGTATGTATCCCATTTTATGAGAAATAAAGTTCTTAAAACTCTTAAGCTATTTGAACATAGAACATTTTTGAGAACTTATACTTTCATCGTCATCATCTGCCGTCCACTGCTAATATACTCGAAGATTCACTGACCGCTAAGACTGTCTCCCACCACTCGCATCCAACTTGCACCGGAACCATTGCACGGATAAGTTTGGCAAACGAACAACGTCGCATAGACATCTGCATAGTTGTGATGTAATTGCCATCCTCCTCCCCAATAATAGGCCACCGGAAACTCACAATCCACGTGAAACGCGACAGTCTATTGTTGTCACTTTGCAATATAAAGGGTGTACTACCGGTTTCAATATCTAATACAAGGTCTTCCTGTTGGAAGTTGGACTCAATGGTTGTGGAGATCTCCCTGTGACCTCCACAACCATTGAGTCTGTTTTCCTCCACTGCTGGACATGGGCCTCCCCAAGTGCCAGCATACGAAAATTGACTGAGACGGAGCTGAAGCCCGAACTCAGTGCACCTGGAGGCCTATATAAGGGGCCCTATCCTAGTTCCGTTTATAGGATCCTATTATACAGCCTGACTGGGATACTATGTTGATAATGTAATGTATAAGTCGTGGTCGTATTGTACAAATCGCCGTATAACATTACGGCTGGCCATTTTCAACGACGCCGAACACTTACTGGCGGAATCTCACTCAGATATTCAATCCGGCTAATCGTAGGCCCGCCACAAAACAAAACGGCCCTGTTTTCATGGCCAGCCGAAATGAAATACGGCCATTTAGACAATCCAACTGTGACATGTATGTGATATTTTTCACGTAGATACACCCATCTGTTTATGTTAATGTAATTTTGAGTTATTTATTGAACTTTCACTCCTAAGAAACGCTCAAGGTGCGTCTGAAAATAATATGAAAAGTATAATCGTGTAACGCTGAGCGTAACTCGCGTGAAACGCAGTCTCTAGTGCATCGTCCACTTCAGGATAAAGTTCTTTCTTAAGGAGTAAACTCTCGACTGGTGGCGCTGACACAAAGGTTTCCTCTACCATTCTATCGCTACCACGCAAATAGTACGCTAAGTATTGCTTCGTAGATCCCGCAATAGCTCGACGTCCAGCAACCAGACGTCGGCAGCGTCTGGGAACAACCTCACCAAGCGTTGGAACTCAACCGGCGACTTCAACGCACAGGGTCTCCTGCCCAACTCCAGGTACATGCTCTAGTTGTTTTAGTATTACGCTTACTTAAATTATGATTTTTTATACATTGTTATTGTTAAAACACCCGCAAACTGTTGGGAATAGATAGCTAACATCATATACAACAACATCGGTTCCATCTAAATTTTCTTCTTTTTATTGTGCTGTCGTGACATTTGTAAGTCTACGTTTTAAGACATTGCGCCTAGTGAGAGTTAATAACACTCAAGGAGGCCATTAAATTAATATTTATTTTTTTATGAAATAAAACTTGTATGATTTTATATGTCTATCTATTCCTACGATATTGCTGGTGTTTTCAAAATAGCCTCGTAATGTATAAGTGGGCAAATGAGCATACGTATCTTTATTGACTACTGACGCTCATAGTCATACAATCCTTTGTGTTGAAACGCATAATCCGCACAAAACGTAATGGCAAAGCTGTCGCTAAGGAGTCCTCTCCGTCACGCTCGCCCAAATTAGATGCAATGCAGCTTGACGCTGTATTCTGCGACTCTAATAGCACATATTAGATATTTAATTATGAGACTTAAGGTTTATTTCATGATCCACGTCTACTCGTTCACTTAATCTTATTGTAAGAACTGAATATATTTCGATGTCTCAATGAAGCATTAAGTTTATATCAGATAGTGATCAATATTGCCAAAATAAGACAAAGGCTTTATCTCTCGTGTACACAATCGGCCCCACGAATGTCGGCGCATAGGTTGACAGGCGTCACTTGGTTAGCCTATATAAGGTGATTGGGTCGGAATTTCCGCAAACAGCCGAGGCCCCCGGTCTCCATTGCAAGCCGATTCAGCTCAATCAAACTTGCGACTCGCCCAGGCCTACTCATTCTCCTGTGATCCCTGAGTTCCCGACCCAACTAAGAACAGTAAAATAAAAGAGCCGTAAAGTGAAATAGTCGCCGGTAGACCATCCCATTGGGGAGGGGTGGGAAGGAGGGCAACGCATCGGCATAGTAATTATGTGGATGTTCATGGGCATCGGTAGTCGTAGAAAAGCTCCGATTGCTCGTTGGGGGCCGACGATTCCATATTAAGAAAAGGCATTCACCCACGTCATAAGGTCGACGTCGTTACTTATAATCTTTTACAAATGTCAAATTTGGAACAGTGACTGCTCAGCAGACAAATTGGTACATTAGTAGCAGTCACATAATATAATGCATATCCTTGCGTTTTTGTTGTGCTTGGTAAATGATTTAAGTGTCCGTGTCACGTAATGATTTAATAATGATATGTGACGCAACCGGTGAGTCATCTTGTTATGACAGACCTATTATCGTATTCTTAAGCTGGCCAGAATTATTGGAACGTCTGTCAATAGCTTTGTAGACTAGTAAGCATAGACTACTGCACGTCAGGGCAATTTTAACTAGTAGTATTGCACATAAAGTATACTTGTTGTAGGACAATTAAGTGGTTTGTGAACCAGCAGCTTCCGTGATATTCATATACATATGTGTACCTGTCAGTACGATCGAAAGTGATGTACTTACTCTAGATATTACTTTACTTAGCTGAAGCTCTGTGATGTGCTGTGACAGTTCCAACTTCCTGTTATTTTGCACTCTCTCAAATAATGTTGTTCAGCCAGCCTTTCAGCTGGTTTGACTCGAGACATATGCCACTTGATCTCCACGTTAATAACATTTCAGCGGCGTAGTTATGATGTAGCGAAGTAATAACGTGGAATGCAATGCGATGACTATCATCCGTATTGAAGCCCTGTAACTTCCCTGCTATCTAAAAATAAATTCTGCGTATTTTAGTTGGCAAATAAAGCCTAAATTGCGGCTAATCATGGGAGGGTTGCTACTCGAGAAGCTGGTCATGGCGGAGGGCTGGTAACATCCTCCGCCATCTGAATGTGTCGGCCAATCGAAGAGATCATGTATGAGTTGAGTAATGACAGCCAATAGTAAGCAACAACGGAAAGAAATGGGGTTTATTTCGAATTTCCTCGGCAACAATTTTTTTTATATTGTTTACATTGTGAGCGATTATTTATTCTACCCTATTTGCTAATAACTACTAGATTCAGTCCACTTTGTTTATTACTTTTGTTTGTACTTTTTTTACATTTACTTGTTTGTAATGGGCTAGAATTTGAGTGTTCGTTTTTGGGGTCACTACCACACTATCTTGATGAGGTTTTCGGTAACAGGTTCGGTTTGATCCCTCGTGAGCAGTTTATGACGTCAGACTCCAGCGCAATAGTAGTACTTAAATGTCTTATTGGGTCACCTGTATGCACGGAATTGGTGTGTCTCGTGACTGCCATTACCGCGTGAGGGAATTGCACATTAGGCAAGGCAGTAATAAAAACATCTAGCAACAAACCTGCGAATCCTTGTAGGAAGAGGCTGTGCCATGTATGGTGCATGACACTACATCCTCCTATGCAACGCAAATGGGCCGGCACGACCGGGGAAGTGCCTCTCGCTCACTTGATACCGGCTTATAGTGACAGCTACGATGTCGCGTTTCGTGTGGTTTGTGAGTATCCGGTAGTCTATTGGGGGGGGGATGATAAGAGAGCAACGCATCTGCGTAACCATCATGCGAATGTGCATGGGCGTCGGTAGTCATCAAAAATCTCCGATTGCTCGTTTACCCCCCTATGTTATAAAAAAATAATAATGTAAAAAATATACAAGCCGTCTTTTATGATTTAATTTTTACTGGTCATGGCAGGTTTGTGGACTGAAGGGGTGTTAAGACAAGTATGCACAGTATTAGGTACTGCCTAAATTTCTTTGGCACACTTTACGCACTTTATGGCGTGAGGTGTTGATAGATTCTGCTGAATTTCTCACGAATTCAGGATTTTCGTCTTTCTCTACAACAATTATGCTTGTCTCATTGTTCTTATTTAATATGTTGCTTTGTGTAGGTTCACTACAACCAAGTCGTTGCTAAACTTGTACAATAAGCCGTCACAAAATGGATCCATACTGAAGCACGGGTAAGTCCTTCTCTAGGTGATGGTGTTGGGAATTTTGGGACTGATCCATGCCGGGTTTGGCGTTGCTTGTCTGCTGGAAAATGGTTATGGTAACGTAGAAATAGTATATATAGCCCCATCCCATTGTAGGCCAAAGGCCCCATTTTTTCCAATTTCCTCTGTCCAGAGCTTTACTGCGCCAACCAGGCAGGTATCAAGTTCATCTCACTATCTCCTTTTTGGTCTGCCGCGTAGCCTCTTTGAGTCTGGGTCACATAAAGTGACAAATTTTTGTCCACGACTCGTCAGGCCCGGGGCAGACATGTCCAGTCCAGTTCCATTCTATCTCCGCGGCTTCGAGACCTACGACAGCGATACTTGTGCGGTTTTAAAACATTACTATTTCTACGTTCTAGTTGGGTCGCTACAGTACTAACAAAAGAACTTGGGCTCCGTACCCGGTACTAACATGCAAATATAATTAATAACATTAAATTTTTTCGAAGTATGTATTTGTACCCGCCTGTACTATTCAACATTTCTGTTTTTTTTTTACTGTAACAGTAATGAAGTGCTACACTCTGGATCTTTTCTTAGATCAAATACCTGTTTACAAAGTTTTAATAACTGTTACAGTCAATACGGCTCAGACTGGTTTAAAATACGCTCTGCTTTCTCTTTCCCTTTAGACAAAGAAACTGCAACAGCGATTAAACAGTTCAGTCAGATCATATTGTGCTAAAAAATCGACTTGCTAGGACATCCTCCAAAACTTTTTTGTGTCCATAATCTGGGAGTACCTACGCTTTCATCAATGAAACAATAAATAATTAGTCCACTCAGATCGATATATCCATTCGGATATTTTATCTGTCTGTCCGTGTGGTGGTACGCACAAATCTTACTGATATACATTTCATACTGGGAGCACATTAATTCGTCATAAATTAATGTCAACATTTTATTTAATTTATTTGAAACAAGGGTGAATTTGATGATGTTGATGAGTTGTCACTGGACAATATCCCAATTAACTTGATGGCGTGGCGGACGTCCTTGACACAGAAGGGAGTGGCATTTTACAATTCCGTCTGTACCCGATGCCCTTGTGTCCAGCGCCTATGCGACGTGAGGACAGGCGCCGCTTACCAGTGGCCTGTAACTGTTAGCTTGACCTGTGCTACATACACGCGCCGCCCTGCTCGTATATCGGACACAATATACCTAAACACGATTATAACTAGGTATTTTGTATTATAAAAAAATGTTTCTAGTCATTTAAGTATTTTACTATCCCGACGTTTCATTTGCCACGACGTCAATCATAGGTAGACTAGGGACGACTAGCAGAGGTTGCATGACGTCATTACACAATCGATCAAATTACAAAAATGTAAAACTCATTACCTTATATATATTGAATATGAAAGTCCCTAAAAGGTCTCAGTTTGTACGTGATCCATTTTTTTCATGCGATTTTCACCCATGTAGAAGCTTACCGAAGCAAGACAACATACAATAATGGAAAGAATAAAAATCGTGCTAATTAGGGTGAACACAAACCATTCGATCGCATTCAATCCCCCATATCCCTTTCATCATCATCATTATCAACCCTTATCGGTCCACTGCTGGACATAGGCCTCTCTCAATGAATCTCCTGCTACTCGCATCCATCCCGGCTACTGCATAGAGATCGTCGTCCAACCTGTTCAACGGTCGACCAACATTTCTTTTCCCTAAACGCGGCCTCCTTACTGGCAAATCTGCCATCTGTTCTTCTGAGTGTGTGACAAGCCCATTGCCACTTGAGCGATATTCATTATAGGATAATAAATACATATATGCCTATTTCTGTCTAATATATACGCAAATTTACGATAAGGCTTTGTGTGCGTCTATAAATATACATAACAAGTTCATTACATAATAATAGCACGGACAGACACGCCTACACGCACATATAAATAGCATATCCATGGTAACGTTAACATGATGAGTATAACCCGAAAGCAGTTCCGGAGGTATCAACCTGATCACTATGACTCCTGCAATCGTAACTCCGTCCCCTTTTTATGTCATTGACAATGTCAACCTGGCCGAATTACGGTTACAGCTAGGGTTGTCACCCTTTAAAGGCGAATAACGAATAAAGTATTTCTTCATTTTATTAGATAAACATATTATAATAAACATAAATATGTTGTGTACTTATTTATTAATTTATTTGTGTATGAAAAGTACTTATTTAATTGTCCTTATATGTTCGTCGCTCTTTGGGACAGACAATAAATATTACTTCTTTATCAAAGATACAATACCTCTGTGCAATCGAAATTTAAATAACCAAACCTAATTTTAATTTCGCTTGAAAAGAGGTAACATATCTTTGAAAAAGTAGAGTAAACCGTACCGTAGACCGTCTCATAAGCAACTGATCACAACCAGTAGCGAGCCAGTAACAATATTTTACTTAAAGAGGGTATTTTAGCGTGCTTTATCGATGTCGTAGATTTTAGAGGACGCCTTCGTAAAAAAAAAGAATAATACTCTACTTTAGAGTATAGGTGGGAACCCCAGCCACAGCGACCATCTCTTAGAGACGAGCCAACTGCACGGGACATTACAGTACACAAGTGTGTGCGCAGGCACAAGTGCAATGCACTGCGAGGCACGCGGGTGTAACGCCGCCGAACTTCCTAACTCTGGTCTGTTACTAGCAGTTAATGCTACTGCCAGAGTCGTTTACAGATAACATTTGTTATTTTTTCACGTAAATAATATTGGACCGGTTTGAATTAAATGTGAAACAGAAGACGAAGACTGACGTACCACGCTCAGATTGATCGGGCACTGTCTGAGGGTGTCAAGTGTATTCGCAAACGGCGCGTTCGTATGAGGAGTGATGAATGCGGAGGAGACAAGGCATCTTCATTAGGGAACTGGCAGGATCTTCATTAGGGAACTGGCAGGATCTACATTAGGGAACTGGCCCGGACATGAGTCCTGATTCAAGAAAACCTTATACACTTTTTTAGTATAGAGAGTAGTAAATACTTTTTTATTAACTAACTACTTGCGCCTTACGGATTCTCCCGTATTATCCACTTTCTCGTTGTATATACTCACTATATTATAGCCTAAAGCCTTCCTCAATAAATGAGGTGTCTGCACGATTTGAAACCGGAGTAGCAGCTCCTGAGATTAGCGCGTTCAAATAAATGGACTTCAACTTAATAATGTTATAGTATAAGTTATATCTTGATGTTTATTGAAGTGGGTTTACGTTCCGCCAGAGGTCTGGTCATGTTATAATACCATTCGAGGTGTTCTGTAGAATATCCAGTGAATGAGAGAAAGCACCAGGTTCATTTGGTTTTAAGTAGTGTAAATTATTTTATTCCAAATCTTTTTTTACGAATCAACTTACAGTCAAAATATCGGTCCATAAAAGGCCCTTACCCTTGGACGAGTCCATTTATAAAGCGTTACAAAAAATTGCACGAACGATGACCCCAATCATTTCGAAATACGCTGACATGCGGACAGTGTGTACTCCACAGTATAAATATACATAAATGTGTATCTTTATAGCTTGCTAAGTTAAAGCCTTTATGCGAACACTTTCGAGATAAAAAATCGCCCAGTTTTTTTATGTGTATAGGCATCATGCGTAATCATCGTTTTTCAATGTTATATAGCTTTCACCTAGCTCCATGATAAGTGGTAGTGCCATGCTGCATGGCACTACATCCTCCTCTGCAAAGGAATCGCTCACTTGATATCGCCGTAAAGTGACACCTATGGTGTCAGGTTTCGTGCGGTTTGTGAGTAGCCGGTGGTCCGTTGGGGCGGGGGGAGTTGAAAAGGAGGGCAACGCATCGGCATAATTATGCTGATGTTCATCGGCGTCGGTAGTTGTTGAAAGGTTTTTGCGATTACTCCTTTGTCTCCCTATACTATAAAAAAGTGGGCCATAAACTGAAATAATTTTACGAACCGGACCAAAAGGTCCTGAGATTAGCGCGATCAAACAATCAAGCAGACTGTTGCGCTTTGTAATATTAGTATAAATATATATATTCTAGTAGAGTATTTATCTATACTCGACATGAAGTAGAGCTAATAATCGTTGTAAATTAATTTACATAAGTGTGCAACGGGCAGCATTACGGACGAATATACTCGGGATGTCTCGCTTCGAGTAGCTTGTGAGTTGTGTTGAGGAAATGTCAGGAGTGCACCGCATGGCATAACTTTGAGTTTAAACTTTGAGCCTCGGGATACACCGAGCGACCGAAATGAATCGCTAAATAATTTAGCCTAAAATGTCTATTGTCTTTGACCTTGCCAATCCCCGCACCCACACAACTTTACATGAACGCACACAAAATAAAATTCGCCTTAACACAGTTACTTCAGTTAATGGCAAATGACTCATAGTCTATCAAGAGATAGTAGATGAATACGAAATATAATAACCACGACGATTACATAATGTGATATATACATTGCTCATTATGTAGGATCATGTTAAGAATAATTACATACTGGTGTAGTAATGGTTCAAGAGTCGGGCACAGACAAGTTATATACAATAAAGTAGGCGCTTGCGTCCTCTTTGGCGCGTTCTCGCTCAGTCCGCTCTTGTTTTGCACTAAAGCCGGCTGTTTGATTAAAATTCTTGTGCGTTTGAAACAGGTTTTAAAAATTCATAGCGTCAAAATATTTGTGGCAAAAGTTTCAAAAATAGAATGGAAGAGTGGTGAATATACTTTATTTGAAATTAACACACACGTAGCATTGTTTTTATTTATTTATATTATCACGTAATTTTTTTCTAGATTTATTTACTTTCCTTACTTAGTGGACCTAGATTTTTGGGACGCTTTTGGACATTAGAACAGTAATAATGTCATTCACCCCTATGTAAGTTGCTTGTTGGTTTTAGATGCTTGAAAAATAACACTTGCGCTTTTTTTTTATTTTTTTTTTATTTATGCAACCATAAAATAAATTAAAATTAATGCATCGTCCTTATAAGGAAAATTATGACTGTACAGTACATATACAGAATAAGATCTTTAAATTAACTGTACTTTGTCTATCCTTATTTGGATAGTACATTAATTTTAGGCTAGATAAGATCTCTTTGTATTGCCTTTACCTATTTTATATGTAGCATAACATATGTTAAGTTTATTATTTTATTACATTATCACCATTAATATCTCGTTCTAATATGTAAACTCGCGAGAAGCATAGAATTTTTACATGGTCATCAAAAAAGATTTTCATGCAATAGGATCTCTTAATTTCCATAAGCTGTTTGTTATTAAAAACCGACAGACATTTACCTTAATTTAAACAATAATAATTATTATTATTAAATTTGAGTCGCCTAATATTATTATTAGGCGACTCAAAATGTTGCTATCATCATCATGGCCGTCTCTGAGATATCCACAGGTTCGAAAGCTAATTGAGAAATTGCGACATAAATGCTGTAGTAAAATGTGGGTGAGTGGCACCGCCCCGGTAGTGCCGCCCGAGCAGCCCGCAATGCTGCAATAGCACTATTACACACACATGTAAGAGTGCTATTGCTCAACACCAAGCCGCACTTGAGTGTGATAATAAAATTAGTGTCCACTTCGAATAGGTGTAACGTAGGCACTTCAGTAAGATGTGGTGATATGTTGTCTGCTGAATTATGCCGACACGTCGAGGGAAGGATCTCTCGATCACGTGACGCCGACTTTTCGTTCGTCTTCCTTTGAAAAAAGTATTTCTTTGAATGCTCCTTTGGCATAACTTTGTAGAATAGACGACACTAACAATGGACAAAAGGTATCCTCAGGGTCAGGACTCGTAGTATAGTAAAAAATACTCCTCGTCAATTTTCCCTAACGTGACAAAAGAAGTATAGCTTCAAAATTTACGTAGTCACCTATTAATGACGTCGCGAACTTTTCTGTAATTCTGACCTGAACCGCTACGGTACAGAAGTTAGTGGCACTACTATACTGTAGCTGTAAGCTCGTTCGACAGACGGTCACGGGCTGTTGATTATGAGCTCGAGAGTCACCCGACCCACATGCACGGAGATTAGCATCGCATATGCGCACACGTTACGCCCTACGAGAACGTGAAGTGTGCCGAACCGTGAAGTGGCACGGAATAACAAAACGCGATACAGTTAGACACACTGTCAGAATAGTGAGAGGTCATGACAGCATTGTAGCAGAATGAGGCCGGCACGACCGCGGAGCTACCCGTTAACATGATACCGCCTTAAAAGTTACGCAAAAGGCCCTCGGTTACTCATAAAACGCTAAAAACGCGATATTATAGCCATCGCTTTTGCCTGGCCCTAATTTAGCTGCAAATTTAGACTTCTACATGACTTTTTGGAAAGTCGGTATAAGTTTTTTCTTAAAGAATGTTCGTAGGTTCACCAAGTGGCACATGGTTACCTACGCGCTTCACGGGTAGGTACTTGTCAGTAGTCGTCAGGATGTCCGCTCACAGATCCGCCACACCCACAGCGGCCGAAAGCTCCTGCAGTGGTTTTTAGTCTGTAGCAACACCATAATCCTCCCTGGAATTTTTTTTTTTTGACGAAGGGGAATGCATTTACGCATGATACCTAGGAGCCCAAGTAGACCCCCAGACCTATGTTGGACTCGGCGATTGGATAGCAATGCCAACTAAACCTCTACGGGTGCCTTCAGCCGCTATTAGTGGAGGGTCCTGGATCTGCAGGTAACAGGACCCCTCCAGCGACAGGCTGGCCTCGGCGAAAAGGCCAGACTCCACCTCCACGGGGACTGTCCGGCTTCGCTATGACAGTCCCCACGACGCCCTGTCTTGGTGAAGTAGACCGACCGACACGGAACACGGGGGCACTACTGAAGGCGCTGCAGATAGCGCCTCCTTCGTACTCTCATTCAGCCTCCTCTCGCACCCACTCGTCGGCTTGCGGTCTTGCAGAAGGGAGCCATCGCCTGATAGGACTCGTCGCTGCCGAGCATCTCGACTTTGACAAGTCCCCTCCGACCACTGATGTCAAATCGTGAAACGGCGCCGTCCATCTCGGGGACATTTCGAGGGTGTGCTGGGCCGATTCCACCGCTGATCGTACCTGGAACCTTGCTGAGTCTGGCTTACTTCACACATGGCGTAATGAAGAGTGCCTAAAGGAATCTCGCCATAAATTGTGTATGTTTTGCCATTAACATAGAAGGATATAGCAGGTACCAGGGAACACCATGACGAACATAATCGTACTGATCGGGTACAGTCCGAAGCCGTTGCGAGGCCAACTCAGAGAAATATAAATATGAAGGAAATAATTGACCAAGGATCGTGAAGGTGGCATTGTTCCCTCCGCTTACCCTCTGGGAGAATCGTGAACATGGCTATTTTCTGTCTAGCTCTCCTCTCTTTCTCTATCAGGAAACTGGCGTGAAGGTGTGTTGTTGTATTGTAATCATAACGTTTGCTCTTGCAGCACTCACACCTGCCAGTACAATGAGGAGGACGGCTCCATGCGCATGTTCCTGCGTGGCAGACCCGTGGTCATGTATGGGCCCAGCGACCACGACACCCTGGACCCCGCCAAGGTCGCGCCGCCACCGCAGACGAAGCTCAAGCTGGAGTGGGTGTATGGATACAGGTAATTTTTCATTTTATTCTTTACAGCAACGGGCGCACGAACTAGCGGATCACCTAATGTTAAGGGACCACCGACCCCCATAGGCGTTTTGTAGCATAGGAGAAGAAACGAGTAGTCGGTGCCACTTGGTGGCTACCGCAATATCCGCTGTCCTCCTCGGAGGATAAGCACGTCGCTGGTCTTTATAGGCAACAGCTCGAGCATTCGGAAGCTTCTGGTTATTAACGACGCTCATTAACTTCCGCGTATACATCCGATACAGCATCGTTTCATCTCCTTATCCCCCCCAATCTCGAGACTGTAGTTTCGTGTTGTTTGTAAGCAAGCCGACAGTCCATTGGGGGATCCAAACTTTACAATGGTTTCGTGTGAGCGAGAGGTCAAGCGGCTCAATTTTCTGTAATGCAGCACAGCATGTTACTCAATTTTTGGAGATCTTTGGAAATTAGCGATGGAATCAGGACCACTCCGGCCGAATTCTGTTATCTCATCTAAGACATGATAGAGAATTAAAAGCGATGTGTATGCTTGTAGTTTACTACAAGTATCCTAGTCCTTATGGTATATAGCACAGGACAAGGCTAACGTGTGTGTGTCTATAGTAATAATGACAATAAAATCCACAGATATTATTGTCATTATTACTATAACCGTGTGGATGTTAGTGTGTGTCCACACATTGTTCTACGTTATCAATATTTTTTATCACATACAATTGTGTATTATTACGATTATCGATCAGTCCATCGTGTGCCAAGGTCGCCGATAACATCTCATTACTTATTCCCGCGGCGTCACAACCCCATGGCTAATGGTTGAAGGTAATTTAATATTTACTCCATATCCGCCATAAAGCAGGGTTTGGATGTATATCACACATACTCGTTGTTCTATCCAAGAGCACAAACTGTGTTGTGTGGTATTTCTACCACTCACATCCTACTCCGAGGCATTTCTTAATGTCATTACCATTATCGTTGTCATGGTTACCATGCTCACCGTTCGTCCTGGTTAATCATGAAATAATAATAATTAAAAATAAGAACAATTGAATTTAACACATGACTGGCAAAATTCTACACCCACGTGTAAATTTTTTTTTTTTTTTTGTGTTTTTATCCTCGTTGCCCTCCTTCATCCCGTCTTTTCGTCGTCACTTTTTCAGCTGAGCTATTGCTCTCGTTCCATTCAAAATAAGCCGAAGTTTTTTGTATGTCGAAGTAAAAATTCACTTTAATTATGGTGATATTTTAATATTACAGCTGGGAACGTAATTTAAAAAAGGGGCAGCGCACTGTTTTCAGCATTTTTTTGAATTATTACAAAGGAAATTTAAATTCAGAATATTTATGTTGAGTATAACTTATTACAAATGTAGATAGGTATATACATTTTAAATCAGTGTGTAGTGTCTTTTTTTCTACAAGTTAAAGGAAACAATCAGTCTGGTCAATTTTTTCACCTTTAAAAAAATAATAATGTCGTGCCAAACGAATTTCGGCCAGCGCCCATCTCTACAGAGACGAGCCAACTGCACAGGACACATTATAATGCATAAGAGTTTTTCCGCAGACACAAGTGCACTCCCTGTTCCCTCATTCTCTTATTCCGATGGGACGGCAAACCGACACGATCGGACAGAAATCTGACCGGAGTAACTTCCCGACTTCGGACAGTTGTCAGAAATTGAAAAATCCTAATAACACTTTTGTCCGACCCGGGAGTCGAACTCCGACCTCACGACTGTGAATAGACACGCTTACCACTGGTCTAACAACAAGGCAAAAAAATAGTAACAAGGCAAAAGAATACTTAAAAAATACTCCACATACATACATGCAACACTCGCTCTTGGCTGCCACGTTTGACCTCGTGCTACATATTAATTGCCAGTAATTAAAGTAGCAACGTGTGTAGTAGTACAAAGAAGGGCATTCTACCGGCGGCTATTTGTGACTACTTCAGTAACACTAAATGTCAACCAAAATCAACTAAGGGAGGCGGAGAAATCTGAGAAATTAGTATTAAATCTATATCCATCACTTACGGCATTGTCGTCAGCTACGAGACGATATTTGAAAATTTTGTTAACAAAACAGATATACAATGCAAATGTGGAAGGATGTAGGTACAGGGGAAGACCCAGACTAACATACCACGATCAAACTGTCCGAAGGTTGTATTCAGTCTTCGCAACCGACGTGTTTGTATGAAGGTTATGAAAGTGGAGGAGACAAGGCAGGTATGTAAGGATAGTGACATGTGGCGCTTCGTTCTCTCTGCATACCCCGTTAGGAAACTGGTATGATGATGTGTTTGTTGTTATTTGTAAGGGGGATAAAAAGGGTTTGAAAAGTGTGTAGAATCTGCATTGAAGTCCGTTTTTTTTGAGATAGAATATAGATGCTTCACTATTTCATTATTGTCTAAAAATTTGCAGTCTTTTCCCTCATTCCCCTATTCCGGTGGGACGGCAATCCGACACGACCGGAGAGAGGTTAGGTGCAGGAGCGGTTTAACGTGCTCTCCGAGGCACGGAGGTGTAACACCGCCAACTTAGAAACTCCGGACTTGTTAGAAATTCGAAAATCCTTGCAACCCTTTTTTTAGTCCTATCCATGAATGAACCCTGGATCTCATTTCCGTGGCTGAACATGCTTACCACTAGACAACAAGACAGTGAAAAACGTTTAAAATATGCATGAGACGAAGTTGTTTTATTATTATGTACAATGACCAACTTTACGAGGGCTCTCTAAAATAGTTGCTCAAATAACTACACCGGCAGGCGATACAAAAGAGCAATAGATTGTCGAGTAAACGCTACACAATTAAGCAATTGAAAAGAACTGCGACACAATTACCACCTACACCAATCAGCCGCGCACCGGCCAGTCAATATTCCATTGTAAGTCTATTTATTTTTTTACCCGCCTACGTCCGAGGGAGGGAAAATGTTTTAGAGCGTTTCTATAGCAATCGGAATCTTTTGACTTTTGATAGACATCCTCACATTTGTCATATGCGTTGCCTCCTCTCCTCCAACAGGCCACCGGCTACTCACAGACGGTACGAAACGCGATAACTGTCACTTTATGGCTGTACGCTGTGAGTTCCTCTTCCTCTAACTGAAAAGGACGCAAACTAACAATTGAAGCCGAAGCCGCTTGATTACTACATATGGTAGTCCTGCCCGCCTTCGCTGACGAATCCGTGCGGATAGTTCGTGAAAATATACTTTTTTGTTTTTCAATTGATTTTTGTTTGGTTATTACATGTAGAGTCGGATCATGAATGTTAGGCTCTTACGTGTAGAGTCGGAACATGTATGTTAGGTTCTTACGTGCAGAGTCGGCTCATGTATGTTAGGTTCTTACGTGTAGAGTCGGAGCATGTATGTTAGGTTCTTACGTGTAGAGTCCGATCATGTGTGTTAGGTTCTTACGTGTAGAGTCGGCTCATGTATGTTAGGTTCTTACGTGTAGAGTCGGCTCATGTATGTTAGGTTCTTACGTGTAGAGTCGGATCATGTATGTTAGGTTCTTACGTGTAGAGTCGGAGCATGTATGTTAGGTTCTTACGTGCTGATGAAATTAATATAATATCTGGTCCCAAGACAGTTTTAGACTGTTTCTTCGCGCGCCCTGTAATCATACCAAAGGGTCGTGAGTGGTTGTCGCTGTCGATCCTAGCGACACAGGAGTAGCAGCGCTGATTTTTGCCCGTTTTAAATGGGCAAGGCTTTGTATCCTGCGAATGGTTCTCGTCGGCGGTCCCATTTCCCCCCTAATGATATAAAAAATGGAGCCTACTAAATGTGTACGTGTTCATTATACCTTTCATTCATCTGGCCGCGCCTCCGTCACGCTTCTCAAGGCCGGCGGTTCCGCGCGGCTGCCCAAGTATGCTACAAACCCACTGACTCACAGACCGCTGACCACAAACCTGATTTAGCGAGTTTTGCCTTTTGTTTCAGCAACAATGCGTATTTATTTACAATATTATCGTCAGCGTCAGTGTCATTCACTCTTAAATCGCCCCACTGCTGCCAACCGTCATCCCCCCAACTAAAGTCTCTTCGAGTCTTGGTTATCTATAGTACAAGCTGGGTGACCGAGCTTTGCTCTAACAGAATTAATAAATCCTAATAACAGTTTTATGTATAGTCCGACCCGAGATTCGAACCCATTGACCTAATGTCTGTGGCTGGACTGGTGGCAGTAGACAGACAACAAGGCAGTGTTATAACATAGAGAAACCTCAATTGTTATGTATGATGAACTTAATATTCCAGAGGTAAAGACTGCCGCAGCAACATCTACCTGTTGCCCACGGGCGAGATAGTGTACTTCGTGGCGGCCGTGGTGGTGCTGTTCAACGTGGAGGAGCAGTGCCAGCGCCACTACACCGGCCACACGGACGACGTCAAATGCTTGGCGCTGCATCCCAACAAGCTGGTGGTGGCCAGCGGGCAGTGTGCGGGGCATGATCGGCTCGACGCGAGGGTATATTTTCTTCATTTCCAGGATTTCCTCAAATGTAAAAAAACAGAACGATTATAGGATCACTTTGATATCCGTCTGTATGTCTTTCAATGGCTATTTCTGTGGTGGAAGGCTCGAGCGGAAGTTCACCATTCACGTCGAATACTGAGGTCTGCAATATGAAATGTGTGCAGGCACCCACAGATATAAGTTTGTCAATTTATATCAGTTCATTAGTTCGTACCCATTGTTGATACGGAAGCCTCGGCGTGTGTCCCACTCGCACTAGGCCGGTTGTTGCCGTTTGAACTCCTTCACTCCTTGCAATGGGCCATCGGCTACTCGAAGCGCAGGTAAGGAGATAGAAGGATGTCGCTTTACAGCGGTATCGTGTGAGCGAGATGTACCTCCGCCGTGTCGGCCAAGTTCGGCTGCAATGCTGCATGGTACCTCTTACGACTATTTTCAATATACTATCTATCTAAGGATATGACGACCGACTAGCTCAGTTGGTAGCGGGGCGATTAGTCGGCGAGTTACGACGGAGGTCGCGGGTTCTAATCCTGTCCAGATCATGGATATTTATCTATGTATTATGTGTATTTCTATAATAAAAATCTTAAATTAATAAGAAAGGATTAAACATATTTCCGTTGTCTAATACCTGTGACACAAGTCCTTATAGTACTTAGCACAGGGCTGGGCTGGCGTGGATAAGACCTCAGATGTTATATTATTGAGTTTTGATATATTAATATAAAACTTATGCCACAATTCAGTCTACAGTTGTCAAATCCATCCATAGATAAGAATATAACCGTAGATTAAATATTGAAAACAGCCGTTATGGAACTGCTGCTGGTACTGCAGTGTTTTTGACTAGGCGAGGACCGGGAGGTAGCTCCCTGGTCGTGCCAGACAAATTGGGCTGTAAATCATTTTGGAACTCACTATGTGCGAGTGCGGAAGTGTCAGGTGTAACTAAGCGGATGTTTCCTTGCAGCCCCACATCCGCGTATGGAACTCGGTATCGCTGGCCACGCTGGCAGTGCTGGGCGCCTCGCACGTGGAGCGCTCCGTCGCTGCGCTATCTTTCTCCCGCGCGGACGGCGGCTCGCTCCTGGCCGCCGTGGACGACGGCACCGACCACACCATCAGCGTGTGGGACTGGCAGCGGGACAAGGGCCATTGCATCGCTGAGACCAAAGTATACTCATCCCTGTACCACTATACATGGATAGCCGACACTGGCCGCCCTTGTTGCTGATCTGATAACTAAATATAGCTCACAAATAATCTGGTCATGTCTGACTGTATTAGTTTACGTATAACGGATATAGCTACTGTGAGTAAGATTTTATATCTCTCTCGCTGCTCGTTAAGGTTTTTTTGTGAAATATCGATGTCCCTAAACATCATCCCCAAGTTTACGCAATGTGCCATCGAAACCTAACAAATCTAACGAAACGTGATATCTGTCATCTGCTTCCCGTATTATATGAGACAAAGATGTTACCGCGGGGCCTTTGTGGCCGACAAAGTAGAAAATTCGTTTTAAAGTAACACGGAAACAACTACGACTCCAGAATATATTATATATAACCGATGCTTAGAATAAAGAAATATTTTCTTTCTCCCTCCCCCTTAATGATACACTTCGGTTGCAGTGCTCTGTGGATACGGTGGTGGCTGTGGAGTTCCACCCGCTAGAGCGGAACCAGATAGTGACCTGCGGTAAAAGCCACATCGCCTTCTGGACGCTGGACTCCACCAACGTGCTGTACAAACGCATGGGCGTGTTCGAGTCTCGGGACAAACCCAAATACGTCACCTGTATAGGGTTCAACCAGAACGGTAAGTGCGTGGGTGCGTGCGGGCAGCCATACGTGTGTGCTTGCGTGTATGCGTCTCGGCCATCTAATGCATCAAAACGGTCAAGCAAATGGTGTTACGTCTTTTTATAGCTTAACAGTTAAATAGGCAGTTCAGGGTGAGCGTCATGGACATTCGCTGAACCAGAGTCTGAAAAGATGAGAAAATACTTCTCACTTTACACTGTATTCAATTTTTTTTCTGACCCTTAATTATAGTGTGGTTTACAGCTTCATCGGGTTGCTATGAGCTCCAGTTGACTGACGAGACTAGGTTTGGAGTCGAAAGAGGGATTGGCTCCCCTCTTTCTCACAGATGGGAAAGTCGCATCCCAATATGAGAGTGCTTGTAATAGATAATTTAACTATTATCCTCATGGCCGGAGGATCCGAGAGCCTCCTGCCTCCTGCCTCGGCTTTGACATCAGGGGCGGCTCGCGCGCGGTATTTCAAATGGGCTCGGCGCTGTCGTGAACGTTTGGATCATGGCCGAGGAGGCGGTCCCCACTTAGTGTATTCAACTGTGGTGATATTTCTACAACGTTTCTACTAGCGCATAGGCGGGATCCAGTTGTGATGTTACGGGTGCAACATTAAAGCATTTTATAATCACCGATTGTCTATGGTATCTTAACTGTTAGTCGGGCCACTACAATTAATCACTGTGCATAATAATATGTGGAAGTGTTTTATTTTAATGGAAAGACTTATTAAACACATTTAGATAACATGTATAGGCGATGTCGACTTGACCAACATCATCTATGTGCATCAGAACCTGTAATTATGTTCTAATCAATTGCATCTTTTTACAGGAGACGTGTTGACTGGCGACTCGAATGGCAACGTGATAGTGTGGGGGCGTGGCACTAACACGATACTGAAGCTGGTGAGGGGCGTGCACGAGGGGCCGGTGTTCTCGCTGTGCGCGCTCAAGCACGGCGGCGTCGTCACGGCGGGCGGCAAGGATGGCCGCGTTGTCATGTTCGACGCCGACATGAATGAGACTGGCACGGAGAACGTGGTGAGTGAGAGACATGCATTATATATGTGAGTGAGATGAGTGCGATATAGCTTTTTTTTTTCGGAGGGACCTACTACTGATTGGGGGCGCATGTCTAGCCTTTACAGTTCGAATGACTAATGGACAGCTATATATTGAGTCAGGATATGGACTAATACGGTTTTCTTGACACAGAATCGTAGCGTCACTGCACGTCTAATTTTCCACTCACAAGTACATTAGGATTGCGATATATCTGATGTAGTCGGTGGCATTTGACGTGGCGTGACTGTTTGCTCGAATATGTGACATCGGTACTATAAAGTTTAAGAGACTTGATTCTCAGACAGCTATAACCTTACACACCACGGGAATCAATAACCTAATAAAAACTTGACGTCCGTGTGTTCAGATCGAGGGCCACTACGGCGGCGTGCGCGTGGTGGCGGAGGGCCGCGGCAGTCAGCTGTACATCGGCACCACCAAGAACTGCATACTACATGGTGATCTGCAGCTGGGCTTCGCGCCTGCAGTACTAGGTAAGACCTTTCCAACAATCCTATATTGCTACCTGCTCACAATCCTCTTCTAGTGTGCGGAGGTCTCCTAAGGATCTCGGGCTCCGCTGAAGCTCAATCCAGCGCTGTAGCACGAATGTGAACTGTGACGTGACCGCTGACACTGACACCATTTTCTTCTTTGTTTCTTAGGTCACGTGGACGAGCTTTGGGGTCTTGCGGCACACCCGTCTTTGCCCCAGTTCGTGTCTGCGGGCTGGGACCGCCTGCTGCAGCTGTGGGATGGCTTGAGCCACTCCACTGTATGGAGTAAGGACATTGAGGTGCGTGTGTGTACGTGTCGCGTGAGGCCTGCGTGTATACATGTGCGTTTGAGTGCGCGAGCTCTAATAATATATGTGTCTGCGTGTGCGATAACATATATGTGTCTGCGTGTGTATGTATATGAGCATTTGTGTGCATGGGTACGTCTTTTATGTCTAGAGCCGCATATCTAGTGAGATTGGACAATTTAGTTTTAGGTACAACATAAAATGCTATTAATTGCACGTGTGGGCGTTAACATGCACATTCCAGGAAGTGCATGTTTGTGTGTAAACTCACAGTAAATAACATGTGTGTACAGGAGCGCGCACAATGCTGCGCGTGGTCGACGGACGGCGAGGTGATAGCGGTGGGCTGCCTGTCGGGCCGATGGCTGGTGTTCCACCCGCAGTCGCGGGACCTGCTGGCGCAGCATCACGATGGGTGAGACCGACAGACAAACAGATACCGGTGATTCACGGAGTTTCATAGTCGAAAGAGAAAATAGATATTTAAGTGTGGACAGCGAAACAACTCGTTAAAGAGGTTTTATAATAACAGGAGGCATTCGTGTAAATTTACGTAAGAATTACTCTGTGCTTCTCATACTGAACGCTTCCCTAACGCCGTTGGTCACAGATCGGAGCCCATCCAGACGATCGTATACTCGCCGGACAACAGGTTGGTAGCCGTGGGGTCCCGGGACAACTTCATCTACGTGTACCAGGTGGACGACGGCGGCGCGCGCTACTCGCGTCTGGGGAAGTGTCTGGTGAGTAGTGGGCGGAGCTTAGGGGACGAGGCGTAACATGGTGGGCAGGGTAGAGCCATTATTGGCGGGCCGTAGCATAGACAGCGGGCGCAGTACATTCAAATTTGTTGACGTATGGCGCGGTATCAGAATAAATTAAGGGTGTTCACACACTCGCTGAACTAAACAATAAAGTATTCCTCAATTTAAAGCTGACGCAAAGAGACGCCAGGGAGCTCTGGGTACTTCCGCCTGAGTCAATGAGTTAACACAACAACTTTTGCTGAGTGAACCTTTTTGTATTTGTTTACGTGGGGAAACGCATTTACGTGTCATCACCGGCGACAGGGTGGGGTCCAGTGGTGTGTGGGGGACCCACAAGAACCAACTCGAGTGCCATCATGGTCACCTTTGGCGAGGTGCCCAGCAACAACAAATGCCTCTGTAAAATAAAACTATTTGACATAAGGATGTAAATTAGTTTTATAAGAATTTTCGATGTCTTTCATAATTCATAAAGTAACATTTAGTTAATACAATTAAACATTTCACGCCACTACATAGTGCACGGAGAGAAAACGTAGACGGGTAACGTTGAGATCACAGCCGATTGCGTATGTGTGTCTTTGTGACTCAGTACTATGATGAGATGTTGTAGCCGCTACTGCTTACCGCAAGCGTAGCGTACGCCACACATGCGCATGATGCGTCCATAGCTCATTTACATAATATGGTTTGTAGATAGTTTTTTTTTTGCCATATTGAATAACATTAGATATTGGGTTTATTATTTATTTTTGTAGATGTTACGCGGCGTCTTTGTTTAATTAGGATCAGTAGATATTTTTAATTTGCTTGCTGTAGTCAAGTCCGAGCCCCATGACTGTAACAGTAAAGTAGAATACAATGTGTCGATTTGAAGGAAAGAGGTAGTGCCATGCACATTGCATGATACTACATCCTAATGCAACGAAATTAGGCCGGCACTACCGAGGAAGTATCTCTCCTCCAGCGAGGGGAGGGCATAGGAGGGCAACGCATCTGCGCAACAATAATGCGAATGTCCATGTGCTTTGTTAGTCATCATCAAAAGGCTCCGATTGCTCGTTTGCCCCCTTTTACTATACAAATAACGTCAAATCTGTGTTCTTTAATCTGTACTTACAACTAAGACAAGGCGTACATAAAATAAATTTTACATTTCAAAATGTGAACACTATACTTATACATCTGTTTTCATTATATGTCTTAAAAATCTAGATGTCAGAGCTGAGATGCCAATGAAAAAGCAAAAAGATAACTAAATGGCATCTTAAAAGAAATTTAGTACTACTTTTTTATTGTAACAAAGCATGATAAAGTGTTGACTAAAAAGTTAGAGTTGGTCAAGTCTACGTTGTTCCACGATGACTCACGACTAGGGCACAGACTGACATTGATTAAATAATGATTAAGTGACATGCATTTAGTTTCGAAGTCGTAGTCATATTATGTAGAGTAAAAGTTGGCGCGTACATAAGTTATTTTTAAATGTATTTACATTGACCATGTAAAAGAAAACGTGCGGGGGTTAGAAAGATATAGCTATAACGTGTGCCCCTCATGGGATTTATGATTTTTTTTCTAAGAGCATTAACGATTATCCGGAGTCTTTTTAGCAACCAACGACGTCCATGAGTATCCGCATAGAGATAACGCAGACGTGTCGCTTCCTTCCTGCTTCCCCTCCAATGGAGTGACAGCGTACAAGTCCCTTTACGGTTGTCATGCGCGATAGTTGTCTTCCCGGTCGCGTCGGATCAAATCGGTTGCAGTGCAGCGATGGCACGACCTTTTACTGGGCACGAGGGCCTTCTATAACCTCGGCGCTGTGTCACCAGGGCCACTCGAGCTACATCACGCACCTGGACTGGTCGGAGGACAGCCAGCACATCCGCAGCAACTCGGGCGACTATGAGCTGTTGTTCTGTAAGTACTCGCTACAATTATTTTCTCTCCTAATGTCAAAGTTATAAGTTGAACTTGGGACGTAATGACTAAAAGAACTTCATCCTCTGACTTTGACATATTCATATTGGATAGTTTGTCTTTCGTACTCTGCCGTTAATCCGGAGTCAGTATAGCAAGGTTAACAACAGTGTAATCTCGTCTATAGTGAAATGCTATAAAGTTTTATCTTCGATTCTTTGAGTTTCCCAGATATTTATACTAACGCCGAGGCGCATCATAAGAATAATAATTATTATAAATGCAGGTGACTTCGGTCTATATTAAAATTGGTTTTAATGGCCGGGTACCAACATATTTCCAATATTCGAAGTTAAATTTTATAGAAATTATAATGATTCTTTTTCTCATTTGTCTTGCGATATTAAATCTTATTTATAATTAATTTCAGGGAACGCAACGACTTGTCGCCAGGTGACGTCCCCCACGTCGATGCGTGACGTCACGTGGGCCTCGAACAACTGTCCCATCTCCTACACCACCATAGGCGTGTGGCCCGAAGGTGCAGACGGCACCGACATTAACTCTTGCACCAGGTGAGTAAGCGAAAACGCAGTGTGTCCGAGCTGACCCATCTACATCCGGTGGGAGCGCCGCGCGTCCTACACACTGTCACACTTACACCAGGAACATGTGTACCAGACGACAGTGACCCACTAACTGTCCCGCATGCACGAGCTAATGGGCTACTGGTAGTGCACATGGCTGCAACTGTCGCATCAGTACAAGGTGGGGGCTGGGGGCTTTGTGCTGATGTTGCCAATTAATTCATCATGTACCACGGCCGGGGATTGTCAATTACGTCACACATAGGACAAGTGTCTAATAGTAAAGCCATTTAAAATTTTCAGGTCTCCGGACAACCGCGTCGTGGCTACAGGCGACGACTTCGGCAAGGTGAAGCTGTACGCGTACCCCGTCACCCAGCCCAAGGTACATCTGCAGGTTCAACCGAGTGATAAGTAATCGATGGTAAATCATAACGACGTACGCCAAGGTGAAGCTGTACGCGTACCCCGTCACCCAGCCCAAGGTACATCTGCAGGTTCAACCGAGTGATAAGTAATCGATGGTAAATAATAACGACGTACGCCAAGGTGAAGCTGTACGCGTACCCCGTCACCCAGCCCAAGGTACATCTGCAGGTTCAACCGAGTGATAAGTAATCGATGGTAAATCATAACGACGTACGCCAGATACAGTCGCTGCTCCGTTACAGTCGCTGTCCCACTCGTACGGCGGGCACTCGTCGCACGTGACGGCGGTCCGCTTCCTGCCGGACACCACGCGCCTGCTCAGCGCCGGCGGCATGGACACCGCCATCATGCAGTGGCTGCTTGACTGAACCACGGCTACAGGGCGCGCCCCCTAAGGAGTTACGCTGTATTGCTGATATGGGTGCCCAGAAACGGCTCGTTGTGTAAAAATTGCTACAACTGGCCCTCAGAAGACGCCTTTGAACAAATTTATATAAGTGCCACATACGTTTGGGGATAGCGCAGCAGACATAGCAGGCATTGACTCGCATCTAGTATGATATCCGATAAGAAATGAGCGCAATTATCTATCAGTATGTTACAGTACATTTGTGCAAGTTTGAATTTGCGCAAGTACGTCCCTACGTGCGTGGCACTTATATAAATTACTGCTATTCACAAATTCACCGTACAGTAGCTATTCGACTAAACCACACCCACTAGGGGGCCGGCTTTGAAACTCCGCCTCCCGCAAGTACAAAACAAGTACAAGGTTTTATGCGAGACAAAACAGATTTGTTGTTATTAAATATTACTTTTAACAGTAATTAATGCACAGAGTGTACTTTAAATGCACATACTCACCTGTGAAGTTTTCGTAAACGGCTTTAAAATTATTTATATCACTTGTATGAAGCACAGTAATTCACTGCCTGATTTATTTCAACAATCGTGTGAATTAAGCTTGAACTATATAACGATTAGGTTATACAAGGATAGATACAATCATACAAGGGATACTGATGGATCTACGGTCATATACTTTGTTTATTTTACACATTAAAATATAGTGTTAAAAATGCTTCGCGGAAGTGCCCAATTTTCTTCTAAAATTACATAATTATATGCACATATAACAAAATTAAAAGCTTATTTTAATATGTATACAAGGGCAATTAATTTTTTTCACTAACATCTGTGGTACTCTCCATATATTAGGTGTAGCGCCCATGTATCTGATAATATGTTAGGATCTGGTTAAAATTGAACAGTAAAACAATAATAACATGAATATTGTGGTAATACTATATGAAAAAAATATATTGGTTAAGTGTACTTTATTTACTAACTCTAACGTACTCAGATATACAGGAGCTAATGTAATGTTTCATATTGCTCCAAGTTAAATGCCTGCACACGATTAACACAACTTTCTTATTGACAATACAAAATGGGAAAGTTTGGGTATAAAATATCAAGGCTGTATAGGATAATGTTATGGGCACTAGTTTAAAGGAAATTATATTATTCGCGACTAATAACGTGTATCTAAAGCTTACCAAGGACTACATATTAAGAAATCATCTTCGAAAACCAACCTCACATATTGAAGAACCAACTCAACCAATCACTCACGTTGAAGAACAAACCTCGCGCATTTGTTTTATACAATAAGCTTTTTTTTCTAATACGACACCCTCGAATATACTAATCATCGTCAAATAACTTCACAGTATTTTTACATTACTATTGAATATTTTGGTTTATTTGATCATTTTCCATAATTTTATATTTTAAACAGCATGTAGTTTAAGCGTAATGTACAATAAACTGGCAACACTAATAAACGTAATTCGAATTCGTCCCTCTAGTATTGCTATAAGACTATTTTCGGGTTGAATTTAACAAATTAGTTTTACTAATATTTTAAGCATATTTATATTGAATAAAGCTAGTTATAATTTGTAAAAATACTTGCAGAGCCTACAATCAACTTGGTTAATTAAGCTTGTAATTAAAAATTTATTTTATTGTTTTAAGTTTTAGAGTAAGAATTTTGAAGATATTTTTGGATGCGCCAACATTCCTTACTTTACGATATTTTACTTGTAACCTAGTCAGAGGTCATGCGATATTGTAATAACTCATCGTAGCGCGAACACTAATTGTATATATATAATTATGCGATGGCTTTGTCCGTCTTTTGAATGTGCCTCTAATAAAATATGTTTTAATTGGGAATGCTTTTTATTTCTCCAAAATATTGCATGTTTTGTTAAAAAGAAATTGCAAACCGTTGGACGTTTGCTCTCCTCCTGTAGAAGAGTCAGTGAGCACTTGAAAGCGCACTCAACGTCGCAATAATCTGCAATATCATGAGCTAGTGAACAACACTGCCGCGAACTTACTGCATGTGTATCATGAGCTAGTGAATAACACTGCCGCGAACTTACTGCATGTGTATCATGAGCTAGTGAATAACACTGCCGCGAACTTACTGCATGTGTATCATAGTTAAGGGAGTGCAAACGAGCTGTACGGCTGTATGCCAATAAACATCCGTACAATCACAATTTATACAAGTCTGTTCCCCTCCTCCCCCTTAATGGGCCATCCAGACGCGACACCATAAGGGGACAAACGAGACAATTAGATTAAATGAGACGGACAAATAGCTAAAACCAAATGGGTTTTAGCTATTTGTCCGTGCATTTGGTGATTACCGATCACCACTAACATACGCAAGATAAGTGATACACGCAAGTAGCGCGACATTTGGTTTTTGTGATGTATCTTCGCTTTGCCAGATCGATCCAACTGCATTGCAGCCAAAGGAGTGGGTAAAAGAAAGCATATCCAACAGTGCAACAATTTAATAGTCTACTACTATATGAGCTGCTCCACACTACTGGCAGACATCTCCAACAGCCGCCACGCCGCCTTGGGGTTCAACTCCTGGGGGTCCCGACACAGGACCCACACGTAATTCACCCTCATGACCTTATTGGGGTCTCCCTCAATTACATTGTTTTTACCATCTCGGACGCACATGATCTGCTGCGACTGGAAGGTTAACACCAGCACTGGCCCCTGATCCATCATCTTCCCCATCACTAGTTCCACATTTTCTACATCCAGGATCTTGGAATCGAGGCGGTAACCCAACTGTTTGCACTGGTTGATAGGTGTGGCTAGTATATTGTACACCCCTTCGTAACACCAGTCTTTTAAGATCTCTAGGTCACCCCTGACCATAGCCTCCAGAATGTTCGGGATGATGTCGTTCCCGCAGTCTTCTAGAAACTTCTGTGCTGTGAAATTGGGGTCTATTTTGCATATTTCAGTGAGTGTGGTGGATAGTTCTGTCTTCTCAAAGAGATTTCCGAACAAACTGCCAACCTTTTCGGTGATGAGTCTCGATGCTTTGACCATGGGGTTATCAGATTCCTCATATTTGATTTTCCAATCTAAAACCTGCAAATAAAAAACCATTAATAATGTGCCATGTAATGTGCCATGTCCAATGTCAAACATTAGTAATGTGCCGTGTTCATTAAACACCATTGGGCTGGCACGATAGGGGAGGTGCCTCTCGTTCATATGGTTCCACAAGAAAGGGATAGCTGCCCGTTTCATCTGGTGACCTACACAGAATTGCAACCCGTAACCACATTAAGCATGACACGTCACCAACTGAGCAAATTGGTCATCAAATGTCCATCAACGGATTTTGCGATAACCAATCTGGATGTATGCGTTTACCACTGTACTAAGTGACCACTAGCAGACTACTGCCACTAGTGAACTGTATGGTCACTTTCAGACTGTACGGTCAACAGCAGTATGTACATTGACTAATGGATTGTATGGCAACTAGTGGACTGTTCTGCCTGTAGCTGTTTTTAAGTTGTCTAATGGACTCTAAGGCAACTAGCAGAATGAACGGCCACCAGCAGGCTACATGTACATCTACAACTAACAAAGTGTACGGCAACTAGCCGCATGTACAACTATTAGCAGCCTGTACAGCCACTAATTTTATGTCTACTAGTAGACTGTATTGTCAACAGCTCAGACACACCTTATTGACGTACTGATTGTTGTTCTTGAAGTCCTCCCACTGCTGATGGAACTTGGAGTCACGGTGTAGCTCTACGCCTAAAGTCTCTGTGTCAGGTGCGAAGGAGCGCTCGTCAGCCGCCACCTGCAATCACCAAACATCATCATTAAAAAACTGGCAATATTTTTAAAATTGGATTATGGCTATAACTCTTTAAAGGTCAGCAATTAAAAGTACTACCAGTTCCAGATTAGCCCTGAAGTAAGAAGAACGACAAAATAAACTCAGAAAGTCTCTTTGTCTCCAGAAATATTTATATATATATACTATATTGATGTCTACTGTGGTTTATTTAACTGCGGCACTGAGCAGCTAACACGGCAGACCACATGACAATGGTTGCTCTAAAGCTTCTGAAAGTTAAATGGTTAAATAATAAAGGAAGAGATTTTAAGAACCAATGCTCTCTTATTTAAAAGGGAATTGAATAGCTTCAATTCTCAGCAATCTCACTTTTGTTTGAAATCATGTTTGACCATTTTCCTCGAAATTAGTATCATAGCTCTGTTCTGCTTTATATCAAATTCTTATAGCATCTTTAGATTGAGCATGAAGGATGTTGCTCTAAAAACTTAAATTTAACATTGAAATGTTGACACATTGAAACTTCCCTGATGTTACAGGACCTATTGATACCAAGCACAGCTGCTCCTTGGTTTGGATCCAGCAAATTGGCTCCATTCCACTATAACTCTGCAATTTTACTGCCAGTTAAAATCCAAATTTAGAGAAAAGTTACCTCAACTCGTTTCCGCAGACTGGCAGGTGAAGTGTAGACACGGCCCTCCAATCCGCGTGGTGACACTTCGTTTCTAACAACTTCTGTGGCCTGAAACATTCAAATCGGGCATTGAAATGTTATCACGAAATTATACTAAAACATTGAAATATTATCACGATATTTATTATACTGAAACATTCATGCCAAACATTCAAATGTTGCCAGGAAAGTGTACTTTCAATAATTAAGTCATTAACATCCTCATCTGCTATCAGCAAAATTCTTACGCATGAAAAAAACAACTAGACATAATTATCAATTTCTACATAACATTGGAGTTTACTTCTAGGGCTGACTAACAACCACTGTGTGATATTAAGAATTTCCCTGACATTCTGTTATATTGACATATACATACTTGTGAAATAGTCCTGAAGGCTGTTGTTTGTCCAAGTTTTTGACTCTTGTCTGCTATGCTCTCTGCTGCTCCTTTGGCCGTTTTAGATATGTCTTCTGTTATCTTGCCTAATAGAATGATTTCAAAATTATCAATATAAACAATTTCGTTCTAGCACATATGACTGTACATTCTATTTATTACATAACATACATAGTGTGAGCAAACTGTGCAAATTGTAATTATGATATCACAGGTAAGTCCCCCAAAGCTGTATATGATTGATCATTTCAAAATCTACAAAAAGGTTTTTAATACATTTTGAGAAAATCCAGCTGGGTCATGTCTCTATCCATTGGTGACAATCATATGGTTTTCACCAGTGGATAGAGCAATTCCCGAGAAAGGTTTTAGTGTATAATTTTTTTGGTTACACATAACAGAGACCTGTTATTCATATTTTAAACCAGGGTGAATTGCTAGTTATACATGTGTTACATCTTTCCTCTTGGTTGCTGGATATTTTTGTGGTACAGGTTTTGTGAGCAGGGACAGAAATGTATTACAGGAGACCAAAACATGAATGCACTTCTTTTGATTTGACCAGAAAGTTGTGCCTATCATAGATACAACTTTCTGAGTATGCACATGAAAACATTATCTTACCAGCCTTTTTAGCAATTTCAGTTTTACTGGCTTCTTCTATGACATGTCCAACTTTGACTTTTATACCTTCCAGTGTATCTTTTAGTACTTCTGAACTTTTTGATGCCTCCGACTCAACAGCATGGAACTTCTGCCGAGCAGCTTGAAGAGCTTCAGAATTTTCTAATTTTTGTGCTTCTTCCCGAAATTTCTTTATATTATCTTTCATTTCTTTATTCTTAGCTATATCTTCCCTTATGTTTTCGATGATAGAGGAAAAAAATCCCTTCCTTGCAGAATATTGTCTACATTCTTGTAATTTAAACTGAAACATAAAATCACACATTTTCAGTCTCTCTGTGGATTGTGCTAAAATAAAACATTTAATTTCAGGGATTAACAAACATTAATACATTAACAGTCAACAACTTATTTAAATCAAATATTAACAAAAAAATTAACAATTAGCCTTTTAATTGATGTTATTGTTAAATTTAATTCTGTTCTGGACCACTAAATATTATTTTTATGTTAAGAAATAAGTTGATTTACAAAGCTATTTTATTCGTGTTTCAAATACTTTTTTAAGTCACTAAATACTAAATATTTCGTAATAGAAATTCAATCTTACAATACCTGTTCAGATTTAAACGTTAGTGTAGGTTTAATATTTAATGCTTTGCACTTCCATCGAGCTGAACTAATTAATAACTGTCTAGACGAGTGCTGAAATGGAAAAAGGTATAATAACTAGAATTATGTATAACCTAAAAATCTTTAGCTATTTGTTCGATAATTTCGCGCACATCACATACCATTTTTGTAAATAATTAAACGTATACCAGAACTAAGATTTTCTCTATAATTATATAGAAACGAAAATTATTGTTTTAGTCAAATTTGAAGATAAAGTTTATTCTTTCCAAATATTGAAATTCTATGTACATTTTATATAAAATGTTCTGTTCTCTAATCTGTCTTGTAAAATATAAAAAAAATCAGAGATGCCAAATTGTCAACGTCAAATTGCATACAATATACTTTTAAAGTAGCTATTAAACAATGTTTTACATAATGTGCCCAACACAACTTTATTAATAGTTAGTACAAGTTACCTTTAACTGTAATTTAGCAGTAACATATTACTGAGATGGTTTTATATTAAATAGGTATACAAGATATTAAGAAGGATTATTAAGGAGGGAAATTATCATTAATGTAATAACTATTAACGAGGGCGATAAAATGGTCATACGGTTATATGATACAGGTAATGTCAAGGATGGTGCTAATCCGGGAGGAATTATTGTAACAACTAGATTATGTCGTTGTTGTAATATATTGTCCTGAATCACATAATGGATTGCTATTGTCCTTTTATTTAATAACGACGAAGTTGAAGAATCTCTAAAATTTGGAGTAAGCAATATTTTGAAGTAAAAGTATTTCACGTACACTTGGAGGAATAAGCTGATGAATACGTGACGAGAGCTTTAAGAAAATGAAGTTAACGGAATTTGAAAGAAAGGGAGAGGGGGAGAGAGAGAGAGAGAGAGAGAGAGAGAGAGAGAGTTTCATTTACAGTGTCCTACTGAATCGGCTTCTTTCTCACCTTATTTATGTGACGATAATATTAAGTTTTATTTCAGTCGTCTGGTTTAAAGCACACTTATATTTTTGTGTCTAAATGTTTCTAAACATATATTTTGTGTAGAGGAATTCTAGTTTCTAAATATTAATATTTTCCAGTTATGAGAAACGATATATTATCATATTGATTTTGTGAAAAAAAAACTTTTTGAAGTGGAATCTTTTTAGTGCTGTTAGGCAAAGAAAAAATATACATAACATGCTTTACGCATAGTATTGCAAAAAAGTTTTATGTCTACACTTCTATCGGCACTCCCTATGACTGCATACTGCGTCCTATATATTTTTTTACTTAGGGACCGAAAACAAATAAAAAACAAAAAAAATTTAAACATTAACAAAATATAAGTTTTTGATGGACTAATAATTCTATGAGTGACCAATAAAAAAGTGTGAATTTACAAACATATCATATTGAAAAAAAGTCTTTAAATTAAATATAGAAAAATGAAATAATAGACAAAATGCTAGTGCTTCCTGTTCAAAATTGTATACCCTTCAAATTAGGTCTTTTAAAAAATATTAATAATTTATGCATTAATTCTGTTAATATAACATAAATCAAATTATAGAAATGAAATTTCCTGTTGATGTAAAGATATTTTCTCAAAAACACACTGCACAGGCGATTTTTAGTGTTTATTACAAACGTGCACATTTCCGGTGTGAAGGTAGTTCCAGAAACATAAGAAAGTCTGCATTTTCATTTATTTTCTGTCGACATATTTAGCCACGATATCGTGTACGCGTTTTAGTGGAATCCTATTTATTTTATGTTCGTTCGACGTGGAAAGTTTATCGTGTTCTTGTGAAATTCTTTCGCACATACGTTAGTCGGTCGAAGAAGCTCCGCATTGGTCCGCAGGAGGAAGGTACGCAGAGCGACAATATCGAATATCTTTTCTATATTTACATACATATAGGGAAACTCCGTAGATACCACGTTTTCGCCAGCTGGTGCGTAAGTTTCTGGCATAAAAAATATATTCATCATGATGTAGCTTCTGATTTAAGTTGCGGAATAACTGGTGACATATTAAATGCTTTGTAGTACTAAGTTATACACTTACGTCGTGACAGGTTGGTGGTGTGCCCGGCTCTTTGCTGTTTCCCTGGTGCAAGCTTAGAGGAAGGATCAACAATTCATCCCATCTGCGAGCTCTCGTCCAGTGGGGCGCTACCATTTTATATGACTTTAGCAAGATATACAGGTGAGTTTGAGTGTTACTAAAATTGACTGCAAATTTCCCACGTACTAGGTTATTTCTAAAGGTCTTCTTGTTCTTATTATAATTATATATTTTTATTTAATTTATATACCTTTTCGTTCGTAAATTGTTGCACTCTTGACAACAGTCTGAAAAATATGCAAATGAAGTCTTAGGGATCTTAATTTTATTCATTGCATAAATTTTCATCATAAAATAGTCAATGATTATTATTAGTTTTGAAATGATTCACACTTTCTAAACCTTAATTTGGTTAATTATTTTTAACTATAGTTGGGACCATTTTTACTTTGTCAGTGTTTAGAAGAGATTAGTTATACATGAGAATGCATGATTGCTTGTTTTCTAGATTTAGTGATTTATTACAATATTTAATTCTATTCTTAGGAGATGTGTATGTAGATTAAAAAATATGGATTCCATTAAAGTAGGAATCAAAAAAAGTTTCATTATTATTATTACCTTATTAGACTAATCAAAAGTTTGTTATATCTCACATACTTGAATGTCAAAAACTGCAACTTCATATTATTTTAATTTTATTAAAATTACATTCTTCAGTGGCTATACTAAGATGACTATACAGGGGTACCATTAGGCATGCCTAGTGTCTTGTGTAACAGTTTGCAGAGATTTATCCTGCCTAGGTGTTAAATTTATTGAATTTTCAGGCAACTGTTATATTTTTTCTTTTATTTGGTACCTGTAACAAGTCTTAGAGATACTTGGGGTACATGGTGTGACAAGTCCACATGTCTTATACATTCGATGATTAAGGGCAGTGCATTGTGCGCCTAAGCTTTAACAGTTGAAATAATGTGTTCCGGTCATATTCTATCATCTCTTTGTCATTATGTTTAACTTGTTGTGAGGCTGTCATGTCTGATGTGTCAACATCAGAATGAATCCAGCTATGATATAGGCTAGATGTATTTAGAGTGACTTTCACTCTTTTGGTACTAGAAGCAACCTTTCTTCCTTGCTAATATCTTGATTTATACAGGGAAAAGTAATCAAATTATTTATTTGCTTAAACACGTTTTAACTTCAGATGGTGGTGAATAATATTTTAAAGCACAATGTCTTGCCTATAATGAGGCATGCAGATATTACAAGCTACATAGGTAGCTGCATTAAAACAATCATAATTTTACAGAGGCATTCCTTGTAATGTAATATTTTTATTTTATAGAACAAGGGGGGAACAAGCGACCTGAAGATGTCACTTTATGGTGGTATTATGTGAGCGAGAGGTACCTTCCAGGTCTGGCTGGCCCAAGTGTGTTGAATAGGAGGATGTAATGTCCTACACTATACCTCCTATGCAGCATGTCACTACCTCAATATATAATAGTTTAATTTAATATTTTTGTAAGTAATCAATGATTACTAACAAAAATATTAAAATAAACTATTATAAGCAAAGTTATTAGTTAAATAGTAATTTAAATTTGATGGTCAACACTCAACAGTTGTTATTCAATTTAATTGTTAATCTATGTCAATAATATGTATTCAAACATCTTTTCCTCTGCATTTAGAATAGTGTGATTTATGAGCTTGTAAAGGTTGCAGAATCTGTCATCTGTCCCTCTGCCACTTTATCAGTCATATTCAGACTATCAGCTGCTAGTACTCCACGGTAGATTACTTTGTTATGACTTGTATCCTGGCAAATTCTGATTGTGCAATATACAATAAACACATACTTGTCCATGCTTGATGACCGGATGATAATGATGATTTGCATTACCAATTTCATTCAAGAATGGTTTGCATTCTTGAATGTGACACTGTTTTGTATACAACCTTAATACAAAGAGATTGTCTTGCATCCGGAGTTTTGCTGACAATGAACTGTACATGTATTGTAAACACAACACAATTTCGTAAAAGACTTGATTTTTAAAATTTAAATAGAATTTGGTAAACCTATCTTTATAATTTTCCATAATTGTGGCCAGTAGCTACGCCTCTATCGTTATACTTACGAAAAAAATAATACTTTATCATCATTTTTTTTTTATCATTAATTCAGTAGCTTTGGCACAATACTCTTCCGTGTAACATGCTGGCTCTTGTCTTGTGTGTATTCTCCGTGAGAGGGGTGGGCAATAAGGAAGTGCATATTTTGCCATAGGCTTGTTCTTTCCACCAAGCTCTTACAAAATAAATTTACAAGCTTAAATGAAATATTTTAGTTTGCAATAAAATAAAAATAAATATTTTATATTACATTTTTTTATGAAGAAGCTTGAAGCACCTCGATTTAATATTTAAACGTTTCTTTTTCTCGCGCGCACGAATTAAGCTGTTAATACCCATAGCTTTGCCTGCATTGTATATGTTTTTGTTTCATGACTATTCAAATCACAAAGACCAAATGGTCTAACTGCAAATAGTGCAGATCAGAAGTCCTCTACTGCTGGACATGGCCCGAGAGACAGTACGAAGCCGCGGCCACAAGCCGCCTTATGTTAGATTTCAGTGGATTTGGTTTTTGAATGCATGCAATGAGCCGCAGCGGTTTGTTATTTTAAGAGTGTCGGCCGGCTCTTATCGTGTTTCACTGACGGATAGCGGACGTCGTGATTGTACATACATACACACGCACACACACGTGCACCTCAGATCTGTGCAGGGACACTGTTAACGAAACGTATTATCTTGTATGTGATAAGATTTTTACACTTCGTTAACATTGGCTTTGGCTACGTTTTCGCGTAAGATGGTTTATAACCATTTGAGAAAAAAATTCCTCGTTGTAGCAGCGAACATATAAATACATACGCTCGTAAAACACCTCCTTTTTACAGTAGGATAGAACAACGACAACCCATGTCTATCCTTGTTATTTGTTTACACTGGGAGAGATCCGGTGATGCGGACTCGTGGGGCGCAAAAATGCCGAATCCTCTAGTGCCAGGGACCAATCTCTCGGAAAGGAGGGATAGCTCTATATACACGCCGGTACTGATGCGTTAGGTTCAGATTCATATTTCACGTCCATTCGCAGAAGTAGCAATTTCGGGAGACGAGACAGTCAACGGGCCTAGCAGCAAGCTAGTTTGTCTTATGAAGACCACTGTCCCCTGTCCGCTTTTATGAAAACGTGCAGTAAAAACCTTTTCATGTCTACCTACGCCCATAGATGTTCATAATTTGTTATGTGAACGTGTTGCCCTCACCGCCCAGGGGGCAACAGGAGACTTGTAAATTCCTCGAAATGCTAGCACGTGAGCTTGAGTTACTTGGCCGGTTGTGCCGGCCCGTTACAGAAACAGCCGCCTCTTACAGAAATATCCGCGGCTAGGCTATATATTCGGCTGGCCCGGAGTGTTACGTGTCTTTTACGTAACGCGGTCGACGCCCTCGCTGGGTACTCGCCTCTCGCTCTTGTGATTGATTGCAAATGAAAAATTGCAGTCTCTACCAAAGACGAGGCAGGTTTGAGCGATAGGTAGTAGTGACATTGTCATGTACACATTGTTCCATAATTCACTGTTGTCTCTTACCCTATTTTATATGGGGAGTGTTCCGAGGAATTGTCCGGCTTAGTGCCAGCAGGACAGAACTCTTAAGTTCCGCGCCCGTCATCTTGATGTCCGTAAATCCGCGACCGTGCGGTTTAAACGCCACTTGTTACCGCGTGCAACTTTACTCTGGAACCAGATGCCCACCTCGGTGTTTCCCATCCATTACGGGGTTTCAAGAAAAAGGCGTATCTTTAAAAGGCTCCAGGTCTTGCAAAAAATACATGCGCTGCAGCGGAATTGGGAAGGTACTTTGCTCACATGATACCGCCTTAAAAGTGCTTGCTATGCGGTCGTGTTAGGTGCGGTTTGGTTTGTGAGTTATGAAGGACGTCAACGCATCTGCTTGTGTCGATGCTAATGGGTCAGCATACCTCTTCGATGCCATGTAATATTTACACGGATGCGTTGCCCTTTTCTACCCCCACAATAGGCTACGGCAAATTTACAAAGAGCAACAATATGCCACGGCACTGCTCAATGCTGCGGTATCGTGTCAGCGTGTACCCGGTTATGCCAGCCCGATTCGGCTGCATAGTTGCGCGTGGTACGTACTTGCTACCTATTACTAAACTGTGTGTGTCTGAACACCGAATACTGCGGTCGCACATTCAGTGTAAACAAGCGATTTTGAACGTGCCTTGCATCCGAGATTATGTTATGGAGAGCCATCTGAGTGATGCCTCAGGTCCCGCGTGGGTAGCACAACAATTACTGGAGGTTGTGTTACGTGGAGAGAGTTAAGCTATATATACGGTCAACGTGTAAAGTTGAACTTAATGTCCTAGCAGAATGTCGGCTACGGTGGTCATCATGTATGTGAGCAGTCCCCCATTCCCGATAGTGTTAGAGAAATTGGGTGTAGCACCAACAGCTTTCCGAGCCAAGGGGTGTAACACCGCCAGCTCCCTAACTTCAGACTGTGATTAAAAATCGTCAAATTCTAGAAATAGTCGAGCTCGCGATGTGTGGTTGAATATGCTATATATCGTATCTATGTTAAACTTGAACTACCTAGAGTTGTAGGCAGTCAGGGTTTAACATGTATATGTTTTTGTTTCATGACTATTCAAATCACAAAGACCAAATGGTCTAACTGCAAATAGTGCAGATCAGAAGTCCTCTACTGCTGGACATGGCCCGAGAGACAGTACGAAGCGCGTTGGCTTGAGAATGTCCTCCATCTGCTCGACGAAAAATAGTAAAAAAAATAGTATAAAATAATCAACGTCCATAGAGACCCAGACCGATATTGCCTGTCGAAAAGAAAACTTCCTATTTACTATTTAGTTAAGTTTCGTGTGGTTTGTGTCAGCTACATCCAAACGCAATACTTTATTTATCCACGGGTTCTTTCTAACTTTAGTAAGAAGCTGCTCGTGTTTGGAACAGCATCCTCTTCCGGTACTCCAATTCCGGTCTATGCCAATATTCACCATTTTAATATCGTATGTGAAAGTTAAAAAGAAGAGAAGAAAGAGAAAAATAAATGACCACAACGCTAAAGACATCGACAGTTTAAGACAGAACAATAAATAAAATAACAAACATCGTGTGTCTTTAGGCTGCGCCAAATTAGGTTCGGCATAAGCTAGGCATGCAATGCATGGTATCCTACACTAGTTTCAGACCTCACCGATTTGCGTCCTTCTTCATGTCGTGTCTACCAACCTCTTAATATCGAGAGTCATCCACTCGATGCTTGAAAATGACACGGAGTGGGAGGCGATGGCCTCGTTTTGCGAGGCTGTCATATCCTTAAAAGAGCAGAGAGGGCCAGAGGGGAGAGTATGGAAAATGACCAGCCTCGTAGACGGCGGATGAGAGTGCGGTTAATGCAACACGTGCAACTTTGCCGCCTCCGTAATTGGGACCAGGGGTCAGGCTGGGAACTTGACTCCATTGCATGACCCCGACGATGGAGAGGACTGACAGGTTGTCGCATTGGCCCCCTTAGTGGATGAGTACGGTCCCCGGTATACGAGACTGGCTAGTGGTCGAGGTGCCCTGTTGCTAACAGATCCAGGGCACCTCAACAGAGGCGGCCGACGGCACCCGCGGTGTTTCAATGGGTATTCAGTGTAGCCGCGAGCCCCACACACCCACCGAGTCCCAACCAAGGCCAGTGGCAGTGTTTAAAGCATTTCCCTGCGAAAAAAATCAATCAGGGATAGAAACAGATAAAAAAGAAAAACAATAATATTGAAATAAAAAAAGGTTACAAAAATATGATTAAATCATCTACATTATAAATTTATACATACAAAAAAATGACCACACAAGTACATACACTTAACCAAATTGAGGCTAATTCCAACATTCTAAACCGTTCTGTGAACCTTTAAGTCGAATTTTATCGTATATAATTTTGAGAGCAGCTGAGGCTAGGTTCTAGACGATCGATAGGCAGGACGCATGCGTGTTGATCTCCTGCGAAGCCTTGCAATCCACCAGCTATGCGGGCAGACGGGTGCAATTGTGCGAAAACTATTGCAGCCTGGGAGTTGTCGCTGTATCGACTGGCTGGCTAAATATATAGAGGGGTGGAACGATGTTGGGATTTTGTCTACAGCCTGTACATAATAAGTATATGCTACTAAGAGGAAAGTTTTTCGCCCTTTTCTATTGAAATGTTAAACTAAATTACAAACGGTCATCGTATTGTCAAATAAGATATACCTGTGGTAGTCTATTGAATAGGGGAGCAAATGAACCGTCGTGAGGCTTTTGATAAGTGACTACCGACGCCTGTAACTTCCGCACAACCAGAATTATTTTTTCCACCATCACCAGAAAGTGACGGGAACTGTCTGTTAGAACATCCGAACCGAGGTAAAATGTTGGTGATGACTACGTTATGCCCAATGTCTACCAGATCCGGGAATCTCAGCAAGGGCGGCGGATGATGGTATACGCGATGGTTTTAGCCTCTCACCAGCCAGACCCAACTGAAGACATGCTCATCAAAGAAAAAAAAATCAGGATTTATCGGGATGACCAAAAAAAAGAAACTGGTACGTTACGTTGTTGGGATTATTCTGGTTCCAGATTTCACAATTAATGCACTTTAATATGACTCCTGATTAATTTATCTGGCTGGTTGTTGACAATTAGGAAAAGATCCTGGTCTATAGGTTGGTTGCGTTGATTCATTTTGAGTTGTGATATATAACATTAGCGATCGAGCTCAGATTATATCGACGTGTTGCAGAAGGTTATCTCGCGGTGCGCTAATATCGCTCGAGTCACGGTCGCGGTGAATACAGAGTCAGTCCCTTGCTGCACTGTAGCTGAATGCTGCATAATCCTATAACACCGACGCTCACCTCTTGTAAAGTGCTAAGATCATGCATGGCTCATAGGAGGGATAGAGTGTAGGAGGATAAATCATCTGCATACATAACCTGTTTTTGCGGAAGTTTTTGGTCCTAAATATCCGCTTTACACTCCTACGATACATACGGCTTCGATTGTTCCTGTTTCTCCCTGTGCCTATAGACTTAAAATCGTTATTTCTCTCTGTGATACTTTGATCGCCAGAACCGATCACAGCAAGCTTGGTCTGTAAGCTTCCGGGGACTTGTCTGAAATGTCCACTGACAGAGAAGAAGACTGAATGAAAATAAATAAATATATATATATATATATTTGTTCACGTTATAAGTAAACAATAGAAAGTCAAAGGTCTAAACATCAGAGAATGTTGTACTAAACTCCACCAGGGACATTTTAGAATAAGTTGTGTATCTGCCTGTGGCGTCTAAGCTTCCAAACGGATCCTGCTATTTTGTTTCTTTTTATCAGTGTTCACGTCAAAACCTTACACACCCCGTCACAATTACTATTTACTTAAGGGATTAAACGTTTATGACGTGCCGTGGGACCTAGCTTTGTCTTGCAGACATTCCTAAAGATATAATCAAGTACTTATATTGATAAACAATATAATATATGAAGTGGCAGGTCTTCGCTTGTCTCCACTATAGTTCAAGCCTTGTCGTGGCGGTGGGGCTTAGTACCCTGGTGTGAACCCAGGCGAAGCCAATTCAACCGAGGGGGATCTTTGCACCCCTCGTATAAGAAGTGGGGGCTTAAGGATTAGGAGGAAGAATCGCTCTCGGTACCCCTCTTATAAGAAGATTAGGTCCCCTAAGAGCAACAAAATGTGGCGCTTTTGCGCACGAGGCAAGGGGCGAGGATGGGAATCTCACCACATTGCACTGTCCCAAAGTCAGTGAGGTTGTCCTGTAGTGCAGGGCAACCCCCATCTGTGGAGGTGGAATCGGTCCCTTAGGGGGCTGACTAGCCGTCGAGGTGCCCTGATTATTGTTGTTCCGGGGCACCTCACCAAGGGCGGCACTAATGGCACTCGCGGTGGTTTTTGTGGGTATTCGGCACTATAATGTGCCGCGAGTCCCACACACCACTGGACCCCCACCCAGGGCCGGTGAAGGCGCGTAAATGCGTTTCCCCGCGTCTACAAAAAAAAAAGGTCCTAGCTTGCCACTAATATAAACCCCTTCTTGACGTAGGTACGTATAAACGTGTGACTGAAATACAAGTCTCTGAAATGTAATCTTTCTGTCCTACCCTTTCACCCCCCCGTGCTAGCCTTCACTTCGTACATTGTACCAGAGCGTCGCTATGACGTCACCGACGCTAAGTGGGCAGACTTTGTGACCGGGCTTGTATATAATACGCGCGTGTCCACTCACCCGTCCACCCCCGACCCAAATAGAACGTTTGCAGAAAATGCAGAATAGATTCTTGCGCATGACCACTGGATGCCCCTGGTACTTCCGAAGCATCGACCTACATTGCGAGCTGTCTCAAAAGTTCTTTGACCGTGCTCTTAACAACAATAACAAATTAATCTTTCAAACGTCGGAATACGACCCGACGTTAATAACCGATTCCGTCGGCCGAAGCACGTACTGCACGACGCCGACGACGCGATAGCCATAGCAGTTGCTAAGTCCGCCCTTGCAACATAAGCAAAAACACACCGTCTGGGTGTACGCATCCGCAGTAAAATGCCAATAGGACCAACCTACGGATAGCAGGTTTTAGTCTGCAGTAGCTATCGCTTCACGTCCTGAGCCCGACACACACTTCAGGCCCCTTTGGGTCGGCTAGATGGTGCGTAAACGCATTTTTCCTGCTAAAACCAATACCATACCCACCGCTCGTACCGGTCGAGCGATGAAATCTTACATATAACAAAGTTATAACACATATGACTGACAAAATGACAAACTCACACACCGCTTACGGAAACGAGCCCGGGTTTTCCAATCCGTAAATTGAGAGCTTAGATTTGTAGAAGTATAATAACGCGACTGTAGAGAGCTCTAATAATAATAAATAAATCAAGAACACGGCTTTTGTCGATTTGTAGCGCAAATCAACCCCTCCTAGTGTGGGGAGGGGGATCGTTTCCCCCTTTTCGGTCCCAATAATAATCACCATAGGGTAACGCCCACAGTAAAATGCGCGTTCTCTTCCCATCTGCGGAAAAAGGGGGGTCCGTCCCCCTATCGTCTCCCTAAACCTGAAGACACAACAGTCTCTCGTAGTCATTCGAACTGTTAAGGCTGGACAAGCGCCGCCAATCAGTAGTAGGTCCCTAAGAAAAAATAAAAAAGAAATGACCCGTCCAACACTAATCAGACTGAACTTGAAGGCACACATGTATGATGTCACTTCACTTTTTGGGCCAAGCTTATTAGCCTTAAACCTTAAGAAGAGATAGTACCATGCTGCATTGCTGTCGGATTGAGCCGGCATTATCGGGGAGGTATCTCTGGCTCATGCCACTGCCGCCAAGTGACTACTATGATACCGGCTACTAACAGACGGCACGAAGGGCGAATTTACGGCGGTGTTGTGTTAGCGAGAGATACCCATGGAGATAATGTGTATAGATAACAGAAGGCATACCATATGACAGCAACTGGTCGTCTTAGTGGATAGAGAAGGAAGATGAGAAAGCAGACTATATTTGTCTATCTGTCACGCATGCGCATTGAGCAGAGAATTACACGAAAAAAGGGAAAGTGTACATTTGCTTTCTCTTTCTACTTAGACGGCCGCGTTTTAGGCTGACTTCTCTTCTCTATCTATTTTATCTTTATCGAGATATTTCCCCAGTCGTGCCGGCCGAATTCGGCTGCAATGCAGCATGACTCTTCTTACAATAATTAACGTAGTCGTCGGGAACCGATGGGAATTATGTAGTAATAAGTTTTGCCGCCATACCTGGTATAAAACGTTACCACTCTGAAATTTACGCAGAGGTTTATAAATAAATACTTAGCAAAGTGGATTTAATATTTCGTAACATTTCCAATTTAATAACAAAAGCAGTGTTGCAAAAGGACAATTTAACTTGGGTTTTGCGTTTTGGTCATGGCTATATTTATTACGGTAGCTCTGCGCGACTTTTTTGGGTTTATTTTATTTTTTACGATACCTTATGATGAGGCCACATACTGGGTACTAGAGGCCGCCGCATAAATTCTAGTTAGGTGACCATGTTCTGTGGCTATGTTAAAAAGCAAACATGAGCCGCTCAGGCTGCAGCACAAGACATACATACGCTTGGACAGAACTACACAAACCAAAGCCATTTGGTGACTATTGACGCCCGATCAAATGCTGCGTTGCCCTCCTACATGCCATCCCCTAAATGGAGGAAGCGGAGACGACAAGTCAGCTGTAATGCATAGCACTACTCACAAGTTTTCGGTGGCTCATGGAGCGGGGAGGAGAAGCTTATTTCTATTCTATTCATTTGCTTAACCTTTTTGAGGATGGTTAGTAGGGCTTACCATAAATAGCACCACGAGCCACTTGCGTCCAACCGCTCGCCGCGACCTTAACAGGATATTATTTGTTTGATTATGATAAAGACTCCATAGTTAGAGCATGATCATGTAGTGATGACGGATTTTCCATGACAATGGCTGCTAGAAGGTGTATGATCCTATAGCTGTCCACTTCAACGTCTTACTTTGATGTTTAGAGGTAACGCTAGAGAATAATTACAATATGACTGACTACTTAAAAGGATTTAATCACTTTTTATTTTGCTGCTTAAAAACCCGACTTGTCATTTTGGTTGTAAATCATCTGAAACATCGGGCTTGTTAAACAACTGCACAGAGCGCAATAAAATCTGGTAAAGTAACCTTTAGGAAAAAGGAGTGTTGGTCGACCGTCTCCGTACAGTAGCCGGTCCGGCATGGATGCGAGTAGCAGGAGATCGGTCGTCTTGGCGTTCATTGAAAGAGCCCTATTCCAGCAGTGGACTGATAAGAGCTGAGAATGATGATGATGATTATGATGAAAGTAGTCTTATTGTAATTAGACATTGTTGTAGTAACATTCGTGCAAACTTAGACCTCAATGCTATGGGATCGTTTAAATGTTCAAAAGAGATGAGATATTCGCGTCCATTTACGAATATCAGAACCAATATTTAAAGAGGAATTCAGTCTGTACAGATGCAAGAGAGGTTGTGTAACGAGATTACCGGAAGTTTATTGATGCTCGACATCGGACGCCGGATGCGCCGCCGCTCCGTCGCAGCGTCACAATGGCAGGTGGTCGAAATTGGAGCAGTCTATTGAAGCAACTGTGTACTTTCACTACTTACCTGCGTTGTATTCAAAACAATGTGTGTTATGACATGTGGGGCCGTTGACTCTGCGCTATATCTTGTTGAAAATGTAATTACTGCAGTTAAAACATCTCAAGAGAAATTCAATAAAGCGATCGATCAACTTGGAGCATAGGGCAAGAGCATATAGTTTTATAATCGAGAATAGAACATAGGGCATAACTCCACCATCACTGCGAATCCACCACAGTCTGAGAGACTACACCAGATAGATTTCGGTCAGCGTTCAGGTTCACATTATTCCTAGTGAAACAAAGTCTCAGAATGATCGTAATTTAACGACTAGCAAGGCAAGTCGTAACGGAATGTAATTGTGCGATGAGATAAGTGCACAGTGTATCTATATACATCTATAGATATCGACAATAGCGGCGTTTCGCTTTACCCGACTGCGCTGGAGCGAATAATTGTTCAATTATGGTACACGATTTTGGTCAGTGAAGTGAAATGTGGTCTTACTTAAACATTTTGTCTACCTACTACATACACGTGTTTCGAAGTTTCGAAAATTACGTGAAAGGAAGAAATCCATTACATTACAATTGTTTTATTAATAATATTATTTTATTACTGTACGAAAAAGGATTAAAAATATGAGAGAGACTCATAACATGTCTACCGCAGCCGCTGATATTTTTTCTAAAAAAAATCATGTTCGAGCTATGTGAAAGAAGCTTGGTAAAAAGAATTAAAATAGTGCTCTAGCTTTGGACTTATGTTTTAAGTGATGAGACTGAACTCTACAAATGTCAATGTCTCGGGCACATTAGCTCTTATTAAAAGTTTAGAAACGCATAGAGAGTGGTGCTGCCAGGATAGTATGCGTTCAAAATACACTGTCGCAAGCGTTGTGGCGCGATGCGGACTGAGGGCGTCTGGAGCTGCGTCTTACTGTAGCTTGCTCTCGCTCATACGAGCTACTAAGAGGTAGTGCCATGCTGCACAGCTAATTGTAAAGTGACATCTTAGGTGTCGCGTTTCGTGCTGTTTGTGAATAACCGGTGGCCCTTTGGGGGGAGGGGACTCTATTTCATTTTCAATTTCTAACAACAGTGCGGACTTGGACGTTAGCGATGTTTGCAGAAAATTAACGGTCACTTCTGCGTTAAGTCGTGGATCCTGAGCGTGGTTTCTCTCCGGTCGTGTCGGACCGCCGTCACACCTTGTGTCGGGGTAAACACTTGTGCACTATAACATTCCTCGGGTAAATAAATGGCTCTTGTCAGTCGAGATGGCGCTGTTGCCGAAATTCGGAAAAGGCGACAACAATAAAACTTTTCAGATACGTTTGAAACTTGATGCAACTTAAATGAGTCAGAAAAAAAGAACCTAAATCTTATTAGAGGTAATGCGGTGCTGCATTCCAGCAAAAGCAGGTCGCCACGACCGGGGAGATGTACCTTCGCTTAAATAATATGCTGCAAATTGATGCCTATGTTGTTGCGTTTTGTGCGGTTTGTTAAGTTAATTGTTAAAGAGGATTAGATTGTTGCTTTTTTTTTAAAGAACACGTTTGTTAAAATCCTTACAAATTTATCCGGAAATGTATGCCTCTCAGATACGAATTTACCAACGTAGACTATAGAGGCTATACTGTATCTATAAGTTACTTAACTTGTGTCAAACTTGTATTGAGTATACTGTGTTCAACAGTAACCAAATTCCGTTTTCCACCGACTAACCACGATACTCTCCGAGCCTAATGGACATGTTCGGTTTACGAGAAAATAACTTTAACAAAGCCGCAACATAATTATAAAATACATTTATGTTACCACTAAAATTACTCAAACCGGATTATGTTGTGGTTCATTCTGGTATTACTTATACGGGAGGACATGTCCTTCGTCATGACCTCGAAAATATTTAGTCAAACGAGCCGCGGGCGTTTTTTTAGGTTGAGTCAGGTTATTTTAGGCTTAATTTGTTCATAGTACAAATTATGTGTGAACTGTGAAATTGGTCCTTGCGATTGTACACACGCATATAGGTATCGCGACACTAAACTTCAATGGCGTACAAGCGCCTCTGATAGACCTGTAAAGAAATTGTAGTTGTCCCAAAGAGGCAGCCTTTTTATTTCTCTGGTCTGAACTCTCAACATCCTATACGTGTAGCAAAGACGCCATAGTTCAGTGTGTAATATTGGTTCGACATAGTCGCGTCAGGTCAAGTTGGGGACGCGGTTAGACGATAGTTCTAAAATCCGCAAAATTACGTTGACTTAATGCTTTAGGGCAGTGGCACCCAATTATTTTTTATCGTACCACTACAAGAATACCTAGGAGACCTTGCGTACCCCATATTGGAATTTGTGTACTCCTTATTAAAACGAGTTGGGAACCACTGCTCCGCGTTAAATAAATGCGCTGCCTTCTTTATAATTGTTTTTTTTATTTTAAAGACTTACAACGGAAACTTGTAATATAAATTGAAGTCGTAAAATAACTATTTTCTTGACTGTAAAATCATATTCGATTAGCCTAGGCTGAGTCGTCGAATTGTTACTAGACTGAACGCTGCGTAGCCGAGAGGAAACCATAATTCTTGCACGGTAGCCCAAACTAGACGGTTTAACGACGTTTGCATATGTGTGCGTGCGTGCGACGATATCGATCAATTGCGACGCGACGTTTCAAGGACGCGCGTGTACGTACAGTGCGTGCATGTGTGCGTGCTAGCAAATGGTGCGCTATTTTAGACTCTCTGTGAGGGAAACTGGAGTTGTTTTCTAGTGGCTGGGTGAGACGTTTCAAGTGGTGTGTGCAATAGTTGCATTTACGGCCTTGAATATAGCCATGTTAGATAAGTGGACCTTTGCAAACAAATACGCTACGACGGCTCTGCCTCGGACTCTGAGCAAAGATGTTTATGGGCCACTATACTGAGAAGAAAACATTCTACTCGTATGCCCCTCGCTGCTAAAAAGTTATTTAATGTGCGCACTTTTAATGTTTGGGAGTGTTTGAACAGCTTAGTAGTCGGACTCGTAGTGAGTTTGTTTATGACGCCCGTACTCGCGTGACGTCACGCGCTGATAAATGATAACGGGTCCGCTAATAATTCCCCAGCAATCAATGTTTGTTGGGTAAAATATACTTTTTTTTTTATTGGTTAATATACACAAGTTGTGAATACACGTGTAGCTGCTCCAATTATGTTGTATTATCTTGGCATTCATTGAAAAGGCATATTCCAGCAGTAGAGAAATCATGTAGCGTTCTTTTGAAAATATTCACGCTTTCGGTACGAGTATCTCTAAAAGGTTTGAGATAGCTAAAAATTGTAGAATACAAAAGTTGTAGAGAAATGTATGAGCTTTCATATAATGAGAACATCTTTTCCTAGAATACCTCGCTTACGAGCTAAGGGCCCATGCCCCCACTTACATCCTATACGTCAGGATATAGTATATTCATTCACCAAACAGTCTGAGCAAAGTTCTGAACAAATGTGTAAAGATTCTGATCCTGAGCTCTTCACCACCTTTATAATCACTTATTGAGTGGACTTAACTTTAATGGTATCGTGTGTAATCTACTTGAAAAATAACGCGAACCACTTTTTTAATTTACGAACGACAAGATTTTACTTTTTGATCGGTCACTGTGTCGCTTTCTTACGACTGACTGAACGAGCTCCCTGTTGAACTTCTATGTAGATTTGTGTTAACAGTATCGAGAGCGCTCGATACATAACGCAGCTTTGTTTACGAAATATTGAACTACCCGGAATTGGAACTATCCGATAATCGGGCACTTTCCCCTATTGCCAGCTGATTTGAGCTGACACGACCGGGGAGGCATCATATGATGCCGCCGCAAAGTGCTACGCGGTCACGTTTCGTGTTTTTGATTAGTGTGTTTCCTGTGGCCAATAAGGACGGAGAACAACATACGTTATAACAATAATGTACATTTTAACGGATTTACACATGTGTTGTTAACAAAGAAATAGGCGATTTTCATTAGATGGTAGGTCAGACTTCCTGTCATTACTTCACGATCTCTCACAAACTCCTCGGAATTGAGTTGAGTTACAGGTCTTTCTCTGTATTATAAGGTCCTTGTGTGTGAGGATGGAGGAGTGTCCTTTAGTGAAGGTCGTCCTCCAGCTGATGTTTGGCTTCGTTTGTTTTAGAGACATCAGTACAGTGCGAGGAGAGTGGTCGGTGTGTCGCGTCCAGGGGAGCCGGCTGTCGGCGAGCGTGCATGACGCTTCACACACTCAGCAATACCGCCCGCAGGTGAGCACGCGACCCTTGTTTACGTACGTACACGCATACAACATTCATACAAACACATACGCACTTGGTAGGGCTAAAACTCCTCAAGGTATCACATCAGAGATGTGGCTAAGTATCTACTGTTTAGATATATAAATTATACTATATACAATATATGTATTACAATTCCTTCATCTACTTACGAGGTTAGAGTAGGGGTGACCAACTGGTCGATCACGATTTATACTCCAGTCGATTAACAAAGACACCGACGTGGATAAATATAGCATGTTTAAAATTTGAAGATGTATATAATTGGTAGCTCCCAGTGAATTTTGTCGGTAAAGTATTACATTTTAGGTCTATTCGCGTTGGCCTGGACTCGCTACCCCTGGTGGGTATAACGAAATTGCTAATAATTTAGATACCATCTACTAACATACACTGTTTCCTAGTGTCCAACTATGTCCTAAATTCTAGCGGAAGACACTGTGTAAGTTCTAAAAGATTACCGAACTTACGAGAAAAGCAAACGAAATAGTTCATAGGCTAACCCACAAGAGCCGGTATTATGTGAGCGAGAAATACCTCAATGGTCGTGCTGACGTTATGCAGCGATGTCACTACCTGGACTGATCTCCTAGAAGGCGAAGATCGTTTAGGAAAGTGTCGGTAGCGTGTTCTGTTGCAGAAGATCAAAGTTTTGCAGTAACAGACATCGGAAGCTGTTGCCCCTCCGACAGACGTGACTGGTGCGCCGCGCGGCAGCCGCTGGCCCGCATGCCGCTCTAGGTGCGACCACCCATCCCCGGCACGCTATTACCGGTGAGAGTCAGCAGTGCTAGCGCCCAATATAGAAGTACAACATGTTGAGGCTTATTTGTAAACGTAGGACTAACGGTTACGCATATAGGTGGCCCTCTTTCATCCCTCCAATGGGCTACGGGACTCTCGCAAATCGCACGGAATGCAAAAGTATAGTGATCGCTTCAGGCCGGTATTATGCAAGTGTACACCTTTACGTATGATGCATCTCTGTAGGAGCAGATAAATATCATAACAAGGTCCGGATATGAATGTTTACTATAAAATGTTCTACACTCGACTTAACAAGATCTCGATCAATTGCCACGTTACCTAACACTGTGCCAACAAGACAAAGGTCATTAATACGTTAAAGACTAGAGATATCCTGACGAACCATCTGAAAATAAATAGTTTTTATTAAGTATAATACTTTAAAGAAACATATATCTATAAATAAAAAATAAATAGTTTTTATTAAGTATAATACTTTAAAGAAACATATATCTATAAATAAAAAATCTAATGTAACCTCCTTACGATCCATCCAATTTATCTCTCCTCTTCTCACTTAAGTTTGTGCGTAAAAGTCCATATTTATCTTTCAGTTTCTCTTCTAGTTAGACTCCTAACTTATATACATCGAAAGTCATTATATCAGACAGTAACTAAATAATTACTTTAAATTTACCATAAGTAAGGTCACAGTAATCTAAAGACACATAATAAGTCTGGAATATTTTTCGCGCACACTTGGCTTTTCAAACAATTTTATATTATTCTAATCATGCAATACTACGCCTTCGAAGTTTAAACTTATTTATAGCACCGTACCAAGATTCGTAACCAGCTTTTGGGCCAGAACATAACCTGAGAGTCATACCCCAGTGATCTATTCTAGGTCCATTCCTTTTTGATATTTATTCGTATATAAAATTTGTGTTTTTGTTACAGATCCAGTGTCAAAAAGAAACCACCTCTGGTATAATTAGTTAGGAATTTAAATTAAGTAAAGTGAGGAACAGTTGCAAGCATGGGTACCTTAAATGTCAACCGCAATGTGGCAGACGCTTTCTACCGCTACAAGATGCCGCGCATCTGCGCTAAGGTCGAGGGCAAGGGCAACGGTATCAAGACTGTCATCGTCAACATGCCGGAAGTCGCTAAGGCGCTGGGCCGACCCGCCACGTGTGAGTAGCTTAGGACTGTTACTACCATCTTACATTTACTAACTGCGTGGTGCAGATAATTGCCACGTGTACGGATGAAGCCGGGCATGTCAGGCTTTTTGCATGCGTTTTCGGCAAAATTACCAAAAAGTTGGGTTTGGCGATACAAAAATCGCTCGTCCTCGTTTAACAGTGAAAAGTCAGGACAAAGTGTGTATATACATATATAAGTCTATGGATACCGGCGTTTCAGATCCGACCAAGTACTTCGGATGCGAGCTGGGCGCGCAGACGCAGTTCGACTACAAGAACGAGCGGTTCATCGTTAACGGCAGCCACGACTCTGCCAAGTTGCAAGATCTGCTCGATGGGTGAGTGCAGATGTTTGTGTGAGCTTCGAAGGCAGAGCTGGGAGCCTAAACTCAGCGAAATACGATATCATATCAGTCACCGGAATCTGGTAATGTGGGAGCGTGCGGTACCTTCCAAGTCGTCCGGTCCTATTGGGCTAAGAAACAGCTACTTTAGATGGTAAAACGCAAAGTGCAGATGTGCTTAGTGCTGTGACACGCCTGCGCGGATGTATCACCATCGGCGCTCATAATATCTTGGGTATATACTCGAAATTAGTAAGTTCTTGCTTATAGCATGAAACAAGACGGATCCCAAAGTAGTTCTGTGTTGAGAATCCCAGGGTGAGCATTGTAACACGACTTAACACTCACAGTGTATAGTAGACTTGTCGGTAGTGTCTAACGACGGCAGGGTTGTCACAAGCCGAGGTGGACTTCCAAGCAAAGCGACAGTGACTTAGCGGCGGCTCTCTCACCGTCGACAGTCGCACAGGTGACTTTGGATGTGACACTGACACTGTCTGAAGGTGTGCTCGAATGGACCTCCGTACATTACAAAAAGTACGTTTTTTATACGCACTGCAGTTGAGACAGCAGGAGCCTGAGAAACCTCAGAGACGCGCAACCTTTAATAAACATTTTTGAACAAAATAATGACCACTAAGCAATCTGAGATGAAAGCTCAAACTGTCCGGACCACCTGAACTAAGGCTCAGCTTAATATGTAATTGTGTCGCAGTTTCATCCGCAAGTTCGTGCTGTGTCCCGAGTGCGACAACCCCGAGACCGAGTTGATTGTGTCCCAGCGGCGCAACACGATCTCGCAGGGCTGCCGCGCCTGCGGCTACCACGGCCAGCTGGAGTTCAGCCACAAGCTGAACACCTTCATACTGAAGAACCCGCCCGCCGCCGATCCGAGCATGCAGGTACAGTCACCACGATAGTACACCGACACGAGCATGCAGGTACAGTACACCACACACTAATACCGACCATCGTCGGTCCCTGCATGCTGGATACATAATAAAGCCTGCATAAGCCAGTTTTAGTCAAGGAAGTCTAGGACTATCTCCAGGCTTAATAGTGTCTAAACTCTTATTTAATGTCCCATATGTTATATATATTTATAGTTTAACTAAAGCAAGCTTGCACATTATTATAGCCCCTATTGGTTGTGACAAATGTATGCATGACTAGCGGTATCCAAACTATTTCCAGGGCTCTTCGCTGACGGAGGGCAACCGCGGCAAGCGCTCCAAGCGCAGCGGGCAAGCCGCCAACGGCAATCACGAAGGGGAGGAGGGCAAGAACGTTAGTATTTTTATATTGTACTGTGACATTGAAAATCCCGAACGGATATGATATCATGTGTTCTGTTTACAGGAGAACGACGCCCCCATCGCGCCCACCACTCCCAACCCCAAGAGCAGCAAGAAAAACAAGAAGACGGATGATGACGATGACGACGGCAACTGGACCGTCGACGTCAGTGAGGAGGCCGTGCGCGCGCGCATGCAAGGTGCGTACGTCAGTATATTGCTTAGGGACCACGCGAGCGGATGAAAGTTGGTAATGTGTTGTTCGACTCTCTTTTTTACTACCCCAAAGCAGCAATGTAAACAGTATAAAAACAGGCAATCATTTAAAATGTCTACAAAAGTGAAAACTTAGACTGAATTTGTGTCGCAGTTACAAATACAGGTTTACGTGCGCTTAACGGTGACGTGACAATGACGCGAGTTCCATGATTTTTGTTCTGTCAAAAATTCAAGTACCTAGAGAAGTTTTCGCTTCGTCGCAAAGGTGAGTAGTGCAACATAATTTGTCCTTATAGACCTGGAACTAAGTGTCGTAGTATTCGAAATGTGTCGAATACTGTGGTACCTTCACTAAACATGTTGTGTTGGTGTTTGCAGATCTGACGGACGGCGCTAAGAGCATGACGCTCTCCGAGGACAGCGAGAAGAACGAGAAGCAACGCATGGATCTGTTCTACTCGTATATGAAGCAGCGAGCTGATGCGGGCGACGTGGACGGGGCCAAGGCCATCAGTGATATTACGCACGAGGCTGACCGGTAAGCCACACGCCCCCCCACCCGTCCTCTGCAGGACAACATATTATATACCCACCCCAAACACTCATGACTACATGCCTCAGATCAACAAAACAAATATAATCGCTGACCAGGGGACACTAGTAAACACTATCCCTGGAAAACAACCATTAGATACCAGTGATATCACGCATTAAGCTGTCCGGTGACTATGCTTTCCTCACCATAGAAAATTACGGCACAACCTATCCCATAGGTGTGGCGTTGACAACTTAAAAAAAAAGGGCAACGCATTTGCATAGTAAGTATGCTGATGTTCATGGGTTTCATACCATATGTTTGTGTTCAGGTTGGAGGTGAAGTCGAAGGCGCTGCTGGTAGCGTTCGAGGTGCTGGTGCGCGGCGCGTCGTTAGCCGCGGACGTGCGGAAGCACCGCGTGCTACTGCTGCGTCTGGCACGCTTGGAGCCGCGGGCACCGCGTGCCGCATTGCACGCACTCACTGCGCTCGCCGCCCAAAACCCTGCGCTGCTGCCTAAAGTACCCGCCATTCTCAAGGTACATTCACACGTGCGGGCGACACCGCGCATTTCTTTCCCAGCGCAACCACATCCGCTTGTACACAGCCACATTGTTTTTATTACCGTCTAGATGGTATTGGGTGGTTTAAAGTGAGAGATTCATACATTCAGAATTTCATTCAGAATTGATTATTCTATACAGCTGCTGTACGACGAGGACATAGTGGAAGAGAAGACTATCCTCGAGTGGGCGGCCAAGCCGTCGCGCAAGTATGCGTCGCGCGAGATCGTGGCCGACATATTGAAGCGCGCGCAGCCCTTCATCGACTGGCTGCAGCAGGCCTCCTCCGAGGATGACTCGGATCACAGCGAGGAGGACATAGAGGTATTTTATAACGTAAAGGGGTAAACGACTCAGTGCCATTGGCAAACATCTGCACAAGTAGACGTTTTACAGATGCTACCATAAATGTTTGGGAGTAGAGCAAATCTGAATAGGCTGGAATATAACAGTGGAAATCGATATTTTTAACTATTAGAGTTGTACCAAACAACTTAAAAGAGGGCTCAATGAGAGCAAATACGAGTCGCGACGACTAATTAGTGGTCTTCATTATTTTATGATTGATAAATATGCGGGGATTCGTTTGGATCGGCTTGTGATCTTTCTTTATATAAATAATAATCATCTAGAATTAACATTGATAACAAGCACTTATATCTATTGCGTAAAAAATTATGAAATACGATGTCACTGATTATCTACTTTAGAGGATTTGCATCCAAATCCAATGTATTTTATTTTCCCTTATAGTTCGTAAACAATATTACAGTGGCACATTTAATTTTACCGCTGAACATTTGTTTTAATTTGTTGTGTTGGTTTTGTTTCTGTTGCAGATCGAGTACGACGACCGTGCTAAAGTAACACCCATTAAGGCTGTGAGCGCTCCGGCTGTGCCCAAACCCAAGGTGGACGACGATGAAGACATCGACGTCGATATCGATGCCATCTAGAGCACCCTCGCCACCCTCGCTAGTGCTACCCATCCTCACTTCTGTACCGTGGACTACAGACTCTTGTAGACTTAAGTCGGTCACGATCTTATAACTGTCACGAAATATCGCTTCAGTTCATAAGATGCTCAATTTGAGACTGACATTAACATGCATCCACGTTACAAAGTATAATGCATTTGTGTTGTAGTGTGCTGTACGTCAACGTCACAGAAGAGAGAGATGGTTTTCAGTTTCTGTTGAATATTCAGTCCGTATTGTTCTGCCAAATGTCGAGACCCTGGATAGTAAGAACTGAATGGACACCATGTGAATCATAGATTAGATTCTTAATGTAATGGTAACATTTTAAGACTGTGAAATTTAGTAGCTACGTTTGGATTCGGATTCGACTGCAAATATATTACGTATGTACGGATGGATGTTGTGCATTTTTTATATTCCTAACTTTAACACAATTGGTTTTATTTTATTTTAATTGTAGAGATACATTTTTATATATATTTCCTTAGGTTTTGTCACAAAAATCAATTTATTTTATTGTGAGCGTATATTCTGGTTACAAACCATGCTCTACTAGTGTTTCTAAGTCAGAAATTGGCGGTTTATCTGATAAATTGTAACTGTTAGCCGAATACAAGTAGTAAAATAGAAGGAGCACGTAACACTACTCTCAAATATATTTGTTCCTAAATATAGATTTTTTCTAATTATTTTAATATATTTTTAATTATTTACTTTGGGATGCAGTTTACTGGGTATACACCAAGTGTGACTAAATTAGCCGAATGAGTAAAGAAATGCTTGTCGTAGGTACACTTCATAGTAAAATGCACACAAGGTTAGTTACGGGAGTTGTTTGGCAGGTGAGTGAGTGCGCGTGTCCAAAGCTGTGGTTTCCCAGGATAGCGGTGCAGTCATAGAGCATTATTTATAACCCAGGAGCAATGACTTTACTAGACCATGTGAGCAGCGGTGTCTACTTCCGCTCTCCCGGAAATTCCGACATAGCAAATAGATTTTACCGCCAGCTACATTACGTCACTGCTTTTCTAGGAAATCTAAGCTGTAGTGGCCTTGTGTGTGTCAGGTGGTCAGGGCAACAGGCTCCGCCGTCGCCTGTGACCCGCGAGAATATTTTTCCTTTATATTTAGTTATTAAAACATCTTAAAATTGCCACCAGAATTACTATTCGTTTTGTATTCAATACATTTGGATTCTGATTCTTGTTTTATTTTTGCTACCCACCCACATCCTCTTAGCAAGTGCTTGTCTTTCAGTAAGCCTCTTCATAGGGGGAAATTAAAAGTTCTCGGTATGTTAGTTCGCCTACGCACTGGCGACCACATGCTTTTGGTCCTCCAACACATTAACCAATCAATTTAATAAGTAAGAGGTAGTGCCATGCTGCATCGCAATGTAAATTGGCCGATACAACCGGGGAGGTACCTCTAGTTCACATGACACCGGCGTAAAGACATCTTCGGTGTTGCGTTTTTCATTCGGTTTGGTAGTAGACTGGTCATTCGGGGGAGGATGAAAGGAGGGCAGCGCAACCACTCCGTAACTATGTGGATGTTCATGGGCGTGGGTGGTCTTTAAAAGGCTACGATTACTTATTGGTATACAATCAAAAAATCCCTATAATGTTCGAGGCTATTCCACCAGCCTTGAACATACGACTTCATACCTTCCCTTAGGATTCTTTATTAGATTTTTTCACGTATGCTATACCACATTGGCTTTGGTTTGGTTTTCATAATTATCGGTCCAATGCTGGACATAGGCCTCTTAATGAACGCCAAGACCGGTCGGCTACTCGCACCCATCCCGGACCGGCTACTGCACACAGGTCGTCCTCCCACCTGGTGAACGGTCGAGCAACACTTCGCTTTCCCAAACACGGCCTCCACTCCAGCACCTAACTGGCCCATCTGCCGTCTACATCTGTTCTTCTGAGTGTGTGACCAGCCCTATGTCACTTCAGCGAGCCTACTCGTCGCGTGATATCGGATACTTTAAGCTTTGCCTTATGAGCTCGTTACGAATTCTGTCTGACGGAGAGACACCCAATATAGCACGTTCAATAGCCCGTTGAGCTAGCGCAAACTTGCGGACCAGTCCTAAATTAAGAGGCCATTTTTCGGCCCCGTAGGTTATCACGGGGAGAAAGCATTGGTTGAAGACTTTCGTCTTCAAGCTCGGCGGTATAGGCGACGTAAGAATGTGACGAAGTTTCCGGAATGCTGCCCAACCCAATTGAACCCTTCTATCGGCTTCCTTCTCGAAGTTATTTCTTCCGAATTGCAGTAAATGCCCGAGGTAGACGTATTCGTGTACAACTTCAAAAATAGCGCCATCGACGTTGACAGGCCTAGGGAGAACGTGTTCGTTGAACATGACCTTTGTCTTATCCAAGTTGATCCTAAGACCAATACGTCCGGAGGATTCATCTAGGCATTGCAACATTTCTTGCAAGCTCTGCAACGATTTGGCCAACAACGATATCGTCGGCGAAACGAAAATGTGAGAGGTACTCTCTGTTAATATTTATGCCGCATTCTGCCCATTTTCAAGTCTTTTTTTTTTAAGTCTCCAAAGCATTGGTGAACAGTTTCGGGGAAATAACATCCGCCTGTCGCAATCCTCGATGTAATTGGATTAGCCTTGTTTGACCTCTCGTCATACATTGCTCTCAGTAATTCGACGTATCGCCAATCGACCTGACATCGCTGTAAAACTTCCAGAACAGCCCAGGTTTCGACAAAGTCAACAGCTTTTTCACAGTCCACAAAGGCAAGTCACATCGGCTGATTGTAGTCATGTGTCTTTTCTACGACTTGACTTATGGTGAAAATGTGGCTAAATCCTCTGCGAACCCCAGCCTGCTCTGGTGGCTTGAATTCGTCAAGCTTTGTGGTGAGGCCATTCGTAAAGACTTGAGAATAACTATGAATATGAATATATATATAACTATGAATATATAAATATGGCCAATAAGTGAAATTGTCTGTAAATTTGAAGAAATGATTTGTGACCCCTCTTAAAGAACAAAACGTCACTACCAAGCCATACCTTGGGAGGTACGCCTTGCTGAAGGACGAAATTAAAAATCTTTTTTTGCTCTCTTAATACAGGTTTGCCTCGTGCTTTAAGAAGCTCGACTGTAATTCCGTTCCTCCTCGGGGATTTCGCCCTTTAAGCTGCACAAGAGCCAGACTAATCTCACGGAAGCTGACGTTCGGCAGATCGCTCGATAAATGTTGTGTTAGGCTCGCACGCGGATCGTTTTTTAGGTTATCGGGATGTGGAGCGTGCGACCTAAACAACTTGCTATAGAAAGCTTCGATCTCAGATAATATCCCAGGCTTAGAAGAAAAGGTAATCACAGTATAAGTCCTAACCTTTGTTAGATGACTTCTTCCAAGCTTCTCCACAAAACCTTCGACCCTCTATTCTGCTCAATCGCTTCGGTAACCCGTCACGTATTTGAGCTGTGAAGGTCTAGGCGTATTAGTTTGCGGATTCGCCTTGAAAGAAGCTTGACGTCGGCAGACATATCGTCTTCGTGTGCTCTGCGTTCCTTTCTAAGTCCAAGCGTCTCCTCTGAGAGTTTAGCTTTCCTGCCCGTATACTTACTCCTACAATATCCTTCACCCAAGTCCTGCATGCAATGAATTACGCCACTCATGGCCTCGTCAATTTCCATTGTAGTTTCCGACTTATCTAGGGCATCGAACCAGTTTTTTAATTCCATTTGGAATTTTTCGGAACCTACCATGGTTAGTCGGAAGTTAGGTCGGATTGTCGACTATACTAATCGGACACGCCCGCGGCGGAAGCCTATATTGAGAGAGTCTCTAACCAATCGGTGATCACTTCCGGTTTTAAATCAGTTAATCACGGAGACATCCATAAATATATACTGTCTTTCCGTCATAATAAAGTCAATCTCGTTCTTTGTCACAGTATAGGGGCTCTGCCATGTCCACTTCCAATGGGGCTTCCACTTATAATAGGAATTCGTTAAGAAGAGGCCCTCCTCCTCGAGGAAGTTTACCAGCATTTGCCCCCTGCGATTTCGACTTCCGACTCCATGGCATTAAGGTCCCCCATAACAACCTTGAAGTGGACCTTATAACACAGTGGAATAGGTGACCCGATGGCAGATTTATGGTGTCCTCGCCTTGTCTTCGGACTTCACATAGCCCCAGAACGTGACATCGATTTTTTCCCAGTTCCACCTCCAGCTCAACCAAGTGGTTCTCTAGTCTGAGCGTTCGTCCGTTATAAGTATCCAGGTCAAGTCGTTGGTAGCGATCCGTAGCTCAGAGGTTCTTAGCATCCCTTATTCCACAGTTACCGTGACCGCTACCGTGGCCGGGACTAGTGGAACTACCGGGAACTAGGGGCCGAATTCTACTGCTGTCGTCCATTAGAGGTCGTCTACTACTCCCCACCATGGTTCAAGCCTTATCGTGGCGGTGGGGCTCAGTAGCCTGGGGTGATCCGAGACACCTTGGGCGAAGCTAAATTTACCCAGGAGGTGTATGCTCTTTGTACCCCTAAGAGGGGACGAAATAGCAGGACGAGGAGGCGCTCTTTGTACCCCTCTTCTAAGAAGAGGGGACAAAAGAGAAAATAAGGCGGTGCTATTGCGCACGGAGCAAGGGGCGAGGATGGGAACCTCGCACTGTCCCAAAGTTGGTAGGGTTGTCCTGTGGTGCGGACAACCGCATCTGTGGATGTGGCGTCGGTCCCTTATGGGGCTGACTAGCCGTCGGGGTGCCCTGATGATTTGCTGTTCTGGGGCACCTCACCAAAGGCGACACTCATGGTACTCACGGTGATTTTTGTGGGTATTCGGCACTATAATGTGCCGCGAGCCCCACACACCACTGGATGCCACCCAGGGCCAGTGAAGGCGCGTAAATGCGTTTCCCCGCGTCAACAAAAAAAAAGATCGTCTACAGCTGTCGTCCAATGCTCATAATTGCCACACTGAGCAGGCGGATTGGCAATCGCAGAAGGAAAGAAATTTCGGACCGGCGCCACTGCTACCTGTCGCCAATCCGACTGATGGTACCGCCATCACTCGGCGCGAGCGCCGTCCGGTGCTCCCGTCTATTTCACTGTCACTATGTAACAGATGGGTCACCAAAACACCAGCTCGCTGAAAGCTCTTAGATGTTAAGAGATTGGTGCCCTGATGACTCTTACGTCACTCTGGGCTTGGATTGAGGGTGAGGGTATTCTTAGGGCGGCCCCCCATAAAATAATATATTAACATTTAACTAAGCGAACGAAGTAATCATTTGCAATTTTATACGGTCCATTTTTTAATTAGCAGTCTTAAGGACTGCTAAAAATAATGACCAAAATAAGATAATAACTAACATTGTTTTTGGAAAAATGCATTCATGTATAGTGCTACTGACGGCATGTATTGTATGAGTTGTAGCGATTGAACTTGTTTTCCCTACCTAACTTGCATGTCAGATCTTACCTAACTTGCATGTCATAAGGTGCAGACTGCTTATGCGTATAGTGTATTGATAAGTACTATGTTCACAGTTGATCGTGGTCTACCCTTGAAGAATTTTTACGGAATAATGTTGGGTGACGTATTTCGTATGACCTTACACTACTACAATAACGCCGACGTGTGCCAACACTATTTAAAACACGGTATTCACCAGAAAGATCTAATCATTCTGTTGGTTAAGTTGTACTTAGCTGTCAGTTTACCTATCAGTTTTTGGTGAACCAGCTCACAAATGCCAGATACCACTGTTATATAAATAATCTCGAGAAATATACGTTTTGCATACGTTCAGGAATGTGTAATTCCATTTACATTTTATGGTGCCGGGTGCTGGGGGCACGACATCTGATATAATAAGGTTTAAGGTCTAAAACTGTTGCATCGGTTTAATTCGACAATCATTTTCGAGTCCATTCCACCAGAGCCGTATATGGTTTACCACATAAGTTGGGTGGTTTAATCTGTTTTCATATTACGTTGTGTGCTATAAAATAATATATTAATGTCAGCTAAACACGTAGAGAAGTAATTATTTACAATTTAATACAGTTGAGTCTTGTAAATCGCAGTCCATAAAATGAAATAAGATCAATACCAACATTATTTTTAGAAAATCATCATCCTTCTCGTTTAACCAACAGGGACACTCGCCGCCTTAGCTCCCTTTCTATATCTATAGCATCTCTATGGTACCTACAGATAAATATAACATTTAAAATAAAATATCGGCCTTAAAAAAATGTAAGTACCTACCTATTGCAGATGTCGGATTATAATATTTTAACATTTCATTGACACTACAACTGATATAAAATTGGGTGGATAAAGGTTGAAATATATCCAAAAAAAAAAAAAAAAACTCTCCGCTTAAACCAGCAATCTACTCCATCGGCTTGTTCAGCTGGTTTTCTGTATTGTTAGCTAGGGACAATAAAACAATTATATTGTATAAAACATTTAATTAAAAAATAGCCTTTACAATATCCTTATTGCACAAAGTCATAGATAAAAAAATACAAATTATTATATTGCACAATATATAATTTATATACATTCAAAGAACATAAAGAGATTCATTTATACATATTATGAACTAAGTTACGTCTCAATAAGATCTAGGTTCTTTTCTAGTCTGGATTCAGATCTAGGAGTGTCAGTACAATTATATTAATGTAAGAACAGTAACTAAATTTACTATCAAAAGGATGGTAAATTAAATGTCTTGTTAGTATAATTTAATAATAAGTGTTCCTGCTTTCTTGTTTTCATACAATTTTGTCATAAATATTACTGGCAGCAAATAAACAAAATGTTTCCTTCTTGGAAAATAAATAGTAAATGTTAACTCATCACTTATTTGTATACTCGTCCGTGGTGCACAGCAGCTGGGCCTCACCTGGCTTCTATTTTCTCGGCTTGTATAAGTCCTTGTAAGCATTGATAATACTTATATAGTGGTCTTGTAATCTTCTACTGTCTCCGCTTTGATTAGGGAGTGACATTGGCATTACTTCCTACTCCTCCTACTTACTTCCGGTTAAATTCGTTGCGGGTCCCTAGACAGTTTTAGCTTTTCTCTCGGGCTCCGTGCGATCATATCAATAGGTTCATAGTAGATGCCGCTGTCGATCCTGGAGACACAGTAGTAGCAGTGGTGGGCAAAGACCGTTATGAAAAATAGTGTTCCTATCACAAAAACGTACCGCCAACATAAAGAATTTTGAAATAACTGCCAGTAAGATTTTACATTTGTGGTTAGAAGTGTGTTAAGTCCATACAGAAAGCTGAGGCGAATAATTACTTTGATTTATTGTAAAATTAACTATAAAGTTTCAACAAAATCAATAAATTCTATAATTAATTCTAAAATTTAACCATAAAATAATAGCATTCACCAATCTGCTGTAAAAGCAGTATTAAAAAGCATGTAATTCGGCAAATCAATTATCAGACATTAAATTTTGATTCAAATACAATCAAAATGTTTTGAGCGGTAAGGTGTCGAGTAAAACCATTCTAAGCTTGATAGATATCAAAAAAATCGCAATATGTTCAGCTATTATTGTTTGTAACAGTACTTTTTATTGTATGCAATCTACCTATATGTGTGATATAGTGAAGTAAATTTACTGTTAATATCTGTAGTGTTACGTAGTGTACTAGCTACAAATTAATGCAAATTTGACAGGTAAGCTGGATCGCCACGCTATAACCTTCTATATCTGCAGCACAGCAGTAAGCACTGAGCAGGCTGTAAGACGACAAGCGAATACTAGACCTTGGTAATGTATACCGAACATCATTTGATTTATAGATATCGAGAGAAATTGCGAATGTTTTTGTTTTCAATATGCTTGCATAAAGATACTGATACTGATGAAGTAATAAATACGTTTTATTCTTTGGTAAGTAAATTATAAAATATGTTCCCATCTAACATGTGGATTATATTAACATTCCTACGGTTTCGACTTCATTGATACTTAATAAGATCATTGTATCAAGCGCGTGTGTTCCTTTTATGTCAAATTTAAAGTTCACGGATCAAACAGGTACCTTGACGTATGTCTTTCATATAAAGATTAAAAATACCTCATATCCGCTGGAGGCAGCACCAAAATTAATCTATAAGAAATATCACCTTGATAGATGATCTATCATTGCGTCTTGTTCACGACATGGAATGGCCCCTTTTTGGAGGGGGGAGAAGGAGGGCAACACAATAATTATGCCGATGTACATGGGCGTCAGTAGTCGTAAAAAGGCTCCAATTTCTCGTTTGCCCCCTATTCTATATAAAAAAACTCGAATTTTTACATCACTAGTATAAATTTCAGTCATAATAAACTAATAGTATAACACACCACGTTTTATCGCACATAAAGTACACAAGAGACTTGTAGCACTTTTATTTGATGGAAGTATACTATATGGACAAGGCATTTCACTTTTATATTATCAAATGAATATACCAAAAAGTACTAAGTTCAAACGATCAGAACCTGAAGGGGCTCTTTAAACAGTAAGATATGTCTTTACGATCCGTCGTTTCGATCGGTCAGAAACAATGGATGTAAATCATCTCGTGTGTTTAACCCTTTACATCTACACTAAAGTATATATCTCGCAGTCGCATTGTCTAAATCGCTTTATTTATTTACGGCTAGCCCTTTTCAAAAACAGTTTCGATTAGCCACATTCGGCACATCAAAGAGTTCGGCGTTATACGATATTCAATAGAGCTAGCCTTATTGAAATAAAGTGAATAATTAGCCGCCTTTTCTACACGTTTTAGTGCCTAACTTTAACAGTCGCGACGTTGCTTGACATGACAAAAACAATGGCGTCGGTTGTAGAATACAGAGAAATAAGAAAACTTCGCCCAGACAGATTGGAAGATTTAGGCGGGAGAGCAGCTCCCGACGAAGCCTATGTGGGGTCAGGTTATTTTTTTTATTTGCACTCAAAGCACTTGGCCTAATTTCATATTTGTATGGATCACTATCACTGCCTATAATCAAGGGAATTAACGAGGCTAAAAGTAGCTAATCGTTAGCCCGCCATAAAAAAACGGCCCTTTTTTTGAAAATGGCTAGCCGTAATGTTATATGACAATTTGTACAAAACGAGCACGGCTTATACACTTGTCTTGAATACTCTTTCGTTTGACAGTGTGGAACGTCACACGGCGCATCGGTGTGCCAAATGGCCAGCGGCGTAATGATATGTTTACAAGTCTATAAATCCCGCGGGGCGCCGGCCCGAGTGCACATAGGTGGAACATATGACCACTCGGGCCGGCGCCTCGTATATCAATTGTCCACGTTTCTTTTTATTCGGAGACAAATGTGACCATCAGATGAATTTATCATTACCGGTCGAACAATACGCTACTACAAAAGGCCCCAATAAATAGACACGTGGCGTGTAACGTGTTAAAAGAGTTTTTCACGCTGCAGTACAGAACGTCTGTCCTTTTCTTATTCGTGCATCTATGCGAGACAGGGCGTAATATCGAAACGTCCATACAATATAGGCACGCTTATCTAATTGGAACTTATAAAACTGGTTTTTCTTGGAACTTAAAAAGCGGTGGCTGTTCATCGTCTTTTTGGTACTGGTATTATTATTGTTCGTTATCCAGTCTGCGATTGCACCACTGAGTTAATGGTGTTGGGGCTGGCAACGCTGAAGGAGGTGATGAAGACGTTGACTATTGTGATGAGAAAGACGCCCAGCACCGTCAGGTTGTTGATCTTGTCGGCCTTGCAGATTTCGTCGTCTTCTTTCACATTGTACTTGCTGTTTAGTATCAGGCCAATGCCGACGCCGACCTGGAAGTTTATAAATTATGATTATTATAACTGTGAGCTTCTCATATTTGACTAAGCTAACGAACCTGACCCGTAAGTACCGTAAGGACTTGTGTAATGTGTTACGGCTGGTAGGCAACGGAAATATATATTTTAATAACTGTGAGCTTCTCATATTTGACTAAGCTAACGAACCTGACCCGTAAGTACCGCAAGGACTTGTGTAATGTGTTACGGCTGGTAGGCAACGGAAATATATATTTTAATAACTGTGAGCTTCTCATATTTGACTAAGCTAACGAACCTGACCCGTAAGTACCGTAAGGACTTGTGTAATGTGTTACGGCTGGTAGGCAACGGAAATATATATTTTAATACTATGCACTATTGTCACTAGTGATAAAAACAAAGATCAAAAGTTGGCAGATAACGACGGGCTAAAGGCCCGTGTGTTATTTTGGTGATGTACCAAGCTACAACATCGCCAATCTTTCTCAGAATCCGGTCATAACATTTGGCGTGATTGAGGAATAATCCAACTAATCTCTCGAAGGATCTAAATAATTTGGCGCTTTATTAAATTTCCATCATCCCCCACCGAGGGTGGACTCCTCAAATTATTAAGTTTAAATATGATATAACGCCACCGGTTGAATTTTTCGTTATGACGGAGCCATATCATTCTAACTGATAGTATAAATACGAAAGTTTTCAGAATTGGATAGGGTATGTATGTCTGTTCCTTAATAACGTCAAAACTCAAAACCACTGAAAGAATGTTGAGGAAGAATGGCAATGTGATCTCACCTGAAACACGATGCTAAGGGAGATGAAGACGAGGCTGGGATAGTAGTAGGGGTGTGCGGTGGATGACTCCAGCACATAGCGCAACTGGTTGGCGTTAGCAGACAGCAGGGCCAGGTCCATCATGCCTTGTGCCAGGTTCTTCTTCTGCTGGTACGTGTTCACGTCGGGGATGGACTGGAAAGTTGAATAATGTCAAGTAAGTTGGCTACCAGGAGTAATAAAGCCGTTGTGTCATGCCGGAGAGCAGGCGAATTGGGCCGGCACGACCGGTTACGTTTCTCTCGCTCACACAATACCGCCGTAAAGTGACAGCTGTGCAGCCGTGTTCCGGCCGAATTGTGAGGTTTTCAGAGGCCCATTGGAGGTGGACGAAGAAAAGAGGGCCAGGTATCAGCAATAATGAGCCACTTTATAATATATGACAAATTTCAATCGCGTTTTCATGCGATTTGTTGTGATTGAATGTGTTCAATTCTGGGCTATTGTTAGAAAGTGAAAAATCCTTGTTATGCCTGCGTCTGTTCAAGATGATTACCACTACATTATAAATCATGTCATTAACTACAAATGTAACGAGTAACCAACCCCAGGAATCATAGGCGACATCGGTCTGTCTTCTCCGAACCGCGTGTCCAGCCCGTTCATCCCATCTGTAAACAGACCGTGGATTAGTTACAATGTCTATTATTAGTTACAATGTCTATTATTAGTTACAATGTCTATTAGTAGTTACAATGTCTATTATTAGTTACAATGTCTATTATTTTCGTTCATTATTGTAATGAGCGTATTTTAATTTTCCGACTGTCACAAGGAAAATGGGTTACCGAGGGCCCATGGCTCGTGTCATAAGTACGGTTGAGTGTACCTATATTGTTCCTCACGTGTTGTTCCATGTTGTTCGACAAAGTGAAAACGAAATGACATGGGTTATTTTATTGCCTTATTTTTGGTTGAACTGATACATTAGTTATATTTTATAGTTTTGAAATAAGTTGCCAGTCACATATATGTATTATATGTAATTATACCCAGCATGATGAGATTAAATACTTTTAAACGATAAATACAGACATTTTAAAAAAGTGTGCGTCAGCTCCGAAGCAAGCGGAGGTTATCATGATTCTGGAGATGGCTGGAGACACGTAAGGGACGTACTCGACTGAGGAACAAGTTCCAAGTGTTGCAAAATAGACATAACTACTGGTGTTAAATATATGAGCGATGGCTCATTCGAATAGGATTCGAATGGATTTTTATACAAAATTTGTTAAACTGAATAAGAGAATATGTTTGTATGTACACGTCCTTACAGCACCTGTACAGGTGAACTAGGCTAAAGTTGTCGTTAGCTCTGTCCTGTCCACAGATTATTATATATTACTAAGTATATATATTTGTGCATACATGTCTTACGGCAAGTTGTTTACACTACTAGCTCTAGACGGTCCCCGCTTTCTAGCCCAGAAATATTCGGGGTCGCTCATCCCTTGATTCTGATGACGGGGACATCTCCCGCGCGGGTCTGGTTTGGCCTCATCTCTCATCTCTTTTGTGAGGCTTAACGGGGTAGAGCTCTTCCAAACATATATGTGTGTATGTATGTATTATATAAACCCATACATGTTTATGTATGTGTTATATGTGTATGACAGACAGACAGGTACATGTGTATGGCAATTGGCAAAGCCCAGGTGTGCTAGAGTGGCATGCTTTCCTCGTGGAAAACCCTGGCTTTTGTCTGACAGAGATTCTTTACAATAATAAATATGCTTTGTGTAATACAAACAATTTATGCATGCATATATTATTTATTACAGTGCATTATGATCATGCATAATGGTGGTCGTGTCATATAAATTATGATATAAATATTATAAATATATATATATATATATATATATATATATATATATATAATCACATAAGATATATTTTGTAATAAGTAGGAAATATAGTCCAAATAAACATGCAGGTAGCATACCCAAGTGCTGATATAAAAACATTCTTACATTCTATATACAATGTTTATGCTGTAAGTCAATAATAAATAAGTAAGTATATGAATATAATTAATAGTAATACTATTTCGTGTCAAATTCTAGTGCCTAAAGTAAACTTTACTTTAAAATTAAAAAATGCATGTGCTACTGAATTCGATTACAATAAATCTTCATAATTGTACCTATGTAAAACTTACTTTGTAGCATAATGAAATGTTATAAGTATCCATTATACGTAATTATTTTTATTAGGGTCTCGCAGTAGACACTTTTATTATGAATAATCTGCGAATATTCGATGTTGATTATGGGACAACAGGGTTTTTGTTTAATATATTTTTGTGTATAAATAAACAGCGAAAATACAAAAAGCGAACGCGTGCAGGCATACATGCACTTAATACTTCTCTTAAACGACTTGTCTAATTGTATCCCCACAAATATGTGTATGAGAGAGTGAGCGTAGTTCTGCTACCGCCGATGTGATATCGCTTTGATAGGACTAACATCGGAGGGTGAATTATAAACACGTAAAAATAATTAACTTGTGTTATCTGACACGATATTGCATATCTGACCCGACATTGAATATCTCTATCTACTCATCACGAACTGACTTGAAGACTTATTGTTGTTACTAAATATCTGGTCTGATATTGAATATCTCCTCTGATATTTCCGACAAGAATATCGGATCGGCAGTAACGTTGTCGTGTCCGTGTCCTGTAACATGGTAAATGATAAAGGGCATGCAACCATTCACCGTAAGGATAATCAGGTTCATCGTATGGCGGCCAAGGCAATTTACCATCGGTGCCAACCCCCTCGTCGAGCATGGGGTGGGAGCCGTGGGAACCGCCCTCCGGCTTCTCATCTGTGACAGGAAATATTCTTATTAAATAATGTTGTAAACGCTAAAGCAAAGACGTGAAGGCGTGCGGCGGGTACGAAGATGATCCCAGGGGACCAGCACCCGAGCGGTACAGGCACTCGTTTGTCTCGCACAAACGAGCAATCACAGCCTTTTAGTGACCACCGACACCCATAAACATTCGCACAACTAAAGGTTCGCCAGATGCGTTGCCGTCCATCCAATACGCCCCGGACGTACCAGAAACCACACGCCTCGCGATAACATAGCCGCGCCGGTACTATGTGAGCGGGAAGTCCCCGGTGATGACATCCACATAGGGTGGACATGTGTTTCCGCATCAGCCTGCCTCGCCCTGCTTGCACCTCATAACGGCACTGCAACCAGTGCGTTGACCTTCGACAAGTTTCTCAAGCATTCTGCGCATTATGTACGAGTACCTGATATGGTAACTCCCATTGAACAAGACTTTGTTCAGTTAGGAAACTTGTGCGATTAATGAAAACTACACAATGCAACCGCGTCTAGAACTAATTTAAATTTGTTTTTCCCGCTGTCCCTGGCTTAAATCAATTTAAATTTTAGTTAATGTACTTAATGATTTTTTTAATAAGCAGTCGTTGAAAATAACAAAACTTATTTAATCTTTTAGCGTGCTATTTCGAGCGAGGAGGTATCACTCTGGTATTGACAATTATAGTTAGATAAGCTAAGTGTTACAGTCTCATAATGGGTTGCATCCCTCCCATCTGCGGTAGAGGGGGGTCGGTCCTCTTTTCGAAACCAAACCTGCAATCTGCCGTGAAGAGTCACACGGTATCGTAATAGAAACACGTTTCAAAATCAGACAGGTCTCATTGTTATGGTAAATTAGTGTTTGGTATTATACCATTTAGATGCAATCTCCATTTCAGAAAACATGCGCCAGGTCTAGTTGTCTGCTATGTAATTATGCGTCATTAACTATGTGCTAGGGATGTCAATTTACTATAATTAAAATGTTACAGACTGATGTTTATTATAGAGGAAGATGCAAAATGACCCATTGCTAGGGAGTTAAGGACAATGCATGTATATTATATGCGGATAATGGACGTCGGTAGTCAGTAGTGGTTGTTTTTTTTTAAAGTACCGATCAACATCCTTTTAAGATGTGGACATCTACTAAGAACGAATTTTACGAAACTCTACTTCTAAGGGTGCGTCTTTGTCGGCGACGTCCGCGGGTGGCTGCTGGTATGGAATGAGCGCGCTGAACTTATAGCACTCCTCGTTTTTCGTCAATTATCAGTAAATGTGCTCACCTCCGTGGTGTTGGTCCGGTTTGTTGTTATTCTCCAGGAAGCCGTCGTCTAGCCCCGGGTAGGGCTCCGGCGTGTTGGTTCGGGCATCGTCCAGGTCATCTATTTCAGGACCTGCGGAAACAAGACCTAAATTAACATTAGACTTTAATAATTTTGGGGGGGAGGCGGGAGAGGTCCTTCCACCTCGATGCATTTAGTCCAGCGCTTCTCCAATGCCGTTACACCAGTTTGATAAAATATTTTCTCTATACTATAAATTCTCTCATTTCCCCTTTATACTATAAATTATATATTTTTTGACATATTTTGTAAAATATTCACGCGAGGCCGGCCAGTCTTCTCATAATACTGAATAAATGCATTCATATAAATTGAGGCGTCATAACAGGAAACGGAAGGTAATGCTGGCATCACAAGTCGCCGCAGCAGGCGCCAGCGCGCGGTATCTGGTCCCGTATTTCCGCGCGGTGTCGTCGCGGAAGGTCCAAGTGTGAGACGTTCCCCGTTCGTGACGAATATCGGCCGGGCACCGGTCCACCCGATCAACAATGTAAGTCGGGGAGGCCTCCCGCAGTGGCTGTGAGTCGCTGCACACCGCGCTTACCCTCACGGCTTCCCCGAGACGGAGCGACCTGACGGCTTACGTACCTTACGTAGAAGCATAAATGTACCAATCTGCTTCAACCGCACATCTCTATGACCTGCACAAACTTTCTTTCTGATCATGGACCTACATAATCTAATTGCTCGCGTCCTCCGTTCTTTTACAAATACGAGTGTGTTCTGGTAAATGGCTAAAGCATACACCAACACATCCTCGCGCCCGTGCCCTATTGTTTCTCAATATTATTCGTTCGCGCAAAGCTACTAATCGAATTTGGTTGAAATTTCACACGGATATATAATCTGATACAATATAGAACTATTTTTTATCCCGAAAAAAAAATACTTGGAATAGGCTTTAAGGGGATGAAACTGTGGGACACACTGTGCTGGCAGATTCGAGGCATTGCAGGAGGCAACAAATGGCACCCGCGGGATTTCAGTGGGTATTCAGTTTATCCGTGAGTCCCCTCTCTTACTTTGTCGCTGGGGAAGTATGTGAGAAAACACCAGCGGTGTTCCTTCATAGCCGCCAGCAGTGGCGCCACGGGCACGCGGAGGCATACAACCGCAACCCCACCTGTCACACACACATACACACACACACACACACACACACACACACACACACACACACACACGCACACACACGCACACACGCACACACGCACACACGCACACACGCACACACGCACACACGCACGCACGCACACACGCACACACGCACACACGCACGCACACACGCACACACGCACGCACGCGCACGCGCGTACGCACGCGCGCTCGCGCACACGCACACACGCGCACACGCACACTCACGCACGAACGCACGCACCCACGCACGCACACACACACCATGGATCGATGGCAGTGCGAAAATCCATTGCCCCGCTAAACCAAAAAACAATAACAAGTTACCGGCGAGCGGCGGCACGGGGGGCTCCTTGTCCGGTTCCAGTAGCGGCTGCGACAGGTGCGTGGTGTCCTGGTCTTTGTTTTCCTCGTTGCTGAGCTGCAAGACAAAAAAAAAAGTTATTAAGTGTGCTACGTTCTTGTTGGATTGCAAGACAAATGAGAAAAGAGTATTACAAAGTTATTACACGCGTGTGTAAGTACCGTGAACTGCTACACAGCGTAACAGACATCAGACGTGTCGCTCACGAGACGTTTGCATACTGGGGATCGTCTTTAAATTATAAAAATAAGCAAACTCCAACTAATTAATAATAATATCCAAGCACAAAACCTTATAGTCCCTCTATGAAAATATATATTTTATAGTATTTTATGAAGAGACTGCAGAGACTTTTTTATAGTAAAGGAACAATCGTATCTTCCTATTTACTACCGATTCTCATTGGCATCGCATATTTGTAAAGCAGACTTGGTATCCCTTGTCTTTCAATGGGCCACCGGAAAAACAGAAATCACAAAAACAGCGACAGCTGTCATTTTGCTGGGGGTATCAAGTGAGAGTCACCTCCCCGGTCACGCCAGCCTGCCTGGGTGTAAATGCAGTTTCATTTTCACAAAAATATCTTATTTCTTCAATACAGACATGTACCATGAAGACAGGGCCTAGGACCTGGGTACTATTTTAAGTTATTTCATATTGCATTAATATTTCAGTATCAACTGTGGAACGTATATAAAATAACAATGCACAGCGACTACGGTCTAACAGAAACACAAAATTTACATGAAACTTGACGTGAGTTATCATAAAGTTAATTTCAAGGTTTGTTATCGTAGAACTTTGTCTGGCAGTGAAGAGGAAAACGGACACCCATAAATATCTGCATCTACATTGTTACCAAAAGCAATACAGGAAAGTCTTGTAAAAATATTCTATTCACAATTAACTACGTTATTTATGTCAAGATGACTCGGTAATGAAGCAAAAGTGATTCGCTTAAGATAAATATTGTGTATCTATTTGTCTATTGTTTAGTTATTCTTATGTATGTATGTAATTTAATTACTTATAATATAAAATATATCCACTACTTATAAAATAAATATGTATACACTTAGATTTATGCTACTGTGCTCAGAAAAGTATAGATATGTACAAGTTCTGGGTCTCAAGTGTCACCTTAGATAACATTTGAACTGGACGGACATTTTTTATTTGTGGACTGTTATCAAATATTGTTCTCATATCAATCGCGTCATTGTAATTTCGACTTTAAACACATGACAAGGTTTAGTTGGGTAGAAGCCTACAACCACTAATAACAATGTCTGTAAACATAACTATACTTGGAAGTTTCTTCCATTTATTTACAATTTTCATTATCAGCCCTTTTTTTACTTAGGTATGATTAACTTCTCTTTTATACTATAGGGGGGCAAAAAAGCTGTCGTAACATATTGACGCCCATCGATGCCCATAAACATCCGCATAATCGCAATGCAAATGCGATGTCCCCTTTCTACCTCTCGTAAAGGGCCACCGCCTACTCATTAACCGTATGAAATGGTACAATGATGGGTGTCACTTTACGCCGGTATCATGTGCGCGAGAGGTACCTCCCCGCTCGTGACGGCCCAATTCCGCTGCGAGCACCAAGACATAAGTTGTCATGCTGTATTGCCGCAACCTCTTACAGATACTTGGACCTACTTTTACTTACATCATCTGGAGTCACGTGACCGTCTGTGGATTTTGTTTGATGTTTGTGTAAATCGAAAACAATACCAGTTTTAGAGCGGTGGACGATTTGAGGATGGCAAGACAATATGTCTGCCCTTGGCAGGAATTAAGCTCATTTCTATTTAAAACCACTTAACGGTATTACACTTCAACGTAAGTCATAACACTTGTTGGCAGGACGTTTTTTAATCAGATTCTGTTCCAGTCGACTATGTGGCGGTGGGGCGCAGGAGTTTAACTGAACCCAGCTCGGGCGAATCCAAATGAACGAAGAGGCGGCTTTGTGTGGAGGTTGCACACACACACTCTTTAAGAGGGGAAGAAACGGTGGCGATGGAGAAGGAGAAGTGCTATCGGAGCCTTTTACGACTAGCGACGCCCATGATCATCCGCATTGTTACAATGACTATGAGTTGCCCTCCTTTTCTCTTCCCCCCAATGAGCCAAACTAAGGCAGAGTAAGACCATTTACTGTAATTTGTGTTTGATAAATAATAAGACCATCAAGTTGTATCGAATACGTTGCGCATTAACAAACAACCGAGTGCGCGCTGACGTATTTTTGTCGCACGCTGTACGAGAGTGCGTCCCACGCGCTGTCTTTGGCCTGCCCCTATTATTATGTGTGAATCACAGTCTGGGATTCCCTTGTCAACGATTTAATAGGAACGATAAGTCGGCCGAGCGGCAATCTAAGGTCACATAAGCTAAGGTCAAGCTTAATCCAAAATTATAAAATTGATTAAAGCTTCACATTTTTAATTCTCTCATATGCTGTGTCATAATTGACTGAGATATGTACGTCAGATTACAGGTGCCACATACCGTGTGAATCATTAGCGTTACTAGAGAACACTGGACTTTACCACACAGTTTCTGTAGCCCGTATTTTCTTGACATCATACAAGTTATTATACAAGTTACAACCATGAGTTCTTACCTACGGCCGAGCGCGAAAATAAACCTAACCCAAGGAAACTATTCATGTTTTGGGTATAATTTGGTATTTTTATAATAATTTAGATACCCCCCTTACCCGTACGGAACCCGTGGGGTATGCGGCTATCCGGTATAACCATCAGCCACCACATAGGACTAGTGTCAGTGTTTGCCCCCTAAACGAGCAGGTAGGTAGTGACTACCGTCGCCCATAGACATCTGTAAGACTAGGCGTCTAACAGACGCGTTGTCGGCCTTTAAGAAATAGGTATGCAATTTTCTTGAAGACCTCTATAAGGATCGGAAATACCGAGGGAGGCAGCTGGTTCCACGGTACAATTGTGCGCGACAAGAAGTGTCGTTTAAACCGCACTGTCGTGGATTTACGGACATCAAGGTGATGGGCGTGGAGTTACAGTTCTGTCGCGATGTCTGAAGATGGAATCCTGCTGCTGGTATCAAGCCTACGTTTACGTTTACGTCCTATTTAACACAGGAGTATGTACTTCAATCTTATATTTATATAAACAGTAGCCAAGTACGTACAAGAACTCTACCACGCATACTTCCCGTTTAGGTTAAAGTAGTTTATAAATTAATTGTACACGCAAAGCCACTAATATATTATTTCGAACGTCTTTATTTTTTGTGTATCGCCTACACAGAGCCAGCTTGTCATACTTTTTGTGATGACGTAAGTAAAGTTACCACACGTTCACCGGTATATCTGTCGGTCCTTGTACCGGGTTCACGGGAAAGTAAGTAGGTACCTATTTAAATTATATTTGGCATTTTCTTTAGTGCGTTATATCAGTTTCGCTGCGAGCTTATCACTACTGGTGTGTACTTAAATTTAATTGTACTGTAAATTATTTATACTCTTTTTGAAGGTCAACAATTTCGGCCATTTCTATGCAGACGAGCCTAACTGCGCACAACAATCTGAAGTGTGCGCAGACTCAGTCAACACTCGGTGCACTCTTTAATCCATATTCCGATGGGACGGCAGTACGACACGACTCCAAAGAAAACGGGTTCCGGGGCGGAACGACGATCTCACGTGCTTTCAACGCGAGCCAGCGCCTAATTAATCTATTCTATTGTACCTAAACAGATTTTATTTGTCCAAGGTAAACGCGGAATTAATCGCCATATGATTGTGATTCAACGCGGAATCGTTTGCAATAAATGCTTATACGATATTGGTAAAAAAAAGTTTGCACTCTTGTTACAAAAAGAATCAGCTTGCAAATCGGGTAAACTATCCAACTAAATAAATCAAAATCCTATGTTTTTCTATACCTAGTAAAAATATAAATGCACAAGTATGTAAGTTTGTCTGTTATTCTTTAAAGTTAGAGCTGCAGAACGGATGAGAATGAAATATGGCCTATGTATACCTAAGTATATACAATCTGGAAAAACATAATAGTAACTTTGTCATTTCCAAAAGTGAATGGTCCCGATCAGCAGATATTACACGGGTTATACGGTTTGACGTATGTTCCGTACGTCCAGTGGAACTATAAATAATTACAATGACCATAAGCCGGCGACCACACACACACCACATCAGGCCCGACGAGTTAACCCAATTACTTGTTCGGTGTCCAGTTATCTCGAGTTGTGAGTGTTAATGGGTTGCCTACTTCCTTCGAGTCCTTGGCATTTAAACCTCAATATTAATGTCAATAGTAGACTTTGTCAACAATGAGGTTTTACGTGCGTATATAATTCACGAGCGAATTGCTGTTAGATCTATCGATGTTACTTAGGTTTCTTGGGTATGTAACATCCACATAATTACTATGCGGCTGCGTTGCTCTCCTACAGCGGTATTATGTGAGCGCGAAGTTCCTCCCCGGTCGTGCGGGCCAATTCCGTTGCACAGGAGGATGTACTGTCGTGCACCATGCATGCACTCTTCCTTCAAATGGGCAACCGAAAATTTTTGTTTGTCTAAAGTCTATCTAAATAATAATAATGTCGTCCTAGCCGCAAGTCGACCTCCGGAACATGGCGGTGGTATGCGCACACCCCGCTGCCTCAAGAGCACATGAAGCCTGTCGTACGTTTGATTTCTGTACGGTTTCGTCAGACTCACACCGTCCATTGGGATTACGGCAATGTGGGGGACGTAGTTTCACAATAATAATAATATTTATTATTAAATAATATTTATTATTATTGTGAAAAGGACATAACATTTTCCTTTGTTTACAGACTAACAGAACATGATGATTAATTCGATATATATATTATCTGGTTTCAAGTTCAGAGAACAAAAGACAAACAGGAAAATTAGAACACTGAATGAACTTCATGAATATTTCATGAAAACTACATTTGATTTTCCTGAAATTTAAGCAGTGACAATGCGTACTTGGCTGAGTGCCATTTTTATTTCAGTGTTCGTTGATAATAGTGGAGACATCTTAGTGAGGGGTGGTCAAGGGACACTCGCTGACTATCTAAGCTAAGTCGGCTTCGGATGATTGTATTAATCTACTCTCATAGGATATGCGTCGAGCCCTAAACGAGAGCAAAACCCGCAGCCTCCTTTATATACTATAGCCGGACAAACGAGCAGTCGCAGCCTTTTGATAAAAACCGAGGCATATAAACATCGACATAAGTAACAAAAGTGGGCCACTGGGCGACCAGCGAAAGAAAGCGAAGACAAGCAGCTGTCACTTTTATTTCTTTCACGTTTTAGTGTCTCGTATCTATCGGAAATAGGACGAAAATAGATTGCTATAATTAATAGTAAGTAACATTTAAAAAACGTCTACTTCCTTCAGTTTTCCTCCACTTATAATTAGAAGTTGTTTTATAATTTGTCAATAAGGAAAATACAGAACGCACCTAAAAGTATGTCAGAGCACAAAATTGAACACACGCGACGTAACAATATCGAGCTTTCTGCCAAAAAGTGTAGATACACGGAGCGACGACCGCTGCGACGTGAACTTGGGTTGTGTTTACAGTTTGTGTTTCAACGAGCTGGTGCCCGCGACTTAATATAATATATATAATATCTGTGGACATATCGCACCACGTCAGCCCAGTCCTGTGCTAAGTACCGTAAGGACTTGTGTTACAGGCACTATACAACGGAAATATATTTAATATATATATTTAACGTACATAATATTCATATTATTGTTATTTCAATACAAGTATATTTTACAGTACAGGGACAAACGAAAAATCAGAGCCTTCTTGCCGCTACCAACGCCTATGAATCAATGCGTAAATATTGTTATGGTAACAGCCATGCTGCGTTGCCGCCAAATTGAACCGGTGAGGCACCACACGATACCGCGGTAACGTCACAGCATCGCTGGTTCGTAAGGAGCCGGTGGCCCATTGGAGGGAGGCGGAAAGGAGTTAAGATTATATCGTCCGTAAATCGACTTACCTACCCTACCCTAAGAAATGAACAGTTAATCGGTTTAAGCGTTCATGCACCTTTTTTTGTTGACGCGGGAGAACGCATTTGCGCGCGTTCAGCAGCCCCGGGTGAGGTCCGGTGGTGTGTGGGGCTCGGGGCACATTATAGTGCCGTACAAAAACCACTGCAAGTGCCACCAGTGCTATACTGCATCAGGACAACTCGATGGCTGGTCACTCCCGACGCCTCCTCCACAGAATCCCCTCCTCCTCCTATTGCTCTTTTCGCCTCAACTAACGGGGGTACAAGGAGCAGCCGTCTCAGTTCAATTGGCTCCGCCTGGGCTCACCCCATCCAAGTCCACCACCACGACAATGCTCGAACCATGGCAGGGAGGCGTTCGAGCGTCTCACCGACACAAGACGAGTATTTGAGTGATTAAAATTGGGTAGGTGTAAAATGGGGTCAAACGCTTCCGTCTGATGAGAGAGGTTGCGTACTAACGGTTACGGGCAGTACCTAAGTTTGTTGTTTTTGTGTGACCAATTTATGGCCTATAAATTGGTACTTTATTCTTTAATATCTCGCGTGTCCTTGTCCTGTCTAGTCTCTAGAGATGGCCGCCGTTGCCGATATTCGACTAGGAACACATGTTATATCTACAGTTCAAGTGCAACCTAATTATCGCTATCACCGGGCTTGAAACCCTACACCTGATTTATTTGTTGCAGCTATCGAGGCTTAAACAAAGTTTATGTTAAAGAATAGCCTTTACAGTTTCATAGCCTATTTATTATGCACTTACACACACTAGCGCAGCAGTAAGCATGTGAGACTCGTTAAGAGAAGGTTTACCTCTCGCTCGTAACAAGAGCCAGACTAGACCTTGGCTGCGACCGGTACGTCTGCCTGTCATGTGACGTCACGTTTGATCTGACTGATCACATTATCATAATTCAGCTTTACTTCCGTGTGGAGACAGCTGGCTATCAACGTGAGCCACTTTATATATTCATTGTCTGCCTCGTGGTGTCGTACTCTTCAGCTGCAGACTCGAATCCTGGGTCGGGATAAAATTTGTTTCCCATTAAGATTTATCAATTTGTAACAACAGTTTGAAGTCAGAAGTTGAGGTTGTGCATCCTTGTGCCTCGGATGGTAGTCCTGACTGATTGTTTTCTGGTCGTTTCGGGTTGGGCTCATCAACACAGGGGAATCAGGGAATAGAGTTTACCTTCATTCGTCTTGGAGGACTTTACATTCTTTTATGCTTTCCAGGAAAATTTTAAATTGCACGTCATAATCGTTTAATAAGTTTTTTTGCGAAATAAATACATCGTAATGGTCGTCAGGCTCTTGTCGGTATATAGAGACTTCTCGAGGCACTGAGCGCTGACAAAACACCCACGACTTATGTTATTAAACTTTAAATGCAGCTAGTCACTTAAATTTTCGTGTAGCGATTTGAATTACATACATTAATTTGTATTTTTAACAATTTATGTGTAAAATAAGTGAACTGTAGGACTGAGAACAGGTTTAACAGGCTACTGTTGAAGTGCTGAGAATATTTGAAACGTAGCATATTATTATTCATACTAACTACTCCTAGTCGGAAGTCATGAAACAGATCTTTTTTGCTGGTTATGTTCTCAATTTTTTTTTTCAACTATGAAACTGTGAAATCATGAAATTGTTTCTAAAACCCAAACATATTTAAAAGTAATATTTATAAATAAGACATAGAGAAGAGTTTCATCTCACTCTCTCATGTGATTACCAAAACCCTGACGACTCAAATTTAACAGGCCCATCTTTTCTACCTGTGTTACTCAATTGCTCAGAAGCTTCGACCCAGGAACCACGAGGTATCGAATGTAGATTAATCATGTAGGATGAGTAAGAAAGAATCATTTTTTTACTGACAAACCATAATGTAAACATAAAAGTATAATGTCAAAATGTGTACCTCATTCAGCATTATAAAGGAATAAAGAAAACCTGTGTGTCAGTTCAGGCTCGCGACGCGATCCCGACGAACATGACATAAATAAAAAAAAATTACATTAATTTCATTTTTATTTATTTATTTTAAATGCACCAAGCAATATAATGCCCACATTGTTTGTGATAGACTTAAAAACTATGTTAGTATAATATTAATGTTAAGAAATGTACAATTAACACAATTAAGACCCCACTGTTCCCACATGAAACAAACCTAGTGATTCAAGCAGAAACAGTCAAGTCTGTCGGCCAACGGAACGGGGTGGGGGGTGGCCCGCACCCTGCAGAGCATCGAGGCCCATAGAATCTATCCACTAGCACTTTGTAATGTCCGCACGACTTTATTTCTTATCATACCGCGTTCATAAAATCGTTTCTTCAGGCCTACTTGTTTAGTCGCGTAATGAATACCTATGTAAACACTAGACGCTATCTCATGACCAAGGCCGCCGTTAAAATATTCATTTCCTAACATTACTCATTATGATGTTGTTCCTTCAATGTGACGGTTTTCGGCGAACCGCTCCGTAGGCGGGGCCATCGACCCGACGAGGCAGCCTGTTTAAAATATTACACCTTCGAGATACGTTTGGTTTTTGTGTACGCATGAGCTCATGTCTGCCGCTCATACTTCACTCACGTGATGCCGCCTCCAATTAACAGCCATATCGTAGCGTTCTGTGTGATTCGTGATTGTGAGTCTTTTTTTTTTATAGAATAAGGGGAAAACGAGAAATCGGAGCCTTTCTACGACTACCGGCGCCCATGAACATGAACGGCTGAAGGCATGGGCAGTCACTAAATGGTTCCGGAGGCTAGTTTGTCTCCACATACTTTGAAAAAACTGAAATAGTTTCACCCGCGTGAAATTTCCTAAACTCGCTACAAAGTGTTATTTTTATGTTGTATATATATATATAATAATATGATCAATCTATATATAAGCCAAATCTCATTTATAACCGTTACGGCCATAAAACAAACGCACAGTTAAGCATTCATAACACTGGTGAGATAAGCAATTTAACTTTTATCCGCCACTTTCTTGTGAGTGTTTAGTCGTATGTTAACATTCGAGGTTTTGAGGTGAGTTAAGATGAAATCTATATTCCTAAAAATCGTCGGTGCACAACCAAAGTCAACATTTATATATTTATATTAGTTGGTTCTGTGAACACGAAAAGATAAACCATAGACGTCATGTGATGTCATAAAAAGACCGCAATAGAAAACAAGAATTTCAGACAGAATACTCTATTTTTAAAATTAAAACATTATTTTACTTTTTTCTAGTGTAAGCGGCCAGTAATATGTAATTTTTTTAGAGGAATTCGGAAGTGGGTGTCATGAGGATCGATTATTCAAGTAAAGCTTGACGACCGGCTAGCTCGTTGGTAACATGGCGGTTACTCCGACTGTTACGCCAGAGGTCGCGGGTTCAAATCCCCCCTAGATCACGGATGTTTATATATGTATTATATGCATTTCTATAGTAAAACAAACGAAATGCAAAATCGTATTTTTATCTGTTTCCTGTGTACCGTAGTTTTTTATAGCATAGGAGGGCAAACAATCAATCGAAGCCTTATGACGACTACCGACGCCCATAAACATCCGTATAATAGTTATGCAAATGTATTGTCTTCCAAGCTAATAGATCACAGGCTATTCACAAGCCGCATGAAACACGACGGCATAGCTGTCACATTAGGCGCTCTGGTGATATGGTCCATTGAAGGGGCACCCTGCTGTGCCCGTAGCGAACAACTGTACGTCTGTCAAGACCTTTTTCTCGGAATTGCGTGAGACAAGCTGAAATTTATGTCGAATACTATATAACCTGCAACGTCTAAAAACTCAGAAACCTTACTTCTAAGACGAGGCAATCAAAAGACAGAGTCGGTTTAACAAATTGCGAAATGCGAATTTTCACTGGCGAGTAACGAACAACCATTTTTAATGAAGACCTGTACATGTTGCATATCTGTGTTCCTATTACATGTTGCATATCTGTCAAGATATTTACATAGTCTGTCTTGTGATGTCAGCTGTGACAGCCGATGCCCGTGTAGGACACATACAACATCAAGTACGGCCCCGAAGGCCATGAGATGAGGACATCTTGGGTGTGTACCTCAGTGATGTGTTATAGCTTGCCATCGTACACGTAATAATCCCCACCTGCAGTCCATCTCTTAGGATGGTCACGCAGCCCATATGTCATCCTGGCGCAACGCACCAACACATAAAAGTATATAACATTCCTATCATAGATATCTAAAGCGATTTGAACGATGATTCTGTTTGCCCATATTGCGGTGTCATTACACAGGCATGCAGTGCAGAGGGGCTGACTAAGCCTCCACTAGTCTTAAATCTTCATAATTTTCAAAAATAAGTTATTGCTAGAATAGGGGGTCCCTCTCAACTCCAATCCCTTGCCCTAGCAGAGGCTGCATGCACGGTCAACCTCTCCTATGCCTACCTACGTCATCTCTACGTCAGAAGAGACCAACACGCGTACGTATTGACTAGGTCAAGGTACTAGGTACTCATAACTATTAGTAATGATATAAAAAATCCTTGGAAATTGCTATTCGTCGAGAGTCGAGACAAAGTCCACCGAATGCTAATGAACGGTATTTTCTCCCGCGTTCGTTCAGGCGTGCAACGAGTCTGAAATACGGATCGGCAGTCTTGAGATTCAATAATATGAAATCGATTTATATGAATGAAAAAAAGGACCCGACTCCAGTGGCCACCGGAAACACAAACCGCATTCGACATAGCCGTCACTCTGCATCTGCATCATAGGAGCACGCTCATGATGACTGACCATGACTAACTGACGGACCCAGCGGCGGACTGATGTTGATGGCGAGTCATGTAATTATGCATACCAGTTAGCTTATTTCAACTTGTAAACTGTTTTAAACCTAATTACAGGTACAATTATACAGGTCTAATTATTTATGATTCAATATTTTTAGTGCTACATACCGTAGTTGAGTTCCTTTTGAAATTACCTTCAATTAGTACCACGATACCAAAAAACACGTTCTGGTGTGAAGCGGACAGAGTTTATTATACATACAAACATACACACACTCGAAAAACTTCTGCAGTAGAAGTTTTTTGACTTATTTTTGCCCCCTTCCCTATACTAGGGCCAGTAGTCGAAGTCTTTCAACGACTACCTTCTTCCATAGACAGCAGTATATTTGTTATGTGGATGTGTTGCCCTCCATAGCTCCTCCCCTCCAATAGAAACTCGCAAATCATACGTGTGCAATGCAGCATGGCGTGGCGGTAAAGGCTATTATAATACTTAGCGTTGTATTGAAACCAAACCGGACATTACAACAATACTACTTTTGCGGATTTTAGTTCAGTCCGCCCGCGAGCACGGCTGAAATGCCAAATGAATTAAACCGCGATAAAATTTACATACGCGTAAACTTAAAAAAACGATATACAAACCGGACATTTTTAATTTTTTTTTTGACGGACCTGAGCTTATGCTGTGGAAGCCAAGAGAACCCCGATACACCTTCATCATCGTCATCATTCATTGATATGAGTGCTTGTCTGGCGACGAGATTAGGTTTGAGGTAGAAAGATGGAACCGACCCCCCCCCCCCTCTCCCGCAGATGGAAGAGATGCGTCCCGATATGAAAGTGTTCGTAACTGGCACGACAGAGACACATCTGTCCGCGTCAAATGTAGTTACTCCGCTGCCCGTTGGAGTGTGAAGGCGTCGGTAGTCCTACACTGAAGGTTCGGCCCGCACGCTGGCACAGCTGATGATGCGCGCCATCGCCACTATTTCTCGACTTTTTTACAAAGAGTATTGCTGCGCCGGGCACGCCATTTCAGTTTTTGTAATTCAACTTACGTTAGCACGTTGTTGTGTATTGTGGCTAACATTCATTATTGTAAGAGGCACGAGTTGTTCATTACTATTTAGTCCGGACATAATATATATTTTGACAAACAGAAATATATTCAAAAATATTAAATAAACAAATAAAATAGTTAGAGGTAGTGCCATGCTGCATAGTAGCCGAACTTGGTCTGCACGACCGTGGAGGTGCCTCTCGCTCACATGATACCCACCCCGAAGTGAGAGCTTCGCTGTCGCCATTCCTGTGGTATGTAAGCAGCCGGCGGCCCATTGAAGGTTAGGAAGACATTTGCATAACAAAATTTTAATATAAAAAGTGATAATTAAGGCTTTTAATTATAGAGCATAGAGATCAGATAGTACAGAGCAGTAAACGAGTAGCAGGAGCCTATTGGTGACTGCTGATGCCAATAGTATCCCCTTCCCACCCCATCTCCCAATGGGAATACCGGGTTACAGACGGCGGGCGGGGCCTAATTCTACATTATGATTACACATGGAGGGCAAAGTAGATACACCTCAGACAACAGATATATTTCCGGAGGATGAAGGAGATGTTGCGTTTTGAAAACGAAACGGGTGCCGACTTTTGGTTTATAACGTCTGATAGCTGGTAGCTATTTTTCACCCGGCCGCGGTGGAAGGGGGAGCACTGCCAGCTCCCACCATGATGCAAGGCCAACTTTAGCTTAGCTTAGTTATTTGGTCCGTCGTTAGAGAGGGGGCGAGCGAGAGGACCCGGTCCCCTCGGCCAAGATAATAATAGTAGATGCATCTACGAGAAAGGGGGAGTGGGTCTGTCCCCCTATCGATCATAATCTCATCTGGGCCATCGCCGCGCTTCATAGTAAGCGATGACGCTGGACTGGACACTAAGTAAGTAGTTTGCTACTCTACATAAAATCTCTACGTCAAAACGCGTAGAAATAGATATTGGAGGTGCTAAATACATTGCTTAGCGTTAGAACGCCAATGTTAGTAGGTAGATTACTTGGATAAATTCAGCTCTTTCATCATATATATGCCAGTAACGTTAGAACGCCAATGTTAGTAGGTATATTACTTGGATAAATTCAGCTCTTTCATCATATATATGCCAGTAACGTTAGAATGCCAATGTTAGTAGGTATATTACTTGGATAAATTCAGCTCTTTCATCATATATATGCCAGTAACGTTTACACGTCACCTGAATATTTGTATATGATCAGGCGGACTTATATCTCCATTAACAAAATAAGTTAAAATAGCTCACCCTCCTCCTCCATACCCGCCCAGTAGGCCCCCGGACTCGCACAGAATGTTATAATAGCTCACCCTCCTCCTCCATACCGCCCAGTAGGCCCCCGGACTCGCACAGAATGTTATAATAGCTCACCCTCCTCCTCCATACCTCACCCTCCTCCTCCATACCCGCCCAGTAGGCCCCCGGACTCGCACAGAATGTTATAATAGCGATTCGGTCCGGCTTCACTCATGATTTGGATAATTATACATTAAAAAAATTACGTTTCCCCAGAAAACGCTCTATCTAATTGCGAAAACCGTTCAGTAACTTTTGAGAAAGTCTATCACATACAGAGAGACAGATTTTGGGGACCATATTTTATAATAAGCATATAGATATTCTTCTCTCGTAGCTACTTTTATTTAATTAAGTGGTTGGTGAATGTCCCAGGAAGCTGGGATTTTACAATATAGACACATATTTAAAAAAATATAGCACTGTCTATGCGTTTTGTAATCATTTATTTATCGCTAAAAGTGGGTAAAAACTATAGGGCTAATAGCTTTCAACAGCTATAGACATAGGGTCATTACCGAACACCTAGAGAACATCACAAGCACACAGCCATAGATTCATTAGATCCAATATTGTACAGATATGTAAGGTTTTTGCAAATCTAGGGAACGCCTCACACATCTGATCAATATGAACAAAAACATACAAACATATAGACAATAAATGAAAATAGAGAAGGGAAGTATAAAACGCGGAAGTCTATGTCGAAAGAGACAGCAAATCTAGTACACTCTCTGTCTCTCTTTTTTCAATAATTTCAGACAAAGATAGTACTGCTTGCATCTCTATTTATCAAGACGGTAGTCATATATCCCATCTATATCTGTATTGTCTCTACGCATAGGTACGTACAGCGACTATGTGACTTCTATATTATTTTTATGTCTTATTCTTTTGAAATTTCTTGTTAAACGATAATAGAAATGTAACGCATTGTGAATAAGAAAGAACAGTATTTCCCCAGCCGCGTCATTTAGGTCGACCCAATTAAGTAAACCTGCCTATGTACACATATTTTACACAATGGCCCGTTGGATTGGACGAGGCAAGGAGGTCAACTCATCGGCATAGTAATTGTGCGGATGTTCATGTGCAACGGTAGTCGTAAAAAGGCTCCTATTGCTCGTTTGCCCTCTATACTATAAACAAACATTGATATCTTCAATCTTACAACCACATCCGCATCCTACTAACAGGTTTTATAAATGCGAAAATTTGTACGGATGTTTATCATTTAGTGCAAAAATTACTGAAGGAATTGAGATGTAATTTCGCACACACATAGATACAACGTGGGACAACATAAAATTTGGCCCCCTTTAACCGCGCGTGTAACCGCGGAGCCCAGTTCGATAACATCTTCAGGATGTGGTGAAGTTATCGCCAAGTGGGAAGACGACGTGAACACGAGGCGTATCAAAAATGAACAACAAAAGTAATGTATTATATTATACCTAGTACCACATTATACTTGTGACTCTGACCTTCCGACGTTCTTTAAAAGAGCCACGGCTGCGGGGTATGCCGTAGTGCAAAATAAAAACTGTTATTATAGCAATTGAACAAGTTTAACAATTTCTTGCACGAGGTGTATCAACAGCAACATGGACAGCAGTCAACTGGACATGGGCTGGAAAATACTGACAATAATATGCCCCCTCACTAACGTGATACCGCCATGAAACATGTCGTGACATATAAAGATAGTTGTTAATTAAAACTGACAGAAATTCCTCGTTTTATAAAAGCTGTGAGTGAAACAGCGTTTCAATCAGCTGTGGCTTTCACAGGAAAAGTATAGTTTTTCCTGTCTGTTCGCAACTGTCTACATATTGAATATTTTTAGTATATCAATGGACTAGTAGCAAAAATAGACGAAATACAGCTCCATTTCTTAGCAGATCCTGTGGTACAGGCAATACTGGGAAGCCTCGTTTTTATATTTTACTAGCATCACCCCGCAGTTTCACCCGCGCAACTCCGGCGCCATTAGACGTAGCCATGGTATATGTATGCTACATCCTTCCTCGATTAACGGACTATTCAACACAAAAATGTTTTATCAAGTAGGACCTGTAGTTCCTGAGATTTGCAAGTTCAAAGAGAAAACAAACACTTCAACTTTATGTAATCAGTATATCTATACTTTTTTTTATACGTTTTACCTAAAACAAATAATGGCTCTACACTAGTTTAGACTATAGTCTATACTCTATGAAATAAGATAAATTAATAATTGGAATGCGAGCAAATGAGTCCAATAATTTAGGTTAAAGACAAAAGGGTAATTAATGCGGTAAATTTTATTGTCATCAAACTTTACTTGATTGCCCGATTGCTCAAACAAAAAACTTACAGAACCGCTCCGCTCCAGACGTTTCGATAAGTCCACAATAAAAAACCTGGACTTTACAAGGTACGTAATATATCAGTTCCTTATACATGTTGGCAGTTCACTACGGAATGTTTTACTAAAGGGCGCAGGTCATCGTGTCCGAACCTTACTTCAGACCTCCGGTACGCAGACTACGGATCCCAACTGCTCAGTGGATCATACTTTAAGAAATGCTGACCTAGATAAATCTATATAAACAGCAAACTGCAGAAACTTTAGTTGATTGTACGTATCGTCACTCCTTCATGGAGATTTATGTCAACATTTGAATAAATAAATATGTGAGAATCGTATATAAATCTCATTTATTTGTTTCAGTGTTACACAGCATTTGGTTTAATACCTACTCAAAGACTGCATTATACGAATGAAATGAAATGAAAATGTTTTCATTCAAAGTCAGCAGTCCTTCCCGGCTTTGCACGGATATTTCGTGATATACGGCAAATGTTAATTCCGTGTCATGGTAATGACAGCAAATTAACTTTATGACAGAACAACGTCTGTCGGGACAGCCAGTTGTCAATTTCTGCAGCGAAATAAGGATTTACTTTGATATCCTTTTTTACAATATTTGTTATATTACCGAAGTTTCATAATGCCGAAAACGTTTTAGAAAATGTTATACAGCCTAGGGTTATCACTTCAACTCGGTCCTGTAGTTTCGGAGCCTATTCAATGCACACAATCAAATATTTCAACAAATGAATGATACTAGTAAGATAAAGATAAAAATACTTTTTGAACGTCAGCAAATCGAATACCAACATAATCATAATCAAAATTGAATTACACCACACATTGTCTTAGGAGTTAACATAGAAAATGCTTTTAAACTTGATCAAAACCGCTCCGCTCCAGCCGTCTCGAAAGTTATATAGACATAAACAGAGGTTTATATTAGTCGGTAACGTGGCGGTTAGTCTGCGTGTTACACCAGAGGTCGCGCGTTCGAATCTTGCCTAGATCTGGGATGTTTATATATGTATTATATGTATCTCTATAATAAAAATCTTAAGATATGAAATTTCTTAAATTTATAAAATTATTCAATACATTTCCGTTGTATAGTACCTGTAGCACAAGTCCTTACGGTATTCAGCACAGGGCTAGGCTAACGTGGTCTGATACGCCCACAGATATTATTATTATTAATATGTGTACCTTTTATAGCATGGGAGGACGAATGAGTAATTTGAGCCCTTTGGTGAATACCGACGCCCGTTAACATCCGCATATTTGTGTTAACCATTAGGTAATACAGTTACATAGCACACCCTGCACAAAACTTAATAACACATTGTCATCCCTTTTAAGGCAGTGTGAGCGAGAGGTACCTCCGTCGTGCCGGCCCGATTCCGCTGCAGTGTTGCAATGACACTACATCTTACTCTATAGTATGACAGTGAAGACTTACGTCTGTTCTCGTCTCGTTGGCGATGTGATGGATGGCCGGCCGGTCTGCCGGAGAGGTCGGGGTACCGAAGACCATTTCCACAGCGTTCAGGTCAATCCGGTTACGGTTGTCCCTGGGCGACAGCATTGTGGTCTCTTGTTTGTTACACGGACACTTTATAACACAGATAGTTTCAATATAAATCCACTGTTTATTATTTATAAAAAAAAATGTCGAAATAATTTAAATTTTTTTATGTCGGAAATGAAGTTCGCGTCAATCTCCCTTCGCTTTTCCCGCGCGACTGATTTGTTTCGCACTTCGCGCTATAATATGGCGTGTTCACCTCGAGTTTTGTAATTGCTTTGTAATGCCAACTGTCAAACTGAGAACTGTAGTATGGGTTCATTCTCATTAGTGATGCGATGACTGGATATCTAAAAATAGCGTATTTATACGATTTATTTATTTAATTTTTTGTTGTGGTATGAGACAACGCATCCGCATTTAATGTGGTTATATTCAGCATGGATATTGCTTAATCCACTGCGGTCGGACCTGGGAACCTATCGGCTTGCGGTACTCGCAGCTATACCGAATAGCCAATAAAAATCCGCGGGTGTATTCGGCTGCCTATGATGAAGTGCCCCGGATCTATCAGGAACAAGACCTCGATGGCTGGTCAGTCCCTCGTAAGAAACCGGAACCCTACAACACGACGCGGACGAAACCAGGGGAAAAGTTCGTATGTATAGCGTATGTGTCTTATATACTTATATGTGTTATATGTTACGTCATGATGACATATGAAGGGCCATTTTACCATCCTAGGTGATGGACTCCGGGTGAGAATTATGCCGAGTATTGTGACAAGCTATAACACATCACAGAGGTACACACCCAAGGTGTCCTCATTTTGTGATCCCGCACTGGATAATGTAAGTGTAAAACAAAGGCATCAGTCGTCACCCCCACCACGGTTCAGGCCTCGTCGCGGCGGTGGGGCTCAGTACTCTGAGGTGAACCCAGACACTTAAGGAGAAGCCAATTGAACCGAGGAGGCGGGTGCGAGTGCTCTTTGTAACCCCCTTACAAGAAGAGGGGACTAAAGAGCAGGTAAAGCAGTTGCTCCTTGTATCCCTCTTATAAGAAGAGGGGACAAATGAGCAAAGGGAAACCCACCCCATTGGACTGTCCAGCCGTCGAGGAGCCCCGATGATTTGTGGTTCCGGGCGCCTCGCCAAAGGCGGTACTGATGGCACTCGGCGGTACAAATGAGTTTGCCCGCGTCAACAAAAAAAGAAGGCTTCAGCTGCCACAGATACCATCACAAGCCGGACTATGCAAATATATTGCCAGTTATGTAACATAGCTAGCTAGCTATAACATTGCCAAGTTTCGTCAAAATCCATTCGGTATCTTTTAGGTGAAAGAGTAATCAACTTCCATCCCTACTCACAAAATTTCGCGTTCATAATATTAGTAGGAATTTGTCCAAAACCGTAAACCTGAAAACAAAAAAGTCTTCGTAGTCAGTCGAACTGTTGAGGCCGGACTAGCGCCGCCAACCAGTATTAGGTCCCTCCGAAAAAAAAATGTCCAAGTCCGTACACATAGGCAAGTACCTATGCGTTAAGTGATGACAAAACACTTGATGAATATATTATACTCGTGCCCGCGACTTCGTGCGCGTACTTACAATTTTCTTTACCTGAAGGTCTACATCAGATATTCTAGTTTCTTTTTGGTTTTTGAACCGGTGCTATATTTATTATTATTTATACACTATGTACATACATAATTATCTTAAAACTAAATAAATACAAAGAAAAGTAGAAGGGTCTGCTTATTTCTTTTAGAGATCCCTGCCGGCAGACCAAACAAAATTAAGAAAGTTTATGCGGAAAGTACGGTACATAAGAGATTTATAGAAACGATTACAATAACATAAAAAAATATAAAAGGTTTTATGCTTTTTAGCCGTGCAATAAAAAAAGTTCCATTCAAATCCTTTCATTGGTCCTGTGTAAACACAGGCAAATATTTTTTTTTTTTAATTTTTTTTGAAAAATATGTAATGTACAAACACACATTTTTACTATTTTATTATACGTATATATAGATAATATTGTGCTGTCGACACGTAGAACGTTATAGTCGAACACTTGCCAATGCCTGCTCTAGTTATATCATCGAAATATCCGTCAAGACTAGCTAACGAAGCATAACTCGTGTTATAAGGAACCTTTCACAGAAACAGTTCGGCATTTTTTGAACTCCCAATACTACTATTTAAATAGTACCACATAAATAATTTTCGTGACTTGATTGAATAAGTAGATTTATGAAAATATAACGTTTAATTTATGTACAATGGATTTTATTTATACCTATGAACCCTGATTTCGTAACTAGCTCACGTTAAATAATCATTTAAGGGCATGAAATTCCGGGTGTCTTGAAATTAGAACTAATTTCATATAGTGTGTCAAAAGTCAAAAACACGAAAAAACCCTACCTTGAAAATTTTCATTCATATTTAACCCCTTAAACTATGGAATTAAAGTTTGTGTTAGACTTCCGCAAATTTCAAAGCTGGAGACCAGAAAGTTGTTGTGATTCCTTGTTTTTAATAATAAAACACATTTCAGAATTTGCAGAAAATTATCCCTACCTTTTAAACTAGGGAGTGAACTTTGTTTGGGACCTAAAATTTATTCATACAAGTATACAAACCTATTATATTTGGAATAAAAGTAACATTTTTAATACGTCCTCCCCCAACCTGCAAGTCCTCCCCCAACCTGCAAGTCCTCCCCCAACCTGCAAGTCCTATTGCCGTTCTGCAATGGACTGTGATGATGGTTCTGAATTGGAAATTATTTTAAATACCCAAAATCTTCGCAGACATCTTGAATTTGTGATGATTCTAATAGTGGCCAGAGAATGTGGATGTTTGTACACTTGGGTTTTCTCGTGTTCATGGCAATTATATGACGTTGCGTTTCCGGTGATTTGTCAGCGACGGGAAACCCGCGCGCAGCGTAAATTATACGTAATATACCAGTTGTTGACATTTATCAGTTCGCACGTAGACGCTGAAACCAGTCGGACATACGTACATGCATATCACCTGTTTACTAGTTGGGATCGTGCAGTCGAAATCGAAAAAAAAAAAAATACGTGGCCTTGAGACCCTGAGAGTCATAAATAATAAAATCATTTACTTTCAGACCGTGGTAAACAGAAGTTAGTATTTTATAGAAATACAAACGAGATTTTGATAACTACCAACGGCCTTTCTTCTTTCCTTCCAATGGTCCACCGGTGACAAATTCCACTGCAATACGGCATGGCACTATCTCTTACTAGATATGATACAACACACAGCCTAAAACTAATGTTAGTTAACTTAAGAAGTAAAAAGAAGAGGGTGTCTCCAGGCACCCCGCTTAGCAGACTCACCGACCTCTCCCTCACCCTCACAACATGAAGTTGCACGAACGCGCCAGTCAGGGACGTATCGATCCGACCCACCAGCATCTTTAGAACTCTATTCCGGCTTCCCCGTACACTTCGCAGTAGCACCTTTTCGCGTATTACCACAGATCATAAACCTGTATTATTACATAGAAGTCGTCTACTCTGACAAGCTCAGCAAACATGCCAGACGCGCTGCAATAGCAGGAGAGCCGAAACACTGCCCTGTACATATTATTAAAACGTAATGTACTCGTACCAACCTCTTACCTTTCTTTTTGACGCGGATAAACTCATTGGCGCGCTGTACACTGGCCTTGGATGAGATACAGTGGTGTGTGGGGCTCGAGCCACATTATAGAGTCGAATACCCACTAAAACTGCATTTGATGAGGTTCCCCGGTACTATAAATCATCAGCGCACATCAACGGCTAGTCCGGACCCTAAGTGGCCGACACCACCTCCACAGAGTGCTTATCTAGCACAACAAGGCAACATGGCCACCTTTGGGACAGTGCAATGGGGTGTGGTTCCCATCCTCGCCCCTTGCCCCGTGTGCAAAGCGCCTTTTCCTTCTGCTCTTTAGTCAAATATTCTTATAAAAGGGATTCAAAGGATACACGGAGCAGACCCCTCAGTTTCTAGGTGGCTGTGTTCACTACCCTACCGCTTGTCAGGGTTTGAACCATGATGGGGAGGTTTACTATATCCCCGGGCAGCTAATTACAGATGTTCCTTTGGTCGTATAACCGCTTACAGTGAACGGTTAACCCTTCCACTTTCCCTTTAGCGCCGCCTGGTCGGGGACTCAACCGGGCCAGCCGCATGGCTGCTTGACCGGAGGGAATCTCGGTCCAAATGTAATGGAGATTGTAAATCACTTTGTAGTAAAACAAGTGTTCAACGACAAAGTGATGCAATTAATAGACAACGTGTCAAAAGAGAAAGCGCACTGTCCGACTTGAATATCAGTTCTTCTTATTCACGAAGAAATAGGAACTCCATCAATCCAATATATCATTGGTCGTTAGTATCATGAATATTTGCATTATACCAACAAAGGAAGCATTGCTTTGCTCTTGAGTATGGGTTCGGCTCAACCTAAATGAGCAACAAATTAGAAAATTTGTCCTTGGGTCGGTGGGGACGAATAAATTCTATCGGAAATACGGCAGGAGTCTACCCTCCTACCCCCCTCTTTACAGTGTCATATGATTAATAATATTTTAAGGACTGTGTAGTCGCGTAATCTTTGTCGTGACAACGGAACCAAAGTCGATCAGAACCGGCATGTGCCTGAGCAAAGCTAGACCGTGCGGTACTCTGCGCGGTATGTAGGAACCTAGTATTAAGGACTCGTTTTTATTTCAACAGTATATGAACAAGATTCTGTTGTATTCACTACTATATATTCGTAATATGTTAGTGGACAAAGTGGATAGTAAGACATATACATTTTTAATAATCTATTTATTAATGCAAAATATTAAAGCGGAATAACAAAATATTTCTTTGGCGTTTATAAATCTGTTCATACTATTTAAAACTCAAGCAAAGTTATAAGTAAAAGAGTTAACATCTAAGTTTAGTCTGTGCATTCGTATACCTCTATACAGGAATACACCTCCATACATTTCTATACAGAAATACGTATCTCTAGACATGAGCACACCTATATACAAGAGTACAACTCTCTACAGGAATACAACACTATGGACGAGTGTACCACTACAGAGGAGTGCATAGTGGATACAGGAGTACTACACCTGTATACAGGAGTACTACACCTGTATACAGGAGTACTACACCTGTATACAGGAGTACTACACCTGTATACAGGAATACCTCAACATTGGAGTCACACTGCTCACTGACACCCGCTATTGTGAACTTTATTGTGGTAATGCTCGTTATACACCATGTTACTGGGCTCGTAATATACGACGGGGCACAATGGCGCAGTCTCCTCGGAGTAGACTCGTTCCGAATCGGCCTTGTTTATCAAACATAGGCAGCACCATGTAGCAGTGTACTGAAAACGAAATTGACGGCTTAAGCTTAGGTAAATGTCACTCATTACAAGTCCACCCGTGACCATGGTTCCTGTAAAGCTTCTGAAACGTCGGGCTAGTTAAATAATGAAATAAATCGTCGTAAAATCCGTAAAAGTAGTTTTATAGTAATAAACTCATGAGTTAACCACTCGGCACGCGGTCTTACGCGTTTTATTGTCTAAAACATTTTTTCCCTTCCTTTCCCCTTTGTCCCTTCGCAAACCATTCTCTAATAAAGTGGGCTACACACTTGCATAATCGTGAGGCTGGAACAGCTCATTGGCCTATCATAACTGGTACATTATTGTACTGTCATTATAGACTATGGTGCAAATAGGACGTGCAGTTCAACCCCCCGTGTTGCCCTCTCTGCCCTAATATACCAGAAAAAATCTTTTAAAATATTCATTTTATTGATGTGCTGTAAATAACAATGTTGCTAAAGTACAAGAAAAATGTAGCTAACTGGTTTAATACGGTTAAAATTGTATCTACTGTGTTGCATGAAATAGTTTTGTAAATGACCAGTGCCGGACTAAGCGCGGGCTGGAGCAAATTCTATTCAGAGGTTCTTGATTGGTTAGCATTTAAATATACGATCTTTAGTTCGCCAATAGGACATGTATACTTTGCTTCATAGCGGGGTCCTTTAAGGCGCTGGGCCACTAATTTTGCTACGAGTTTAATCCAGTACTGGGAAAATGTAAAAGTTCCGTACCTGTAGGAAGGTTGTGGAGGCAACGAGACAATAAAATGGCGAGATCGCACATGCCTGAAAAAAGTAAAGGAGGTTTTAAGCTTGGAGGAGTACGCGTAAAGTATATATAATACATAAATTCAATATAGCGTTGGAGTGTCAAACAATGTTTAAATTTTATTTCTAATCCCGTCCCGTCCCGTCCCGTCTAGTAAAACAATTTACGGGTTTGAATATCGAATCCAACAATATACAGCATGGCAAGTAAAAGGTTGGACGCTTTTAAGTCGTGGTAGGTAAAGTACATAAAGAAAATGGAATAAAACGAAACTATCGCTTATGTTGCTGATACATTGTAAACTTTACTTAATTTAGTGTCATTATTTACATAGAAATTATGGCCACCCCATAAAGGCGCAAGTCTGCCAGTCGTCTGTGTTTAATTTACTTTTTTCCAGATATTTTAAACTCAACTGGCAGCTAGGTACGGTATCGTCACGGAGCAAATGTAACTGACTTATGTGCACGAAATAAAAACGGTAATGAAAAGAAAAAAAATGCTCGTTTGTGCTTTCATCCAAAAGAAAAGTATAATTTGACTCCACCGTAACGTTACACTTACATTGTAGCCGTGAAAGTGCATGTACACGGAGATATCCATGAAGTTTATTTTAACGTAATCGTTATATATTAACCCAGCACATGCGACTTCTGCACCCAAACATATTATCGTTATCACATAGTACTGTAACAACAAAAAATACATACAAATGTAAGTATAAAATAATATAATACACAAAAACAAACACACATAACATTCAACGTGAATGGTAAAGTCAGATATTTTTAAACGGCATTGTGTACATAGTAAACTTGACCGAAATTTCAGAGAATATTCACACCACATGATAGAGATAGAAACTCAGAACAGGCAAAGTTCAAAGGCGCATCAGTTGTGCGGACGAGTAGCGATCGCCCGGTCTTAGTAACCGTGTAGGAATAATTTCAAGAACAGCTTAGTAAAATTTTTGTTTCCTATTATTTTACATATTCAGAATCGGAATCAAGTACTAAATACGCTGTTTTGCAGAGTACAAGACATCCTGTTTTTTTAACTTACTCTAGCCTATGAAATAAAATGCCGCTTCTGCATTTTGTATAACAAAATATATCTGCTGATTCTACATAAATCCGTAAACAAAGTTGATGCAGAATCAGGATCGCCAGAAATCCGTGATATTTGGATTGTTGTGTGAAAAAGATAACCATGGTCAATTAACTGAGTGGTTTTTTTACTTGCCGCAGATGGGAGAGGTACATCCCGATATGATAGTAAATATTTACTTCAACTTTTATCTTCAATGGCCGGAGCAACGTTGTTACAGCCACATACGTTTATTGCGTGACACACGAGGAAAAAACAGCGTCACATTGTATCCTTTAGTAAAGTACCCCTGCGTAACTCCAGCAATACCGGACGTAGCATCATGATAACCTCATGAATGTGAATATCATACATATAAATATGTTTTCAAATTCTACGTGTAACTCCAGAGATTAACGCGTTCAAACAAACAAACGAATTCTTCAGTTTTATTATATTTGTATAGATTATTGAAAAAGAAAACGAACGCTTATAATACCTAAAACTTACAAAATACGAGTGCGTATTTATTTACGTACTTATAAAAAATAGCGCCATGCTTTTCTAAGAGGTTGTGCCAGGCTGTAGCCTAGTTGTGCTAGCACGCCCGGGGAGCACCTCGTGGGGTTCACGTACATTTTTGTGTTCACATACACACGTATGTGAACACAAAAATGTGTACAATTGTACAACACCAACAACTATTTAACCTACCAAAAAAAATCCAACTTTCATGATAGTAACAATGAATTTTTCAAAATCCTCCTTGTAGGTCGATCAACTAGATCCTGGGAGGCTGCATCTGTCATT
>JAFELO010000402.1:483932-524616 GCA_017140195.1 Eumaeus atala | reverse complement strand
AAAAAATGTGGTAATCACATACCAGCCCGTGGGGTAGTCATCGCCTCCTTCAGACTATGTTTTCCCGATGAAGTCTACTGTTTCGACTGTTGGTCTCGGCGGATCCATCTCTTGTCGATAGTCACTAAACGGTGCAAAAGTCCAATACGACAGTCCTATATACATGACACAGACAAGGATAGTATTGCATTCTATATTGAATAAGCCATACATAAGCTGTCATAGAACTGCCTACGGCATACCTGCACATATATATATATATCGACGCTGGCCGGCCTAGGGAGAACTTAAAAAAGAAACTAAGATTCTCACCAAAACAAGACAACACTTGTTGGTCCAAAGAGCACCTGTCATTCCGAGGACGCTAAAGCAAAAGAGGCATATGCCGGCCCCAGCGCAGGCCAGGCATAGTGAGCCAAAAGCCTCCGTGGATAAGCCAAGTTTTGGTGCGTACTCCAATAGCACGTCGGAGTTAATTCTCGCGTAAACAGTAAATCCCGTCAGCACAACTGCCACCACCTGTAATTGAGCATATCAAGTCATATTATATACTACACTGATTCTGATGATGTGCGCAGGAGGAAGTGCATTCTTTTTTCCCTCATCCTCATGTTCCGATGAGTCGGCAGTCCGACACGACCGGAGAGAGATCAGATCTAACACCGCCAACTTCCCGACTCCGACCTGTTATTAGCGAATCCGCAAAATCATAGCTCATTACAGATGCGTCATCTCGCAACACCAATAAAAAAAAAACTCTCCTCAATGTCTGGTGGTCAGCTCCTTTAATGCGAAGATCCCTTCTAAGTGTTCGATCTAGAGTTTAGTTTAGTTGGAAATGTAATTTAAACACCTGAATTGCTTTATATCACTTGTGTGAATGAGGAATCTAACCCCAGACGTGAAAAAGTCCGTCATGCCGTCCAGGTTGTAGCAGGGAACATAGAAATGTACAGGCATACTTACACCCGTAGGACATTAGTCATTACCTTCCTTCTGCCGCAGTTTTGTAATAAATCACACTACGTCTCTAACACTTCGTACTGACTCATTTATCTTCCGTGTACAGCGACTAGATATTATCATATAGTATAAGTAATACATTTAGAAAACTTACCATAAATAACAAATTAATTAGACACAAAATTAATTTCAAGAACACCGTCCAACAAGACATTTTAAATTGTAATTAATACTTTTCCAACTTAATAAAAATAATTATGAGATATTTTTAGTTACACACATTATCCTTTTAACAAACATGTCCAATTGTGAAACAATAGGACTGCAAGTGCTGTAGGCCGCTATGTTTACCGTAATGCTATAAGAAAACAATAAATATATATTTTTCCTTGTAGTTCGCCATCCCGGTCAGTTGCGGTTATGGTCACATAATTCTGTGTAACTGCGGGCACGGCAGTGCCCCGCCAAGTCGAGCAAAGAGTCAAACAAAAGCACGACCGAACCATCCCGTTCTAGCAGTCATTAATTGCACTTTTGACCTGTGGTAATAAAAATATATTTTGTACTATCTCATACCAATTTTTTAGTAAATTTGATTTAAACTGCCTCAATAGAGGCCTTAAATATTTGTGTAATGTATTTAAACGGCTCCGACTATTCTAAACATTTAGTAATGTAGTAGTGTACCTCATAGTTGAGGCTATGACTCGGAACGTTAATATGACCTCATATTTTTTGCAGCATATAGCTTGTCGATTTGCAAGAGATTAGGTTATAAAATCAAAGTGTTGAAATCTTAGCAATTAAAAAAAGGCGAAAATTTATGCACTGTTAAGTCTGTTACTAGCAAAACCTACTAATCGCTTTATCGGTATTACAAGCCGAAATTTGAGGTAGTTGTAATCAGGAATATCTTAAAAATACTTTTTACTCCAACATAGGACCTTAATTTTCATCATCATCATTATCGGTCCTTATTGGTCTACTGCTGGACATAGGCCTGTCTCAATGAACGCCAAGACGACTGATCTTTTGCTACTCGCATCCACCCCAGACCGGCAAACGCACGGAGATCGTCTTCCCACCTGGTGAACGGTCGACCAACATTACCTTTTCCTAAACACGGCCTCCACTCCAGAACCTTACCGGCCCATCTGCCATATGTTCTTCTGAGTGTGTGACCAGCCCATTGCCACTTCATCGAGCCATGATATCGGATATTTTAGTTCTCTGCCTTATGACGTCGTTACGAATTCTGCCGGACAGAGAAACACCCAACATAGCATGTTCAATAGCCCGTTGAGCTACCGCAAACTAATTAACCGCTAACTTATGGCGACGTGAGAACGTGACGAAGCTCCCCAACCCAACTGGATTCTTATATCGGCTTCCTCCTCGAAGTTATACCTACCTAAGTGCAATAATTGCCCAAGGTAGAGGTATTCGTCTACGATTTCGAGAATAACACCATCGACGTTGGCCGGCCTAGGGAGAACGTGCTAGTTGAACATGTCCTTTGTCTAGTCCAAGTTCAACCTAAGGCCAATACGTTGGGAGGATTCATTTAGGCTGTGCAAGTTTTCCTGCAAGCTTTCCTCTGATTCGGCCAACACAAAGATATCGTCGGCGAAACGAAGGTGTGAGAAGTACTCGCCGTTAATATTTATGCCGCATTTTGCCCAGTTTAAGGTCTGAAAGACTGATTGTATTCATGTGTCTTTTGTACGACTTGCCTTATGGTGAAAATACGGTCCATGGTGCTAAATCGTCTGCGAAACCCAGCCTGCTCCGGCGGCTGGAATTAGTCAAGCTTTGTGGTGAGACGATCCATCAAGACTCTTGAAACAACTTTCAAATACGGCTAAGAAGTGAAACAGGTCTGTAATTTTGAAGAAGTGGTTTGTCACCCTTCTTAAAAAAACAAAACCACGTCACTTCCAGGCCATGCCTTAGGAGGTACGCCCTGCTGAAGGACGAAGTTAAAAATCTTTTTAGCTCTCTTCATACTGGTTCGCATCCTGCTCTAAGAAGCTCGACTGTAATTCTCCCCTAAAGGTGCGCAAGAGCCAGACTAATGTCACTCAAGCTGACGTCCGGCAGATCGCCTGACAAATGTCGTGTCAGGCTTGCACGGGGATCATTGTTCAGGGTATCGGGATGAGGAGTGTGCGACGTATATAACTTGCTATGGAAAGCTTCGATCTCAGATAAGATCCCAGGCTTAGAAGAAACGGTAACCCAGAATCAGTCCTAACCTTTGTCAGACTACTTCTTTCAAGCTTCTCAGAGAGTTTAGGTCTTCACACACGTTCCAATCACGCCACGCGCGGCCTCGTCAATTGTCACTGTAGTTTGCGACATATCTAGGGCATGGAACCGGTTTTCTAATTCCAGTTGAAATTTTTCGGAACCTACCATGGTTCGTCGGAAGTTAGGCTAGGTTAGTTCGGAGTGTTGACTGTAGTAATCGGACGTCCCGGTTTGTGTTGATCACACAGACAAACCTGTTGATCACACAGACAACCCTGTTGATCACACAGACAAACCTGTTGATCACACAGACAAACCTGTTGATCACACAGACAAACCTGTTGATCACACAGACAAACCTGTTGATCACAGCGATATCCCTAAATGTATTTTTTTGGTCCGACATAACAAAGTCAATCCCGACCGTTATCACAGTATCGGAGCTCTGCCATGTCCACTTTCAATGAGAGTTCTACTTAAAATAAGACTTCATTAAGAAGAGGCCCTCTTTCTCGCGGAAACTTACCAGCATTTCGCCCTTTGCCTTTGTTACGTCCTCGTTAGTTGCCTCCACGTTGTCATCGGATGTGTTGAGGTTGGTGCTCATTGTATCACTTCGAGGCTGTACTTCAGCTCAAAGCTGAGTTTAAGTATGAGATAAGCCACCCTACCCGACACACTAGAGCTTTCGACGATGTTGCCTACGATAGACTTATTCACGAGGAATCCCACGCCGTCTTATGATGGAGTGTGGCCTTCCCTGTAGTGGAATAGTTGTCCCGATGGCAGAGTTATGGTGTCCTCGCCTTGTCTTCGGACTTCACACAGCCCCAGAATGTACCATCGGATTTTTTCCAGTTCCACATCTACCTCAACCAAGTGGCTCTCTAGTGTGAGCGTTCCTCAGTTGTACGTATCCAGGTCAAATCGGTGGTAGCGACCCGGAGATTTTAAGCACCCTTTATTTTTATCAAAACATATTTTCTAAGACAACATTCTGAAACTAGCAATATTTGAATTGATAAAAAAAGACAGAGTTAGTTATTTTCTCTCAAGTTTTCAAGTTAAAAAAAAAGACAGAGTTAGTTATTTTTTCTCGGGGCAAAAACCAGCCAAGTACGAGTTAAACTTGCGCACGGAGGGTTCCATATTATTTATCTATAAAAACGACCAAGTTCTGAAGTTTCTTCGGTCTCTCAGCTTATCGGACAATTTCGAATGGAAATTCTTAATTTCTTTACTTGATCTGGATATTAGTTGCATAGAAAAAGTTGTTTGCGAGTAAAATGCAATTGATCGACTATTACCCGTAGAATTGTAAAGTCAAGTTAAAGTTGATGGTTTTCCTCAAATTTCCACTAAATGAAATATAGTGCTTGCAAACATTGTGGACTATAATAATTATATCCTGCATAGTTCGCTCGGCTCATTATACAGACAAACGAGCGAGCCGAAATTCAGCCAAGGATACTGCATTTTGATCTCGATATACTGTCGATTGCAAATAATAATTAATTAGGTAAGTACTAAAAATAATAAAGATAAAAAGAATCTACATGTTTCTTTGACAACTGTTGTCCATTAATTACTTTATTATTGTATTATGAACTTTTTGAACTCTCGATAACCTGTGGAATATCTTACAGACGTCAACTTGAATTCTCCTGTACAAAAACAAAACAACTTACTTTCATTGGCAGTGCATCGTATCTCCGCGAGCTCATTTTTTAAATAAAAGGTAGTGACATGATGCACTGCAGCCGAATTGAGCCGGCACGTACGAGGAAGACGTGGGTGGAGGGGGACATCTCGCTCACATGATACCGCTGTCAAGTGTCACCATCGCTGTCGCGTTTCGTGTGATTTGTTAGTAGCCACAGAAGAGGGGAGGAGGAATGGAAGAAAGCGCATTTGTATAACAATTAGGCGGATGTTTATAGGCATGGGTGGTCATGAGAAGCGACTCACTTGCGACTACACGTTTGTTACCTTATGATATAAAGAAAAAACATATAATTGTCTCTTGGTCTCTATCTAAATAATACGTACAACAAAACATAATCAATTTTAGATTTTATTTGTACAAAAATGGTGGGTCTATATAACTTAATAAATCTAGATGCCACATATGTTGTAAGTAATACTCACCTCCCTTATACTTTAGCATTCAGGGTATACTTTAGCATTCAATATGATGTTATTGTATGAGATTTTATTACACAAGTGTATCGTTTAGCTCTGATGAGAATGAAAATAAACAACAAAAAAACTAGATAAGTTATGTCCAACAATTACTGAGCACTCCCCAAAATGCTGCAGGATAATTAAAATATAACACACGATGCTGCGTCATCAGTTTTTTCTTTGAACTTGGCTGGAGACGCTACTGTGTACACGTAGCTCGACTAGTAACGTGATCTTCTATTTCTGTTGCGCGCGTGATTCGCTAAGCACAAGCCGAACACGACAGCAACCAACTGAAAGTTCAAGTTTAAAATGAACTACGAGACCACGGGCAGGTTTTCACAGGTTCCAATTAAATTAAATTCCAATGAAAGTCTGCTTATTAGTAATTTAACTGGCAAATAAACAATTGCTCCACAGGTTCCGATTAGTGTCGATCAGTTGATTTTTTATATGTATTAATTTTTTTGATAGTTACTTAAGATACAGGCCCCAAGAACCTTATGGTTTCAGTTTAGAGTAGGCCAAAGGCATTACACATAGGGTTAATTTACAACGTCTAGGCGATGTTACCCTCATTGCGTTGGAGAACTCACAAAACCGTCCGTCTTGCGCCTGATCGTCCTCCGGTCGTTTTTCTCATGCCATTCTACCAGAAAACGGAATAAAAAAAATAAGAAATGCACTTCTGGCTGTGAACACACTTGTGCACTAAAATACATTTGCGGTGTTGGCGATGGTCGCCGTAGCGAAACTTCGACAAGAAACACTGCACTTATTATCTTTAGCGAGCTTACTTCTACGGCGACGATCGCGATGGCCACAGCACCTGTGACGACGCCGAAGGTACTAAAGAAGTTCTCTATGATGGTGCTGCATGAGTCGTAGGCGTTGAGGGCGGTGCAGGGAGTGGTGCTACAGCAAGACTGCGGCAGGACCAAGTTCCCGTACGAGGCAGCTCCGGACGGACCGCAGCATGACAACTGGAAATTTGAGGGTCCATAGTATGTAACATGACAGCAAGAATTAAGTAAAAGTTGCGGGTCAATATAATGTAACAGGACAGCAGGAATTAAGTAAAAGTTGCGGGTCAATATGATGTAACAGGACAGCAAGACTTAAGTAAGAGTTGCGGGTCAATATGATGTAACAGGACAGCAAGACTTATATAAAAGTTGCGGGTCAATATGATGTAACGGGACAGCAAGAATTAAGTAGAAGTTGCGGGTCAATACCATGTAACAGGACAGCAACAATTAAGTAAAAGTTGCGGTTCAAATGATGTGACAGTGATTTCACTAATTTAACATACGAGTGGTCAGAATCTATTGATGACTACCAATACCCATAAACATCCACATATTTGTTATGCTGATGCTCTTCTTTTATCCTCTCATCCAACAGGCCTTAGAAAAGTCACAAACCGCTCGAAACACGAAAGCATATCTATTTTTAGGATGCTTTATGTGAGTGAGGCACCTCCCCGTTCGTGCCGGTCTAATTAGGATGCCACGCAGCATTATCTCTCACTAGAAATAAAACTCCTTTCCTCCTAACTTAACATTTATTGCGTTATTTTTTATTTTATATAACCTGTTATCTTTCTGTTGTTATCGAAATGATAAAGTTGGCTATCAAAAGACCATTAATGGAACGAGACCTAAATATAATAATAGTTAACGAAGAAGCCTCACACCACATCCTGTAGGGGTGTATTATAGGTCGTTGATAGTCACAGTACGTGGATACGTGGCAGACTCTGATACTGGCTATACAGAAGCAGCAGCGGTGGGAATGAGTGAAAATGATGAATAAATGATGGCAGATTCGTCATCATCATTAATATCAGCCCTTATCCGTCCACTGCTGGACATATGCCTCTTTTAATGAACGCCAAGACGACCGATCTCCTGTTACTTGCATCCACGATAACGAACATAGAAAACGAACAAAAAAATTTCCCCCGTTCTGACGCAGTCGGTTAAAATTCATTGGTACACTTACCGATGTTTCCAATTCGTGGAAAGTTTCGCGGTTCCTAGTAAAAGCCTCGTTTAACCAGCGGGGGATCTCCTGGAGGAAGGAGCTCATGTTGACGAATATCAGCACGGCCAGGGTCACCTTCAGGATCATCAGCACAAGCATGAAGATGGAATACTAGAGAAATAGACATGGGAATTAATTATCTGCTGCTAAAAACTTCCTTTAAGCCCACGCGAAGTTTTGGGCACATAATATTCATTAACGTGCCTTTTTTTAGATCATTCCCCTCAATGTACCGCCCGCAAGCAGTGTAGCTCACAAAGAATATAAAACAAGACAGCTTTTATATTTGGCGGCCTCACGTGAGCAAGGTACCCCTTCGGTTCTGACAAGTTTGCCTACAATGCAACAATAGTAACTTGTAACAGTTAAAGAATATGCCTGTGTTGCTGGTAAGTAACCCCAGAGGTGGTCACATATCTTTACTAACATTGTTTTGGGACTTCAACCCTGACGGGCATGGTAACGTGCAAGTACGCTCCAATTCAATGTGTAGAGGAACATAATCCGTAAGTTATAAAAATCAATTAAGCAGACAGTTAAATTAGAATTACAAACTAGAGCTACAAAGTCCGGTTGCGAAAAAGAAACAATTTCGTACGTCAACCTATCGTAACTGTTCTTCTCATTTCCGAGTAAATATAAAGTGTCTCGTTCCCTCGACGTATCTGTGCGAGCGAGACGAAAGATATAGGGAAACTATAGGGACACCATAATAGGTGAACGTACGAAACTATTTCTACTTTACGATCGGATTTTACTAATTGTAATGATCTAGGTGTCGTAGCACAGGCTCGTGGCGGCATGTCGCTGTGCTACGTGTGAGCGTAGAGCTCTCTCGCCAGTGCTACGCAGAATATATGTGTATCTATTTCTCCTCGACCTCGTTCCTCTACGAAAATACAGGGTCGGGGCATATTTTGTATGAATTGACCTGGTCGTGATGGCAACTGGACTGTCGGGATGAAGTCTATACTAAATACGCCTGGCCCTGACCTGGCATGACCTAATCCCGCTAAATTAGTTTTCACTTAAAATATGTTTACCGTAACAAGCATGCAGTTGCTCTCCCTCACTGCGCCGCAGCATCCGAAGAAGGCAACGATGAACACCACGCTGCCGAGCACTATGGCACTGATGGGCGCCATCTTCAGGAGGTGGTTCTGTTCCATGAAGTCGATCACACTCGCCACTTTCAGTTCCACCGCTATACCAACGCCGAGCAGCGCCAACCCCGCTAACTGCAAATGTTAAGAATTTTATGGGAACTACTTAGGGGACAAAACACTAAGAGGACAAACAAGCAACCCGATCTTTTTGATGACTCTGATGCCCTTAAACATCAATTTGATTGTTATTCAAATGTGTTGTCCTCTTTCTTTCCTCCTCTCCAATGATTTGTTTGTTATAAAATAAAAGAAGCGCTCGTTTGGTTAAACACGCTAACCTTGGAAACTACTATCCATGGTCTAAAATTTTTGTGTATTATATAGCTCATTCACTGTGTATTATATAGCTCATTCACTGTGTATTATATAGCTCATTCACTGTGTACGGGTTACAGAGGTGATACTGCCGAGCGCGATTGCTTATGGTTTTGTGATCAGTGATCTGTTAAATTATTTCTTTAAGCATTAAATTCACCTGAACCTTTAGTAAGACTTGCATAGTATTTACGTAAAACTAACAAAAATTTTCAACAATTTTTAATTATGTTTTAAAACTTAAATAAAAAAATATAAATTTTTTTTCTATGTATTTGCATTTTAGAAAGAGGTAGTGCCATGCATGGTTCATGACACTACATCCTTCTATGCAACGGAATTGGGCCGGCGAACCCGGGGAGGTACCTCTCACTCACAAAACATCACCGTAAAGTGATATCTTCAGTGTTACACTTTGTGCGGTTTGTGAGTAGCCGGTGACCTATTAGGGGGAAAGAGGTCCACGCATCGGCATAGTAAGTACGTGGATGTTCATGGGCGTCGGTAGTCGTACAACTCTTCGATTGCACGTTTGCCCCCTTCCCTATTCGATAAAAAAAAAATTGTCCAAATTAACTGAAACTTAAAATGTAAACTTCTCGCACCAATACCAGCTTAGATCATTGTAACCTGCAGCTGATCCCGAACGCCTCAGGCGGCCGATTCGCGGGGACTTAGTGGGTGTTCGTGGCAGGGCGTACAATGAACATGCATCTCACCGCGGGATACAGTCTCATTTTATAGCCTCGGGTGACATACGAGCTCTTGGAGCCATTTTGTGACTAGCGACGCTCATTAACACTCGCACGGTTAACCCGAACGTGGCGACGTAGGGCTCGCGCCGGCCTACCAGCAGTAATAATATCAATTAGCTCCCGTACTCGGCGTACACCAGAACTGCTACTCGCAACCATCCCGGACCGGCTACAGCACGTCTTCCCATCTGATGAACGTTCGACCAACACTTCGTTTTCCTAAGCGCGGCCTCCACCCCAGAACCTTACTGGCCCATCTGCCATCTGTTCTTCTTAGCGTGTGACCAGCTCATTGCCACTATACCACTTGAGTATCGTCACTTGGAAAAAATAGTTTAGTGTTACATTGTAGGATGTTTGTGTGTTGTATGATTAAACGTTTTTCGGATTTCTATTTCCGATGAGCGACTCATGCACGCTTTTCTAATAAATTTGACACTCTCATGACTGTTATGGAGTTATCTTTGAGCGAAGGCATGATAAGGCCGCGTCAAGCGACACCAGTCATCACGGAGCTCAGAGTTGGGACTGTCTAGCATCAATCAGCTCCCGTCGTAGTGCCCAGTCTGCGCATTTGTTACAACGTGATACTCGCTCACATGATACCGGCGTAACTCACAAATGGCATAAAGTGACATCTTCGATGTCATTTTCCGTGCCATTTGTGAGTTGCCGGTGGCTTATTGGAGGGGAGGAGGTAAGGAGTAATTATGCTGATGTTCATGGTTATCGGTAGTCGTAAAAAGGCTCCGTTCACTCGTCTGCCAGCTTTAGACTATAAAAAAGCCCTTAGCTAGACTCGCCCCTGCCTTTTACGAAATCCCAGAATCGCGCGCATATCGGTTTCACGTGGAATATTGTTAGTTGAGTATAAACATGTCCGTTCCAACGCACCTACTTCGATAAGAGATAAGATAGTGTAAACAGTACACTGCAGATAATGCCGGCCTCACATTATTAGCATAATATACATTTTACAAATAGACGGACAAATATACGTAACTACCATCAACCCGCTGCTTCTCCCGCGTAACTTCGGTCCTATTAGTCGTAGCGTTATGGTATATAGCCTTACTCGATGAAAGGACTATTTAACACAACAAAAATTTTTCAGTTTGGGCATGTAGTTTCAGAGATTATCGCGTTCAAACAAACAAATACTTCAGCTTTATATTATTAGTACAGACGTCATAAAATACTAGCCGTTAACTCACTACAACAACGAATGTTTTGTTTGGGATTTTACACGGCGAAACCGCATGGTACAGCTAGTAATACGAATGATATAAAACTGAAGAGTTTGTTAGTTTGTCTGTTTGAACGCTAATCTCAGGTATTACTGGCTGGAACAGAAAAAATATTTTTGAATAGTTCATTCGATACAAAAATATTTTTATCAAAATTACTTTTGTAATTTTCGCCATAGCAATTTGTAAAAACTGGCCAAGAGCGTGTTGGAGATTGTATATCGCGTGTCTCTTAAACTACATAATCTATTTTGTTAATTTTAAGAGTTGGACGGACACACGCCATTTTACCATTTTAGAAGTTAATATCTTGCAAAGTATTAGCATAATCAAACTCTATCTGAGCGACCTCCATTCCATTTAAAAGGACCTACTCAATGAAACCACACAAAGCTATATCCTCCCTCGTCCCTCACTTAGTCACAAAATTGAGGGTAGCTAATCCTCAAGTTTATTTTAAAATATCAGGCACGTCAATTTGTAACAGTACACAAAATACACCTTAATTCTAAATTTAAAACGTACAATCTGGGTATTCTATGTTTTAAATCCTCAGTAAGTAATCGCTAAGTAAAATGATGGACAGACGGACACGAAGAAACTATGGGTACGTCTTGTTACGTATTCTTTGAAACATATAATGTTATTTTATATATTTACTGAATACTAGTTGATCTTAACGACTCCGCGTCGAGTAAAGACAAAACCACGTGCAATAGTTAGTACTTCTATCTTAGGTGAAATGAGCGATATAAAATTTGTTCAACATAATGATAACACACATTCATACAAACATTCACATTTATAACATTAGTAATGTTCGTGGATAATCGAAAGATAAATCAGGAGGTTATAACAATCTTAGCAAAGGTATTTTTCATGAGAAAAGTGAAAAATATTACGAAATACACTAAAAACTCACCGCAAAGAATAAATTAGCGAAGAACAATATATATTTCACTAAGAATTCACCGCACCCCATTTTGATATTTGTTTTTTAACAACTTTTTAACGACGAAACCGCTCAACCTCACACCTTGCACTGTAGTGTTCGTTATCAGTTCACAGCGTAGCGCACGAGCGTTGCTACAATAATTTGGAATTATCTCGTGAGTCACACGATATTTCGGATTTTGCGAATTGTGTTTCGCGCTGACCTCAGTTTTACATTTTATATGTTGTTTACCAATTATACAGGCTTAAACAACGACAGGCTTTCTTTTGAAGACTTTCAATCGTTCTTGGGCCTAGTTACTAATCCTGTATCTATAAGATAGACAATAACGACTGCTGACCTATGATTATGCCGCCTCCCTAGATGGGACCAGGGGTCAGGATGGGAACCTGATCTCATTGGATCGCCCCGACGTCGGAGGGGGCTGGTCTACGTTGTTGCCATTTTCCCCACTATGTTTCTAGCCTTGTCGTGGCAGTGGGGTTCAGTAGCCTGGTGTCAACCCAGGCGAAGCCAGTTGAATCGAGGGGGATCTTTGCACACCACTTATAAGAAGAGGGGGCTTAAAGATCAGAAGGAGGAATCGCTCTCGGTACCCCTCTTACAAGAAAAGGTCTTAGGTCCCCAAGAGCAACAGGAGGTGGCTCATTTGAGTAAGGGGCTAGGGGCGAGGATGAGAACCTCTCCCCATTGCACTATCCCAAAGTCGGTGGGGGTGTCCTGTGGTGCGCGGCAACACCATCTATGGAGGTGGAGTTGGTCCCTTAGCGGACTGACTAGCAGTCGAGGTTCCCTGACGATTTGTTGCTCCGGGGCACCTCAGCAAAGGCGGCAATGATGAAACTCGCGGTGGTTTTTGTGTATTCGGCACTGTCATGTGCCGCGTGACCCACACACCACCGGACCCCACCCAGGGCCAGTGAAGGCGCGTGAATGCGTTTCCCCGTGTCAACAAAAAAAAAGGTTACCCTTTTGGAAGAGATCGGTCTCTTCTGAGGGACCGGCCAGTCACCGAGGTACTCTGTTGCTGACTAATCATCTGTTTTGGAAGCTGATGACACCCACGGAGTTTTAGTGGGTATTCGGTTCCCACACATCATACCCAGGACCGATAGCAGTGCGTGTAGCGAGAAATGCAAGTAGCGAAAATAAACGCAATGGTGGAATCATCGCAAGGACCTGCAAAGAATAAAATAAGAGGTGGTTCCAATTTTTTGCCTCTCCACCCCAAGTCCGAGCGAGAGCCAGCATTGCACACCCACCCGCACAAGTTTCATCCAATTTTGTCCCAATGGTGATTTATTGAAATAAAACTTATTTAGGCACGCTTGGCTAATGTGAGCTGTAAGCTGGTGAATGCGCGACGAAACCGTTACGGAAACAAGGCCATCGGAAGTTGAGACTTGACAGAGATATATAATAAGTATTTGTTACTCTTAGTAACAGGCTTTAAGAAAATAAGTTACGTACTCAGTATGACCCGCTTGTATGTAGGTCATAAAGTTTAGTCAAATAAATTTAAATGGTTTGCAGTATCAGTGTCATCTGTCACCCAGAAGGCGCAGCGTGAGGGCGCGCGTGTCGCCCTCGCTCATGTGACATATCGTAGTGTATACATGCATTGTACCTATAGCAAAGACCTCAATTATGCATACACTGTTCTTGGCATAACCTAGCATGACATTCACACACGCCGCACACGTAACAGATTTACATCATGTTATCTTATTTTGGTCTATTTGGGAAACATACAATGTTCATGATGTCAGTATGACAAAATAAAATACATTTACAGACATCAACAAAGTTTCCACTAATTACATGTCATAACTGAGATGATACGTCATTTAAGCAAAATTTAAGTACATAATTACACAAATCAAATATGATACGCAAATACAGGTAGCTGCGGTAGAGCGGCTGTGTTTAAATTGGATTGCTCAATCGACATTTCATTTATTTATAGTATAGGGGCAAACGATCAATCAGAGCATTTCAACGACTACCAACGCCCATAAACATCCGCATATTATCACATGGTGCGTTTCCCCCTTTTCCTCCTCCGTTACAATGGGCCATTTCATACAGAGAGTAAACTTTAAAGAGTACCTATAATTATTTGTATTTTTCAATGAACGCCTGAAGCTTTGTTAAGGCAATATGTTTTAGATAGCACGTATTGTTTGGTGTCTATACTCTACTGAATCTCATCTAAAGAACGCCCAATCTGCTACTTGGTTCAGACTCTCCTGTGATAAATAGGTAACTAAAACCTCCATTTGATCTACAATACGATTGATATGAACATTCAAATAATTAAATGAAGTGCGACGGAAGATAACTCCTATTTCCTTATAGGGGTTGTGCATAATTCATACTAGATTCTACAATATTTTATAAGGATTAAACGATATTTTTGTTTTTATTAACATGCTAGTCTCTGGAGCCTGGGTCCAATGTGAAAAAAAATATATGACAGATTTAGATATTTTTCGATACAGAATTCTATCGATACAGGCTAAAATTCTTTATCGTATCTACATATACCACACAATTACGGTCAGTACACAGAGGTAAACAACGAGGCTCAGCTAATCGATAATTTTAATAATTAAATCCATAAATTAATATGATGAATTTTATCCATAATAATTAAATGATGAAGTGAAATAATGAATATAGTGGTCTAGAAAATGATTTCACAACCGTGGTTGTGCATAATGTTGTGAATGTCCTTTAAAGTAATTTTTGTCACGGCGCTCTCCACGTCCCGTCCCGCGCAGCGCGCCTATAGAGACCGGTAACCCGGAGATGGAAGAAAACGAATATACAGTGGAACGTACCTAGGTACGTTCCACTGTATATTCGTTTTTTGTTATTTTAAGACATTAGTAAGAGGGAGCGTATGCTACAGCTGAATCAGGCCGACATTACCCGGGTACCGGGGAGGTACCCGGTACAAGACACAGCGCCTTATACATCTTTGTATTCTTTGTACTCTTATTCAAAACGCATGCTGTCGTTTTTGTTGCCATGTTCCCCCACGTACGCACATAACTCCTTGTTTAAATGACGCTTCAATGCTGAAAATGGAAGCAGGAAGGCAATTATATCTTGCTAGCATGATGTTTGACCTAATGAGATTTTAAAACTCCTAAATACTTATTTGCAAAATTAATTTTTCACCAATCATTGACAAGTATAGAACATGTCCTACACGCCCCATTTTGTCTATGCCTATACACCATGGCGTAGCATTCAGAAGTAGCTTTCGTTACCAGGCTACAAAATGTTGGAATAACATCCCCCACCTATAAGAAGTATCACAAATAAAAATACATTTAAAATTAGGATTAAAAGCTACCTCTTCAATGGACAGGTACTCGGGTGAAACCAGGCGATGGCTTCCTTCTGCGACATCGTCATGTCCCAGAAGGAAGCCGACGAGCGGGAGAGAGGAGGCTGCCGACGCGGCCTCCCCCCGCCGACGACGAATGGGAGTACGAAAGAAGCGCTATCTGTAGCGCCTTCAGTAGTGCCCTGTGTTCCGTGTCGGGCCGGGATGGGAACCCGGTCCACTTCCAAAGACACGGCGTCGTGGGAACTGTCTTAGTCTCCGAGGAGGTGAAGTCTGGATTTTTCGCCGAGGCGAACCTGTCGCTGGAGGGGTCCTGTTGCCTGCAGATCCGGGACCCTCCACTAATAGCGGCTGAAAGCTCCCGTAGGGGTTTAGTTTTGGTATTGCTACCCAATGGCCGAGTCCAACATAGCTCTGGGGGTCTACCCAGGCTCCCAGGTATCATGCGTAAATGCATTCCCCTTCGTCACAAAAAAAAAGAAGGTACTCGGATGAAACGTAGAACTACATTTTTAGAAAATTGTTGTAGTTATATAGATTGAAATTAATGAATATTGATGTTAACATTATAAATACGCATCACAAACCATTTATCTGTACAAAATAGTATAAGTACTAACATATTATTAAAAAGAAATAAGCATCATTATTATTATTTCCAATTTGACTAGAACTCTAATTTCAGCTTTGACACTGATATCACTAACTTCAGTGAGTTTAGCGCCATCACTATGGGCAGTATAATAAAAAGTGATAATCATTTGCATATTACGCTGGATCGTATGCACTGAGTTACTTAACCATTTGCGATGCTGCAGCACACACATGTACACGTAACAAAGTTTATTGTTGCATATGTGTGTAGGACAAAGGTTCTTTTTTATGTACTTTGTTTTCATTTTTAACTTTCCTTGTGTTGTTTTTAATAATTGTGCTGCTTGTGATTGCAAATAAAGTTTTTATCTATCTATCTAATATGTTCCTTATTCTGTGATATAACCCAAGCTTTTGACTACGTGGATCATAAGATATTGCTAAAAAAAACCTTGAGGCTCACGGTGTTACAGGCAATGAACATAATTTCATGGAATCATATATATCAAATAGATTACAACATACAATCTAAATAATAAAACACATATAGAAGAAATATTTTTGTCTAAAGCACGTTCTTTAATTTATGGAGTGTCGCAGGGCAGTGTTTTAGGACCTCTTCTATTTTTAATATATATAAATGACTTCCCTAGGTGTATAGACAAACCAATGACTCTATTTACTGATGACAACACGGTAACAACAGTTTGTAAGGACATTATAAATTATGAATTTGACATTAATAAAACATTGACATCTACAATTACATGGCTTGACAATAATAATCTTATGATTAATTTTTACTTAATAATTCTTTACTTTTAAACATAGATGCTTGTTACGGTATGGTTGCGTCGCTCCTTCGCTATGGCATTATATTTTGGGGTAACTCTACAGACATTGGAGTGGTGTTTAAAATGCATAAACGCTATATTAGAGACATGTTTAAGATGCGGCCAACTGAAAGTTGTAGAGAAACATTTATTAAACATAACATTCTGTCACTTCCGTCCCTGTACATATATGAATGTTCAATATTTGTATGTACTCATTCTAATTTATTTTCAAAATTTACAGATATTGTTTCCCGTAATAGGAGAGATTATAATAAAGCTTACGTAAACAGTTATAGGGCTAAATTGGTCTCCAAAATTGTGTTAAGCATGGCACCAAAATTTTTTAATAGACTACATTAAGAAATAAGAGGGGATTAAATATCAGGAGTAGGAATCGCTCTCGATACGCCTCTTATAAATAGAGGGGATCTAGGAGCAACAGGTGGTGGCGCATTTGCGCACGGTTCAAGGGGCGAGAATGGGAACCTGACCCCATTAAACTGTCCCAAGGTCGGTGGGGTTGTCCTGTAGTGCTGGGCAATCCCATCTGTGGAGGTGGAGTTGGTCCCTTAGGGGGCTGAGTCCGGTCGTCGAGGTCCACCGACGAGGTGCCCTGATGATTTTTGTTCCGGGGCACCTCACCAAGGGCGGCACTGATGGCACTCGCGGTGATTTTTGTGGGTATTCGGCACTGTCACGTGCCGCGAGTCCCACACACCGCTGGACCCCACTCAGGGCCGGTGCAGGCGCGTAAATGCGTTTCCCCGCGTCAACATAAAAAATGGATTAATGCATTATACCTTAACATACTAAATAATTTTGGCTTACTTTAGTTAATTACTGAGGACATAATTACCATTATTTTATAATAATTGATGACATGTTGTATTTCTTTTTTGGTAGATGGATTTAGATTTAAGTTTATAATTATTTTTTTCTGTAGATATAAGACTGACTTTATCTTATGATGTACCTTGGAAACAATTCATTATCATTAATTAAAGCAATTGTTAGCATATAATCAATAACATTATTCTGTAGTTACATAAGTCAAACAAGTTAATGTCTTTATTACTTTCATGATACATCAAAAAATCTTAGTGGCCCTTATTTTGTTTTGAGTAGTATATATTATTATTTTAACATTTTATAATTTTATAATTAAATGTACGCATTAAAATTATAATTTACCATATATTTCCTGAATTAGGAATACTGGAAGAAATTCTACTATGGGATAAGTAGTACCTTGACCATAATTTTCAATATTTAACGTTTCCGTTTTACGTTTATGTAAATAAATAAAAAATAAATCGGATTGAGCATATAGCACTCCATTCAGAGCTTCTTTCTTGTATACTTCTCGGGGAATTATGAGATTAGTACACTTGTTTTTTTCCCCATCCGCATCAAGGTCATTGGATGTTGCGCGAACTCGTCTATTTAATGTATCAATGCTTGTGTTTCCTAGTGCTGTGTTCTGTGTCCGACACTCATTCTCCAACAGACGAGTACCAATGACATGCTGCAAACTAGCGGCCTTCATTACTCGAAATACGTATCTGTATAGTACGAGTAGTATGTTTTGAGCTATGCAAATCGCAGATCATATTGAGATTAGTCCCTCTCTACTCACTCTATCGCTTAGACTATTCGTAGTCGAACGTGTCCGAGTCTTTGCAGCGATCTTCACAATCTTTACTTCATCTCTACACTCCTGATTATCTAAAGATCAGAGTGAGCTTATATCATAATGAAACTTTTACCATACTGATAGTGGATATTTCCACAATAAGTGGTATCTACCTAAATGCAACTTGCATTTATATAGGTAAATTCGAAAATATTTTCAAATTGGAGGAAAATGTTAGAATTAATGACGAAGAAGGAAAATTATAATCATTGCGCACAATGAGATCAGTATTTATAATTGTATGGATTATATTCATTACTCTTTGTTGTATACAGTGTTTTGGTTGTTGCCGATGATTTTGTATTCTAACTAAAATATTTCCAATAAAATAAATGGCTTGCCTGGACTTCGTTAAATTCATAATGGGTTTCTTCAACTGTCTACTAATAGTGAGTAATATTTATACTAATATAGAAGTGGTAGACTTTCAAAAGTGTAACACTCGAGAACGCGGCCATAGTATTGAAGTGAGAGAGGTAAGTCTAGAGTCTGAGAAAGAGCATACCCCGTAGGTCAGTCCAGGGACTTTAGTGGTAATGCACAAATAGAGTGGTTTGAACACTGTTTTTCATTTGTATTTTGATATTGAGATAGAAATAAAGCGTAACACTTAGAATTTGTGGTCAAAAATAAAGGTTTATACTTATAGGTACAAATACAGAAAATAGTAGATACAGTTTTACGAGGGTACAAACAGAAACTCTAACCTAGGGTTATAAGTGTTACAGGAATAATACTATAACGGATTTAATGTGTAAAATTATGAAGGTAATCAAGATGTTTTTGAGTCCCTGTTTGTACCTATCGCGGTGGCCTAGTTTGGCTGCGATGCAGCATGGCAATACTAAAGATATATAATGTAAGGAGTGAAACTTATATCACTCTATTCCCCCTGCTTAATATGCACGAAGTGAGACTTATATCACTAGGTTCCCTCTGCATAATATGTACGCAGTGCGACTTATATCACTCGATACCCTCTGGCTAACACTTAATAACTTAACACTTCTGGCGTGTATACATGTTAATGCAATTTTGTAAACTTTCCAAATGATATTCTTGATATTTTGTATTTCCATATGCACTTACTTGAATAATTTAATTATTCACTTGTGCGATTCATCCTATTATCGCATTATCCGCATTGTGGCGTATTCCAGAATTGAAAATTCCTCACTATAATTAATTATTTTAAGTAACTCCGTAAGGAAAAAATAAATTATATTTATTGTAAACAAGGGCATAGAGATAGTAAAGATAGAGAAGGTATGCCATAGTATATCATATATGATGGCGACTGGACGTCTAGAGAAGGATGGTGCGAAAGCAGTACTGTCTTTCTCTATCCGATCTAAACTAATAAAAAAGAGAGATAGAGTGCACTACATTTGATGGCTCCTTCAACTTAGACAGCCGCGTTTTGGGTTGGCTCCATTTATCTACCTATATTATCACTCTATCCGACGGCACGTACAGAATGACAACTTAAAAAGGTTGACAAATTCTACTTCCAGGTACCCTACCACCTGGAAGTAGACCTCATTTCCTATGTCATTTTTTGTGTATTTATTGTTATTGCGGTTACAGTTGAACACACTCTGTACAAAGTTTTCAAGATTATAGTTTATCTATTGCGATTCAAGATTATAAGGTATTGCTTTGTGACAGACGGACGGCTCAGCGGTCAGTAGGATTGCGTCGTGGCCCTGAATCTAATTTTACCCATTTTTATAAGTTGAAGTGCTCTTTGATATGAATCCTTGGGTACGCGGTCACGACTTGGACTCTCAGTTGAAATAAAAGAGCAAATTTTTTTCATTTGAAATTAACGATGGCGGCGACTGTCACTTAACATGTAAGGACATGTGCGGAGTTTCTTAACGATGGCGGCGACTGTCACTTAACATGTAAGGACATGTGCGGAGTTTCTTAACGGAGGCGGAGGCTTGGGGCTCCGTCGTATACATATCAGGGCTCTACGGTCGCACCACTGTTATTTTTTCATTTGAAATTAACGATGGCGGCGACTGTCACTTAACATGTAAGGACATGTGCGGAGTTTCTTAACAGAGGCGGAGGCTTGGGGCTCCGTCGTATACATATCAGGGCTCTACGGTCGCACCACTGTTATTTTTTCATTTGAAATTAACGATGGCGGCGACTGTCACTTAACATGTAAGGACATGTGCGGAGTTTCTTAACGGAGGCGGAGGCTTGGGGCTCCGTCGTATACATATCAGGGCTCTACGGTCGCACCACTGTTATTTTAGACAATAAAGGAGCTGTTTTTCTTTAAACAGCTGATATTCTTCGACATGGAACCAACGAATAATACCTATAATTTTTTAAATGGTCCGTGACAGCGATAAGTTTAAGAAATTATGCACTGATCGCGGAAATATATAACACATACGCGAGTTCCGATTGTATGTTTTTATAAACTGCTCATATTTAAAAATATCGATTACAGGCGCTCTCGTGCGTGATGCTGGGAACTGGCGCCGCGATTCAGACAAAAGCATTTGATTTTCCTCCTAGAATTTCAGAATTAATAAATATGAATACGGTGGGAATCTTATTAATAGCTAGTGGGGTCCTGCTGTCTATAGTCACCTGTCTCGGTGTTGCCACTGTCATCTCACACTCCAAGGGGTGCCTAATTGTGGTAAGATATTTTAAAACACTTATAGTGCAATGTAATTTAAACAGGACAGTTACACTGTTATACATTTCACACAAAAAAATGTTAAAAATGTACAAAAAGCAGAATCATCTGTTAAGAAATAGAGAAAGCTAAAAAATAATAATAATTGAGTAATTATTATATAAATAATTCTAGGTACGTGCCTAATTACTCATATGCATAACAGTGTAACAAGCATTAGAGAGGTAGGAGGAGAGCACCGGCACGACCGAGCTATCCGCACCAGGTTTGGTTTTAATCCCTGGGCTCAGATAAGGAAAAAAAAGTTGGGTCCGTGACTTACCGTGCTGAGGATGATCATTTGATCCCAAGATTATTGAAAAGTGAAACAGAAAAGTTTAAATAACTCAGCTTCAGTACAAAAGTTATGACTCATTTCTGCTTTCTGTCTTTTCTATGTCAATGTACAAAAATACCAATAAAAACCAATCCATACTGAATTGTCATTCAAAAGAGTCTTTTATTGTGCATGAATATATTTTTTTTCAAAGTCAACCTTACGCGCATGATTTTAAGTTGTTTTTACGATGTCAATAATTTTTAATTGCGCACATTTTTTATAGGATTATTTGAAATGCTGACTGTGTATCTTGTTATTTTTGTGAATCAGTGATTTTTTTTTATATAAAATCGCAGTTTGTCTACCTTTTTTTTTTGCAGGTTTTGAGTGGGTACTTAGTGATATATTATTATTATTATTCTCAATATATATCATTGTTACGTGACAGTGTCATCTGTCACCCAGATACTTAACATAGTATTCAGTAATTCAGTACCGCGCTGTAAGGCGCAGCGTGAGGGCGCGCGTGTCGCCCTTGCTCATGTGACGTATCGTAGTGTACACATGCATTGTACCTACAGCAATGACCTGAATTATGCATGCACCGTTCCTGGCATGTTCCTGGCCTGGTAACAATCACATTGTCAGTTTTTTTTCACCAGTCAATTTTCGTTGTTTCAGTTTTTCACATTTGGGCTGATATGGATGATGGCACAAATCGCAATTACCGTTAGTGTAGGCGTTGATTGTATCAATGTATTGAATGACAATTTCGTGGAGAATATATTAAACAAGGTAGGATTTTTTTTTTTTGCAGTAATTATGACTTCCTTTTTCTGGTCCCTTATCAAAACGACAAACGACGACGAACCTTCAAAATTTCGTAATGTCCGTTTATCCGTCCGTGTGTCCGAGACGTTTTAATCATATATTATGAGCGCTGTATGTGTGAAATTTAGAAGGAGATATTTTATAAACACATATATATGTGTAGAGACACAGTGCTGTAGTGTGGTCAAGCAAGTTTCAATTATTAAGGGTAGCAAACCATACAAGTAAATTTTGGGGACAACATTTTTAAGGGCATATCCCTGGAATGACCTATCCAAGGAGGATAAGTCTTTTCAAATGATATGAATGTTTCTAAGATTTCGATTTTGCTACCATTTTCCGAGATATTTGTTTCTGGATTGAAAAAGTGTCTTTTCCCGGGGAAGGGGCGGGGGGCTTCAACTTTTGAACAACCGAGAGGAAAACTGTAAAAAAATGGGATTATAGAATTCAACAAGAACTTCAAACGAACATGTTTCGAACAAAATCGATTCGGTAGCTACGGATATGGCTTAAGAAGTGTGGGATTTGTATGCTATGCTATACTTATATTTATAAACAGCTATACTGTATTTATGGATGCTATAAAACATAGGCGACTTCGACTGGCTGTTGGCCGGTTTTTTGTGAAGAAGCGATGAATTTTATAACATTTTTAATTCCAGGGTCATGCTTCGGACTTTACAATCCTTGGCAATATTACAACGATTGCCGTATGTGCACTATTTGTAGTCCTCCAGGTAAATTAAGATTTCCATGTTTTTTTTTTTATTTACAGCTTAAGGTCTCAAACTAAATAAAGGCCTCAAATGTCGGAGCTTTTGGTGATGCAATAGTTCACCAATAGAAATCCACATAGTATTTATGGCCAAGGGGCAAATAATTGATAACTTAAATATTTTACATTTAATCTTTTTTAGTTATAAAAAAATGGCGAAAGTGAAGTAATTTCTTTTTTTTTTCTACATTTAGTATATTTATTAAAGAATCTCTTTCAATTTTTAGTACTTTTCAGAAAACCTTTCATAAACATTTGTTATAAATGTTTTTATGAATCGTCCCACATTACTTTAGAAAGTTTCCTAGTGTTTTAAGATTTGTGCTTACGTACAAATACATGGATAAATATCCAGGATCTGGGCGGGATTCGGACACAAGATCCCTGTTTTAACAAGCGGCGTTCCCGCTATCTTACCAAATACCAAATGAACCTGCTGAAGTGCCGTAACCAAGGAGCTAATGTAGATAGAGAAGGGATGCATAAGCTGTTATATGTCGGCAAGTGGCATTTAGACTCCCATGCACATTGCTCAGAGAGAATGACTGAAAAAAGAGAGACAGAGAGTGTACGACATTGGCTGTCTCATTCGACTTACACGGCCACGTTTTAAACTGGCTTCCCTGAGCTATCTATATTGAATCTATGGGTGTAACACGTCTGTTACGTCTTGTTAACGCGCGTGACACTGGGTAGAGTAAAATATATTTTAAATATATCGGTTTCGGGGTCGGGGTTTTCGTTTTTCAATTTAATTTATTCCGAATTGATTGTTATTTATCACAGTCGTCAGTAAACCTGACAGCGATCTGCCACTGGTTGAGTGGCGTGTCGCATTGCGGCCGAATTGGGCCGAGACGACCTCTCGCCCACATGATACCGTCGTCAAGTGATGCCAGTTATATTGTTGCGTTTCGCGCGGTTGGTTTCCTGTGGCCCATTGGAGTGGAGGATAAAGTGGAGGCAGAACGTAGAGCAATATGTCTGCATAGGAATTATATCGTGTATGGGGGTCGGTAGTCATCAAAAGGGACCGATTACTCGTTCGCCCTCTTATACTACAAACAATTTTATTTAATATGCCTAAATGCTAAATCATATCTAATCATGCTCTCACAGAGAGATGTGAAAAGAGAGTTGAGAGGCCTTTGTGCATCATCGAGACACACTAGATCAAAACAATAATAATAATTCTATCTGAAACAGTAGTATTAAAGCGAGAAAAATGAAGTATCTGCTTCGGTTTAACTTTTATCTAACAATTCATATTAGAGAGAGGTTTAAAAATCTACTGCAGATTATTTTATGTCGCATCAGATAAGTCATAGTAAATGTTCTCTTCGGATTGTAATATTCTTAACATACTATTTCTATTTCATTTTCAGATTATGATCTATATCTGCACTCTGTATATTGTGGACGTTCGCAGACTACAGAACAAATTTTTAGCTCGAAGCTATCACAAGACCAGCTAGGAGCTATAGCCCCACCCCCTCCTCCCCCATATACACTTATTTTGTACTTATCCAAGTTCTACTACACAACAGACCACACCGGCCACTACTTCACATCTATAATATAATAATCAAGCGGAAACTGATTGACAACCTTTCCCTGGTTCGATAGATTAAAACGTTACGAAAAATAAATCATTGAGTTGTGAAGAGCACCGTTGTGAAGTGTTGTGTAACACGTTTTATCCATAGATTATATTATATTCTCGCTAGTCAGATTGTAATCGACACGTTTTGTATTTTTTTATGTTATCGTTAATTTTTTTAATTTAATAATATCAAAATTAAATTGGTTCGAGTACTAATGTCTTATATTGACGGGAATATTATTCATTATAATAAAACTACTACTTTTATGGTAGTTTATTTCATTATTTAGTTAGCCCGATGTTTCAGAAGCTTTACAGGAACCATAGTCACGGGTGGGAAACTTTGCAGCAAGTTTTTGAAAATCTACAGTCTGTGAACACTGAAGATGCTGAAGTAGGTTTCCACAATTACGAGCACATACATTAGATTTCATAAAGGGCGAATCCTCAATAGAGAACATCGATTGCTCCCAAGGATAATCTGTGAGACTATGAAAATTAAAAACTGAGCTGGCTTAGTTGTTCCCTCTGCGTGGGACTCAGTGACAAACACAATCAAATCAAACAAAACCGTCCAAGAGCGAGTCGTGTTCATCTCAGAAGGGCAACAAAAAAAAAAGTCAATAAACAAAAAATACCACATGTCTTAAGCCATGAAACTGATTTTATTTAAATCCATTTTCATTACAAATTTTTATTGAGATCTATGATCCCGATTATTTTTAATACTTGGGATCATAGCGTAGCTCACAAGTTAGGGGGGGAGCAGCCCGCCGTGGTTAGTACACACACTTCTAATTATTGTTGTATCACCAAGAAACTTGGTAATTATGGTATGTTGATATCTATACAATAATATAGTTCCGTCGAGGTGGTCTGATGATGCAATGGGAAGGTGGCAGACAGAATGTTGGATGTGTTTCTGTTGAACACATGTGATACACATTTCAGGTATTGAAGTTTGAATGCGCCTAAATATTTGTTGCTGCACAGAAAATACAAGGCGCACAATATATGTTAATATTTTCCATAAACATCCACATAAATGAGCAGATAAGTACGTTGCCCTCCTTCATCTCCCTTTCGTTGGTCATCGGATTATTAAACAACCGCACGAGACGCAACAACACGGCGCTAAAATTGATATAATGTTATTTTTTTCATTTATCTTAGTAAATTATATTTCTAAACCAGATTATTTTAAGTTTTTTTTTGGTGCTGCTAGTCTGGTCCCAGATATATAACGATGCAGCCTGTCACTGAGATTGCCCCGTGGCTAATAGAACCGGACACATCACATCCCTCCAAGGAGGTCGAAGGATTCGCTAGGTTTTAGTGGGATAGGGCTTTCCAATAGGGAATTTAGTAGTAGTACTTAAAGATAGATTTATTATTGTTATTATTAATTACTTAAGATTGTAAATAAATATGAAATAAATAAAAAACTTTTTATTTTGCACCAAATAGCATTAGAGGAAACTAGAATAATTACTTATTATATAAATTTAAATATATTGAATTCATTAAACTATAATATTTAAACAAGAATAAAATATTTAACTATCTATGATACATACTTCAATACATACATACATACATTTAAAATACATAAATCGCATAAAAACGATTGTTACAAAACCAGCAACGCAAGCAATGGCGAAGTACGAGCTAGCTAAGGAGAGGTAATGTTCCTTGAGGCGCTTTTAAAAGACAGAATGGCTGCGAGTTCTGCACTACTATAGGCAAAGCGTTCCATAATCGGATGGCTAACACCGTATAGAAGTACTCAAGGAATGTCGTTTTGTGTGCAGGAAAGAATTGAGTTAATTTATTTTAAGAACGAAAAATAGAGGTGTTGTCGCCGAGGTAAGAACAGTTTTCTTTTAGGTATGAAGGAGTAGAAGGATTGAAGAGCACATTAAACAGCAGGTGGAGAATGTGGGAGTTGCGTCGCAATCTGATGGGAAGCCATTTGAGTTTCTGGCGATATTCAGAGAGACGTTCGTATTTTCCAAAAAAGAACCGAATACAAAATATTTTGTTAGCGTTCGAGTGTAGACAGAAGATTCTCGTTGAGATCGCAGTAACACACGTCTGCGTATTACATTGTAGTACATGAACAAAAATATAATATATACCTGTTATTTCTTCAAATAAAATAACCGGGCAAGTGCGAGTGGGAGTCCTCAGAGGGTTCATTAGTCCGGTACCAACGAGAGGTACGACGTATTGAATGTACAAGTTGACAAACTTATTATTGCGGGCGCCTGCAGACTCTTCGTATTAAATTAACTACACATTTCGTTTGGTAATGACTTTTACAGTGATGTAATTTTATAATTTATCTATTTTTGGATTTATTCCTTTATTCATCTGAGTATGTATATGTAATATATATGTATATATGTCGTCCGATTAGAAATATGCTGTTTCTTCTGTGCGATTACAGCTTGATCCTTCTGCGCGTTCCCGATAAGAGTTTTCTTTTTGATGTGAGGAACACAAAAAAATAGAAATATATTTAGTCACTGCTTCACAACACCTTAGACAAATTGATAATAAACATATAGAAAAGAATACATCCTCCTATGCAACGGAATTGGGCCGGCACGACCGGGGAGGTACATCTCGCTCACATAATACCGCCGTCAAGTGTTATCTTCAGTGTCGCGTTTCGTGCGGTTTGTGAGTGACCCATTGAATGGGAGTGGACATGGAGGGCAACGCGTCGGTATAGTAATTATATGGATGTCCATGGGCGTCTGTAGTCGTATAAAGGCTCCGATTGCTCGTTTGCCGCCCTATTCTATAAAAAAGACTTAGGTAGGTATTCACTAGTTGTTACCTGCACAGCATGCGGTGTGAGGGGCATTGAATTGGATATCTTGGGGGGGGGGTGTCGGTATCGGTAATCGATTGCTCGTTTGCCCTTCGTGGTTTAAAAAGAAATATAGGTAAATTTGTGCCAACTCGTAATCCTTAAGGAGGCTATCTTTTATCATCAGCTAGGCGACAAAATGATAAATATCATACTCAAAACTTGATTACATCTAGAAAGTACCAACATGAAAATGCACTTATAATCCCACGACTAATAGTATCAACGCGACAAGTCGTAGGTATGGATGGATGGATGGATGGATGGATGTGTCTCCTTCACGTGAAGTGAATGAAAAGCTACTGCAGGGAGTTTGATGAAACTTGCCAATGTTATAGCTCATGTACCAGAATAACGCATATGCTATAGAAATACAGACTTCTCTCGTGGTTTTGTCTGTAAATCTATGAGGACGAATTAGCGAGCTACAGCCAAGTTACAAATAATTAAAATTAATTCGATGGGAGCTGTATCTTAACTTTTTTTTATAGGTACCGCAGCCCATAGACATGACCCGAGGTTATGCAGGCGCGTCGCCGTCTTTTAAGATTGGAGTAAGCTCTTTTCCAGAAGAACGCCATATCGCATCGGTTCGGAAAAACCCACGGCGGCAGCTGGTACCACATCGATGTTGCGCGCGGTAAGAAGTTGCGTTTGAAACGCACAGTTGTAGACTTTGTGACATCAAGGTGGTGACGGTGGAACTTAGAGTTCTGCCGTGTCCGAGAGTGGAATTCCGCTGCTGGTATTCATCCGAACAACTCCTCGGAACACTCCCCGTTGTAGATGCGGTAGAACATTCAGAGCGACCCAACATCTCTTCGTAATATCAAAGGATCAAGCTACACAGAAACAACCTGGTCGTCAACGATTTAAGCCGCTCCACATTAACTACGGCCAAATGGCGCGAGTTGATAGTTAGAGACACCAGCCCGGAGGTGAGTAGTACTCCATATGCGGTCGAACCTGCGCCTTGTGTAATTGCAGCCCATGACTACTTGGCGGTAATCTAACCTTAAAATAGTAATTCTCATAATAGGGCTATGATAAATTTTTTATTTTAAATAGATTTGAAATTATGTAATATCATTTAATTTTTAAACCGTTGTAAATATCCGTCTTTTATCATCAGCTCACTTAAATAAAATGTTGGCTACCGAGGGTTGCCTTCGAACTCCCTATGATACCACAATTTCATCATGAGTTGTTGGTCAAATTTAAAATATTTCAAACAAAAAAATAATCTTTTCCGTCCGCACGTTAAGTAACAGATATGCTGTCGTTTTTAGCACGGTGTGTGAATAGCCGATGACCCATTGGATGGAAGTAGAAGAAGGGGAAACCATTCCATGCAAAGATAATCCCCCTCCCTATACTATAAAACAAACCCAATAAAATCTACTCTATCAACAAAAAACTGTGATTTTGGCTATAAATTATAGGAGAGCCAGCAGTCTGTCCCGGCTTCGCATGGATAATTCACGAAATATGGAAATAATTCATTGAGTTACAAAAATTTTAAATTATTATTTTTTTAATTTTTTTGAAAAAAATAAACGAAATTGAAACTTTAGCCTCGTAGACGTGTGTAAAAAATAGTAAACAGCTCTACGGCGTCTCCTGTTTAAGCAGCAGTGACGGGATAAGCAGTAACTTTTATATTATTCAAGATTATGAACTTTCGCATGAAACTGTACTTTTCTTTTTTTTTAACGGGCTTGGCCCACCACTCGCTCCCACCGCTGCTACGCCTGTCTAGCCAGGATAGACAGCGGCAACCAATTACGACCCCTTGATATGATCTCAGGGAGCCCGAGGGAAAAGCCAAACTGTCTTGGGACCCACAACGAATTCATTCAGTAGAAATATATATGTTTATAAAATCAGGAGAGTTGGGAGTAATCCCAGTTTCCCTCCCTAGTCAAAGCAGCAGACGTGGGAAAAAGTTACATAAATGCCATCCTTAGATTGTATTAGACCAGGTCCTGTCGTTCATCAATTCAATTCTGTTTGTCGCACGCATGGTGTTTGGTGTCTGGTCTACGAATCAGTTTTATATTACCGTAACGACATATTTTCGCGAAGGTACCTTCAGAGATGAATCCGCTAAGAACAATTAATAAAGCTGATCCAGCGGTTATTCAAGGATGTTTAGTGATTGTGGAAGGTTTTTCTAAAAATGGCAATAGCTTCACTATATTAATGAATCCATTTAAAGTGCGTACGTTAGAAACAGGTTACAACGAGTTCAATCTAACTTCTCTGTGATAGTCCGAGTCCAAGTCCGGTCTTCTAAAATGTGCCCTAAACCAGAAGACCCAAAGTGCTAGTACGTTGCACTGTAAAGGCGGGAGCAATAACGCCGCCAACCATTAGTAGGTCCCTCCGGTCTTCTTGCTAAAAACGCAGCGGCGCGTTAATGTGAACTAGGTTGTATATATATATATATATATATATATATATAAATATTACGTAAAACGATATTTCAAGTACGTACGCGCTCGGACGGCTGATAGCACGGAGGAGCGGCCCGGTTGGCTGTTTTTTTCTACGTTCAAATAATAAAATAAATGTTAACACTTACCGATTGATATCTTGACAATTACGGATAATTGTGATAAAATGTTACAGTAATGAAAGCTATACGCTGTTACCTGGCGATATTTCAGAGGGATTCATCAATCGCGTACGTTTCATGACGGGAGGTTACTAAGATGTACTTATTATAAAACAAAGACCCCAAAACCTGTGTGTATCGATTTTCTTAAAATCTACGGAATAGATGTTGTAACGTTCATTACCAATGTATACAGCGATTCCTGAGAAGAGAGAGAGGTCTATCTATCATTGTATTCATGGGGTAGCTTCGGTAAATCGATAGTTTACAATAAACATAGAGGTCTGAATTACGGAAGTTTTACTGTATATTCATAAAAAGAAAGACAATGCATTGGTGAAACCTATATGTGGATGTTTCTAGACGTTCGCGTCGGTAGTGACAAAAAAATCTAAACCCCAACACACCCCCACCCCTGTCGGTTCGCCTCCGACGGTCTGCTTGCTTGTGCAATAAAAAAACTATTATGGTTCTGTGTACTGAAAGAGGTACAGTGACAAGAAAGGAGGCATCTCAAAAACTCTGACACCTGGCGTCATGAGTCGCGCGATAACTGGCGTACCTCCCTGTGGACGTGACGCATGTGTCCTATCGGAGGCATATACTGATAAGGAAGTGGCGAGCCGATAAATTCAATGATAATTAAGTTTATCAACAATACTGATACGCGATATCTTATAGAAAAATATAATTTTAATACTATTCATCAGTCCGTTGACAGCTGAATATTTCCATAAGTACAAGCATATGTATTCGCTCTTTTACAAAACGTTCGCATGTGGGTAAAGACATGCTGAATTGGGCCGGCTCCTCTCGCTCGATATTAGTTTGTTCCCGGTGGTCCATTAGAAAGGCGGGGCAAAGAGGACAAGGCAACTGCATAACAATCATGCGGATGTTTGTTGGTGCTGACAGTCAGTAGGGTAAATATTAGTTATTAGGAGTGTTAGTAGGCCTTCGCTTAGCACTAAGGACGGACAGCGAGACTAGCGCAGAGTTAGCCTTCGTTAAAACTTTACATTTGCCTGGACAATTTTGTCATAATGAAGGGTGGTAGACCCAAGTTACCCTTGCAGCCTAGAATTGAAGAGCGACCACTAATTAAAGAGAGAAAGAAAAACGTATATTTGTAGCCGGTCATCGAGATAGGAGTCATGCGGGTGTTCATGGGTGTCGATAAGCGTAAAAGGCTCCGATTACTCGTTTGTGGGAGAAAAACAAGCAATCGAAGTATAATAGAAAAAAATTATCACAACACTGAAGATATGTACAACAGTTAGAGGCGGAACAATAAATAGAAGTAAAGGAAACATAGCGTGCCTGAAGGTTGCGTCAAATTGGTTAGGTTCGGCATACGCCAGGGAGGCATGTACCTAACAGCGGTCACCAACCTCACCAGCTGGCGCCTTCTGTACGTCGTGCCTATCAAACAGGAAGGAAAACAAATAAAAAATAAAAACATAATAACAATTAAATAACAACGCAAATGAGAAAAAATACATAACTTAGAAAGACAAAAACACCAGTCATCGTGATAGTTTAAGGGCCATATAATTAACCACATACGAATTGAATGAATTAATTGCTAATTATCAGTTTACTTTTGTTCATTTGCAGCTATAGAACAATTTGTTTTCCGTGAGAGATGACATATTATCTTACTACGAGACATCGCAAGGCTCAATTATCACCAGGACGGAAGCGCTTGAGTAACTTGAACTATGAAAAGATCGCACAGCTCGCGAATTTGCGAGATTGTTCCGCATTCCGCAAACTGCCGGAGCACCTCGCATCCGTGCCAGTGTGAACTGAGCCTAAGTAATCACCATCATCATCTGCCTTTATCGGTCCACTGCTGGAAATAGACAGACATCTTTGACTCTAAGTATTATTACTTTATAACAAGAAGACATAATCATTTTAGTAAGAAGTCGCAAAACTATTAAGATTACTGGCCGGCTATAAAAGCTCGTATTTCAGAGATAGAGAAATCGACAATCGTAAAGGATACTTCAGGGTACTTATGTAAAATAATCATATTTTATCAATGCTTTTATTCAGATCAGTAAAAAACGCAAGACGGGAGACGGGTCATCTGATAGACGTGATCTTTGCTGAACGCCAAAGAAACTACACAGTTAAGTGTCGCTTGATAGGTCGAATTTTGAGGGTGGTACACAAACCACAGACCTTATCAGTTCACATCTAGACAAAGCTCAATAAACGCCGAGAAGTACATGACAAGGATATCAATAACTATTAGGAACAATAACCATGAGTCACGGCTCAGCCAGGAGGCACCGGTATCTCTTATCATATGAATATAACCGCGCGATAGCAAAGTCCTCGCAACACTTGTTATCACACTGTGCACCGAATAACAGGCTATATCATGAGTAGTATCATGAAATATGGATTGTTCGTTACCAACGTTATATTCACTGTGAGTACAAAGTTACTGGTACGAACCGAACGAATTTTTCAATTACATGTTTGAGCGTAGGGATTTTCAAGATAAAAGCATACTTATGTGTCGAAGGCCGGCAACGCGTCACTAGGCGTCTAGCTTTGCGTATTTATATGATCGGCAGTAACATAGACCCTCGTGTAAAGTGTCCGTGGACGGGTAGAATGATGTTAAGCCGTGCCACGCAATCTCCCCCGCGTCAACTTACATTACTCATACAACCTATCTTACCCTAATTCTTACAATAAATAAAGTATCCTATATCTAGCCTCCCTAGTTATGTATGTAAATTTTCATAAAAATAAATTTATGGTATCTCCACGAAAGCTCCTACCAATGTGGCACCCGCTACACACAAACCACACGAAACGCGACACCGTGTCGAGAAACGAAAGACGACAATTTACTCCGGTCGTGCAGGCCCAATTCCACTGCAATGCAGCATGGCACTACCTCTTAATAAATGTGATAGCATTATATTGTGCTTAATAAAGTTACGCTTCAAATCGATGAGCAAAACAAGTAAGACAATAACTTTAATAATACAATAGTTGAACAGGTTTGCGAATGTTCATTAAAACAATAAAATTATAATGGATTTTATCACGCCAAATAACTAAACAGCGACAATCCCAACATTAAATTGAAAAAGATAAACACAGCTGCTTAAAACATAATCTTTTAATATATCGTGTCACTTCCGTTAAGACTAGTATGATGACACCTCATACGATAAAATCCATCATGCTAGTAGAGTTCTTTGGTATTTGTATTTAAATACTGTACTGTAGGGGCAAAATAGAAATAACATATTATTCGAAGTTATACTTCTTTTGGCGCGTTGGGGAAAATGATGGGAGTATCTATTTACGATGCGCGCGCATAGCTTCACGAAAAACTGATACCCTGAAGCTAGCTACTGTCAACATTTTAGTTTTTCTCTTGTTACGTTACAGAAGCATAGCTTCTAACGCGTAACATAAGTACACACACACACACACTTTTTTACAGTAAAAAGGTCGAGTAATCCGAGTAATTTGGGGACTACAGACACCCATAAACATCCGCATAAAGGTTATGCAACGTCGCAGGAGCGCTTTATAGCGTTGAACTGGAACACGTTGTCATCCATACGTCCGGCGTATAATTCATCATCATCATTATCACCATTATCAGCCTATTTCGGCCCACCGCTGGACGCAGGCCTCTCGCAATGAACGCCAAGACGGCCGATCTCCCACTACTCGCATTCGTCCCCGGACCGGCTACTGCACGGAGATCGTCTCCCCACCCGTTGAACGGTCCACCAACACTTCGTTTTCCTAAACGCGGCCGCCACTCCAGAACCTTACTGGCCCATCTGCGAGCTTATTCTTCGCGTGATATCGGAAATTCACCGTCATGTAAACAGTTTTTTTTCTGATCTATGCCGACGGAATTGTCCAGTTCAGCTTCCTCGGTTACTATAAGACACTTCAGGCTACGGTCTACGTGAGATTGTGGTCGATAGGGGGAAAGATGCCTTCCCTGCAGATGGGATGGATGTGGATTGGCCAGTGGCCAATGTATGGCCTTTTTAACATGCACACGCAACCATTTCGTTTCAGGTGGGGGGCTTGGCTCTTCTGGGTCTGGGCATAGCAGTCCTTGTCCAGCTAACCGATCTCCTGGAGCTCATACCAGTGAACATCAACGCTATCCCCATCTCGCTGATAGTGCTAGGCTCCTTCATCTCCCTGACCGCCTTCTTCGGCTGTTGCGGCGCTATCAGGGAGAACAGCTGCTTCTTAACAATAGTGAGTAAAATCTATACTATTTTAATATAAAGATGAAGAGAGTTTTTTATATAAAGATGAAGAGTATGTTTGTTTGAACGCCCTAATCTCAGGAACTAGTGGCTTAAATTAAAAAAATATATTTATGTTGAATAGTCCATTTATCGAAGAAGGCTTATATACCATGGCGTTACGACTAAAAGGAACGAAAAAATAGTCAGGCGCGTGAAACCTCGAGATGATCTCGAGGTTTCACGCGCCTGACTATAAGTACATAGTTTGTCAAACCAATCGTGATACCGTTCCACGGTGAAACCGACATTTGCGTGACGTTAACCTGCAGCTCAGTACATATAACATATATATGTACTGCGTCTAGAGATATTTGTAATAAACTAGCGGCGGCCCGCGAAAATGTTCTTTTTTGTATTATTCCACATTATTATGTGTGCTTCATCCAAATCTATAATCTATGCAGTGCTTTTTGCGTAAAGGAAATACTGTGAACATAACCAGAGCAGTACGCATCAGACGCATGACATACTCCAACGCCTACTGTTGAAACGAATAGCACCGTGTGAAAACCCTGTGGTGACTGATCGCAATCGTAAAATAGACTTTTACAAACCATCTACAGACGGATGTCATATAACTTAGAACATTTAATACTACGTTATACTGCTTTTAATTTTATACAATAATAATCAACTAAGGCAAATAAACATGAGTTGTTCATTAATTTCAGAGCTTGTCGCGAAAACAGTAAACACTTTTAACATTATGATGTATAATAATTAACTATAATAAAAAAAAATGGCTTTACTTCTGTTTCCTTTTTTTATTAACGTACAAGAGGACCTCCGTCTTCTTTTAGATGACTATCGCACATGAACATCAGCATAATCGTTGCTCTCCTTAATAAAAAACTTTAAAACTCATAAATTACACGAAACACGACAGCATAGCTATCTCCTGTGACCGAGAGGTGCCTCCTTGGTCGTGCCGTTGTTGTTGTTGAATTTGAACAACTCAGGCATTGTAATGCCACATGGTACCTTAAAATCATTGTTTCAGTATGCAGTCATCGTATTCCTGCTGGCGGCTGGCAAATCGTACTTGGCCGTGGTGGTGTTCAGGGGAAAAGAGACAATCCGGGAGACGGTGGTGGACTGGCTGGGCAGAGCGTTTTTCAACAACAACCTGAGGGAGCCCTTCCACATCATGGAAGCAGCAGTAAGTAGAAAATGAGACAAGAGAACAAACTTGTATTAATCACTATAATGCGTTATGACGATATTCAATATCACTAAGTAGGTATAAGTAGATAGCTAAGTATAGAAAAGAAGTATAATATCCCACAAAGAAATGTTTTTGCCGGGAAGCATTGGTTTAAAAAAATACAAAATACCCGATCTCATTCTGAACTTTTTCATACTGTCATTGTAAAGCATCCGTGATTATACATAAACACATTTTTGCAAAGTCAACCTGACGCACATGATTCGTTTGTGGTTTATACAAATCTCGCGCTCGCGCCGAGCGTCGGAGGCACCATCAGTCGCGTCGGCGACAGCCAACAGTGGCGCCGGTCCGAAACCTAACTTGCGATCCGCCTGCTCAGCGCGACAATTATGAGCATTTACCTCCAATGGACGATAGCAGCAGAATTCGGCCCATAATTCCCGGTAGTTCCATTGATCTTGGCCACGGAAACGTTGGAATGAGGGGTGCTAAGAATCTCCGAGCTACGGATCGCTACCACCGATTTGACCTGGCTACGTACAACGGACAAACGCCTAGACTAGATAGGCACTTTGCTGCAGGTGGAACTGGGAAAACCCGATAACACGTTGTGGCCCTAAGTGAAGTCGGAAGACAAGGTGAGGTCACCATAACTCTGCAATCGAGTCACCTATTCCACTTCAGGGAAGGCGACACTCCATCGCAAGGCTGGGTGGGATTCCTCGTGAATAAGTCCCTCGTGGACAACATCGTCGAATCAAGTGTGTCGGGTGGGGTGGCGTATCTCGTACTTAAACTCACTAAGAGGAAAAGCCTCAAAGTGAAACAAGTATACGCACCAAGCTCGACGCATCGTGGAGGCAACTTATGGGGATGCAGCAAAGGCCTTACATAAGTAAGTAAAAACTTTATTCAGGACAATTAATACATACACTGTTACACATTTCATTACTACATGGCTACTTAAGTTCTAAAATACAATGACGCAGCACGTCTAAAGGGTATATAGTTATTTACAAAAAGAGTATAAAAATAGCACAAAAAGAAAAAGAGTAAATATTAAAAAAAAAATTTGGCAAGCTATAAATTTAAATCCAAGGAAGATGCACAAGAGTGTAAGAAAAAAAATCCGAAAGAGATAACCATTCCGTTTAATAATTGTGGTATCGCCAAAATAAGAGATAGTGTAGCCAACTTATCAATATTATTTCTACACAAATTTTTATAACTTATGCGTATTGATATATGTATGATAGTAAACCTAACTTAGACAAAATCTAAAAGACCCATTGAACATTGAAGTGGGGATTGCACCTGTAAGGCCCACTTTGATGTTGTTAGTTAAGTTAAAGTGGGAGTACAAAATGGTGTCGAAACGAGTCTGGGGCCATGTGGAGTCGAAAGTTGAAATCGCTGTAATTGAAAGTAAATGTTGGTAAAGTAAAGATTTTTATTATAGGAATACATATAATATACATATAAACATCCATGACCTGGGCGGGATTCGAACCTGCGAACTCTGGCGTAACACGCGGAATAGCCGCCACGTTACCAACTGAGCCAGCAGGTGGTCATACCATCATTTACTTAGTTATAACTCATAACTCGAGACCATTCATTTATCTAAGAAATTTCATAAGTTACTGTCCAGTCAATTTCATTTTTGTGGCAATTGAAAATAAATGTTGGTAATTCCGTATCATGTTTGGTATGATTCTTTCAGTTCAGATGCTGCGGCACCACAGGCGAGGGCTCCTACACGGGAATACTGCCCCAGCTGCCTCCCTCCTGCTGCGCCAACCCCGTGGAGAACACCTGTCTGCCGGCTAACGTATATGACGGCTGCAACGACCGGGTCGGATCCTTCTTCGAGACATTCACGAAGGCCATCGGCAACGCGGTAGTTGGGGTAATAGCGATGGAAGTAAGTGTTGCAATTTCTCACATGGAAGGGTCCTGTACCTTGTGGCTTTTACTAACGCTCACAAATAAATTTTACATTTCAGTGGCCTAATTATATTTAATGATCTTGGCCTTGATCCTCCTACACGGCCTAGACTTTGGGGAGCAGAGGAGGGCAGTACATCAGCATCACATGCTCTGACTTCTCGTTCCACCCCCTATACTACAGGGTCCAAGGGTCACAACTGCTCACATACAATAATTGTGACCCCAGGACCCTTATTTTTAGTGAATGACATGAACATGATCATATATGTTTAGTTTTCCTACGAGGTCAAGTGGAACCGATTGGGACTTTAATGTCCACTTAGTCCCCACGAGTGCCATCACCCGTCTAGAAGGTTTTTTTAATAAGAGAGTATACGCCTAGTCGGGCCTCTTTGACGAGTTCCGACACCCACTGCTGTCAGAATATTTTTTATGGAACCGTTCTGGTGGTCTTCCTCATACAATGGGCGACAGGGAACTTCCAAAACGCACTGTTTTACTGCGGTGAGAGCGGCCCCACACGTACCAATACATTTCGACTGCAGTACAGCCTGCCACACTTCTAACAAATTAGAATCTGTCAGCAACGGGACCTTTGCCAACGATACTTTGACCATTTACTTCATTACCATAACATAATATACCAAATATCATGTTGTTCGCAGGTCGTGCTGGCAGTTTTCACCATATGCTTCTGCACGTCCATAAGGAGCAAAAGGCGATGAGCCGTGCGAAGATTATGAAATAGAGAAAACAACTTGATTAATTTAATTTGCCCAATTGATTCTTTAACTCCTAAGTCTATATGTCACATATTACCTTACTGCATCAGAAGGAAATGTTTTTCGTCGTGTGTATGTATGTATGTAGATTTAACATTAGGCTATTCTAGTTTTATAGCACAAATGTTCATTGTTTTTAGAATTGGATGATACAAAAGTAACAGACATCTTTTTTATTCTAGTTTTATTTCGGAGCTATCAGCGTTGACACTACGCCAGCTCCATCGTGGCTAATATTTAATTTTTTTACAAATTAATTTTATTTTTATCTCTACAGATATCTTATTAATTTTAAATTCTATAAACAAGATGTTTAAAAAAACTATAAAATGTGATGTCCCGTGTTGAGTACTTGAAGTATTCGATTTTCTACCGAAATGTGATATCGATGCAGCAAATCTTGTGTTTATATTTCAATGGTACCCATTTCTCCCAAAGGTTTTTTGTACTAAATTGATATCTATTACTTAGGAAGATTATATTTACTATATTATATTATACTTAGAAATATTATGTGAAATGGTATGTATTCTGAAAAGAAGGTGTCTTATTTTTTACGTGTTTAGAAATAATTGAAGTTATAGTTCCAGAATGAAAAAAATAATTAAATATGTTATTTTAAACTATAAATGCGAAAGTACAGTAAATGTCATTTGATTTCTACACATAAGCACCCAAGGAGATTCGCATATTATTATGCAGATGTTTCGCTCTTCTTCCTCCTAGTGGGCCACCAGAAGCTCACAATACGTACACAACGCGACACCATTAATGTGGAGCGCCTCCTCGGTCGGGCGGGTTTAACTCTGTTTGCAATGCAGCTTGGAAGGTGGCTATTTATGTTTTAAACATATTGGTAGCTTAAAGTTCCGCCAGAATTTAATGTCTAAGAAAATAACTTATTACTATAGATTTAAGAATAGGAAATAAATATTTTTCTAATAAAATCTAATTTTCATTTCCCTACTATCTGATATCCTCTGTGGTGTAACGGTGCGTGTGTCGCCTATTAAGACCGTTAGCCGCGTGGGGTCCTGGGTTCGATCCCCAGGTCGGGCAAACATTATTAAATGTTTTTCAGATTATTCTGAGCACGCATTACATTGTCCGGGATTGGAATGTGCCCGAAGTGGCCATAGGCTTGCCACCTATGACATCATGGGCCTCAGTACTTTGGCTAATCGTGGTTCTAGTAGTACTTACGAGTTGCGGCTGTACCAGCACACCTCTGCCTACCCCTTCGCGAATAAGAGGCGTGGAGGTACTCCTATTACTAGCAACACTTGGGATGACCAGCTCCTGGGCGTGGGTGATCGGCGGCTGAAGAGGCCGATGACCTTCAAGCAATAGCTAGATTACATTACATAACTTTTGTATGGTGTTGTTACAAAGTGTAACATTTATATTATATTCTAATATTTTATTTGTTAAGATTTTAGAAAATTAGGATTATCTGTTTTCGGTCGGTACTGAATACTTTCAATTTGTTACCTTATATCCATCATCTTAGAGTTACAAATGATGTATGCATAATTGCCGCAATATTTTTATACAGGCTATGTTTTCGCGTTGTGATGCGATAAAGAAATTCATCTGCATAACCATTAAGCACATAGCATCTGTATTTGATTCGTGTCATTATCCATGCAGATTTTAATAAGCATATATGATCTGTGCCATTAATTCTGCGGATTTTAATATACGTTTTCTATCTGTGCCATTAAACATTCGGATTTCAATCGTATTTGGTCTGTGTCATTAACCATGCGGATTTTAACAAACGTATTTGATCTGTGCCATTAATCATGCGGATTTTAATAAGCGTATGTAGTGGTGATTGTAGTTGATCAGTGCCATTAACCATGCGGATTTTATGGATATTTGATCTGTGCCATTAACCATGCGGATTTTATGGATATTTGATCAGTGCCATTAACCATGCGGATTTTATGGATATTTGATCTGTGCCATTAACCATGCGGATTTTATGGATATATGATCTGTGCCATTAACCATGTAGACTTCAATAAGTCACGATTGTTCGTCCACCTATGCTTTAAAAGCCCGTTCGACACGGAAGTGTCAGATCTTGAAACAAGATGACACAGCCCATCCGTCGCTACGGGTCCAGCTTTACAAGAACTGAACGAAAACCTGGGCTCCCCATAGTCGACGTTGCAGTCAATCAAACCATCGCTGGTGAGAGATTCAAACCGTTGTGTTTGAATATAACAGGAATTATACACGGTGCTCATGGTGATAGTGCAAACAGAAGAGTGGTACATAAGTATAACCGGCGAGAAGCGAGACAGTCACTGGCAAACAGAAGAGTGGTACATAAGTATAACCGGCGAGAAGCGAGACAGTCACTGGCAAACAGAAGAGTGGTACATAAGTATGACCGGCGAGAAGCGA
>JAFELO010000402.1:403977-483634 GCA_017140195.1 Eumaeus atala | reverse complement strand
GACAGTCACTGGCAATCAGAAGAGTGGTACATAAGTATAACCGGCGTGAAGCGAGACAGTCACTGGCAAACAGAAGAGTGGTACATAAGTATAACCGGCGAGAAGCGAGACAGTCACTGGCAAACAGAAGAGTGGTGCATAAGTATAACCGGCGAGAAGCGAGACAGTCACTGGCATAAGAGGTTTCGTAGCAAGTAGCAACGTTAACAACCCCGATTTCTTCGCGATGTGCTAGTAACGACACGCGGCTTTACCCGCGTAAGTCACCCCCGTAAGCGCACCATCAGGGATGGAGTTTCGAAAAATACGTTCCGAGCGGTTCTGACTGCACCCTAAAAGAAACCTACCTGCCTAATTTAAAGTTGTATATGTTATAGTCTGAGATTTCGTGATCAACCAGTGACATGTGTTTCGCTTACAATAATATACATATCGATGTTCGAAAGTTACTCACCACAATGAAACTACTTCGGGTTAAATAACTAAATAAATCAGTAAAAGTAGTTTTATTGTAATCATAATATTATGTTATCTTAATACACTATGCTCAATGCAAAAATGTGTTATAAACTCCATAGTCTATACGTATCCAACGTGGAATGTTGGGTTTAACATACATAAGTAAGATTATAGAGAGTGCAGTTGCGTCTACGCGTTAGTGGATTATATTATGTTCTACGCTTTTGGCCGGTCTCTGTAGAATAGCCTCCGTAGTACTGACATTATGAGAATTATATTATTAGTGCAGCGTTATGTCGGACAGACAGACAGTTCTAATTCGCCCACGGAACCCCATAAAGTTTAACACTAATTAGCTTATGTAAACTTGCTACGTCGTGCCACAAAACCGCTTATAACTGTTTCTGTATCCGGTTTTGCGTCGCTTTATTTGTACCACGGTATCGGAATGATATTCACACACCAAGCAGATTCGCAAGATTATTGGGAAGTCTCATAAATTACATACTTACCTACACGCGAGAGCCATATGGAGGTGGCAGAGCGAGCCCAGGGCAGTAATGTACCATTGTGCTTGCAGATTTGTCTAAATTATTTTATTACTAGCTACACAAATATTATCAGCAGAGGGATTAGACTTACACAAGTCACGGCTCAAAACTTTCAATTTTATTACCGTCGACACAAGACGAGAAAACGGAGCCTTTTAACGACTAACGGTGTCCAAAGATATTCGCATAATTTTTGGATAGATGCATTCCCCCCTTTCATCCTCCCTGCAAATGAGCCCCCACCAACAAGCCGAACGCGTCCACAATGCAGAATCGTCTCTTAGTATTCATTGATCCACCAGCAACTAGCTGCGAGCTCCGCTGACGTGAATCCTAACGTTATAAAGAAGTGTGCACAGGTAAATCAAGAACTCTTAGTACTTAACTATGGAATGAATCTAGTTTTTCATTTTTGATTCATTGGACGCCCCGCGTCAGCCGCTTAACATGGTAAAATTCTTTAATTTAAACTTCACCTCCCCTATATCACCCCCTTTAGGGTTGAATTTCCACAAAGGATATAAATGCAAGAAACACACAAAGGATAGAAATTTGGTATCTAGGTACAGTAGTTTCGGCTGTGCATCCTCTGTCGGTTCAAGTCATCAATCAGTCGCGTTGGAAGAGTTTAATATGTATAGATAAACTATGACACCTACTTATTGTATACAATGTAAAATAGTGAACATGCGGGGCGTTCGCATGTTCACTCTTGTAATTAAAAATTCTGCAAAAACTGTGTGCAAAAAAAAATAACTTGTAATATGTTTTACGGCATATTCTCTGAATTTCCGAATGTTGTGTATGTTTAGAATCTCATCAAAATCTGTCAAGCAGTTTCGGAAGAGTTTGGTTGTATACACAGGCGATAATACGTGTATATATAAAGTACATCTTACATAAATATTTTACCTTCAAAATTGTATATGTTATATGTATAGTGTGAGCTGTAAAATACGAGCGGTCATTTGGTAAGAAATTTTTTATTTAAATATAATATAAACACTTTCTGCGAGCTTTTACTCATCAAAATTGTAAAGTTTACTCATATACATAAAATGAAAATGTTACTTTACATAACATATCCACAATTGTATTTTACAATTTCTAAAATCAGGATTTTTAGGAAGAAGCAGTGCCATGCTGTATAGGAGGTAGGGTCCATGCATAGTGTTTGACACTACATCCTCCTATGTAACGGAATTGGGCCGGCACGACCAGGAAGGAACCTCTAAGTGACCCTATTAACTTCGACACGGAAGCTGATATGTAGAAGGATTCATTTGGTATGAACAGCATTCCGGTAGCTTCGTGACATTCTCACGTTGCCTATACCGCTTAGCTTGTAGACGAAAGTCTTCAACCGAAGCGTTCTCCCCGTGATGATCTACGGGCCGAACATGACCTCTTAATGTAGGCCTGGTCCGCAAGTTTGCGGTAGCTTAACAGGCTATTGAACGTGCTATGTTGGGTGTTTCTCTGTCCGACGGAATTCGTAACGAAGTCATAAAGCAGAGAACTAAAGTATCCGATATCACGCGACGAATAGGCTCGCCGAAGTGACAATAGGCTGGTTACACATTGAGAAGAATAGATGGCAGATGGGCCAGTAAGGTTCTGGAGTGGAGGCCGGGTTTAGGAAAACGAAGTGTTGGTTGACCGTTCACCAGGTGGGAAGACGGTGCCAATAGCAGATCGCTCGTCTTGGCGTTCACTGAGAGGGGCCTGCGTCCAGCAATGGATCGATTAGGGTTGATAATGATGATGATGAAAATGTCATCTTTAGTGTCGCGTTTCATGCGGTTTGTGAGTAGCCGGTCGCCCACAGGGGAGGGGGAAAGGAGGGCAACTCATCTTAGCTCATTGTTTGTTTGTCGGTAGTCGTAAAAAAGTTTCGATTGCTCGTTTGCCTATTCTATAAAAAAAGGATTATAACAATCCTTTTACTTGAGTACGGGTATAAAAGACCGACAATCAATGGTGCACGCGCAGCGCAGGTGCGGCAGGTGCGTGAGAAGTATCGCCTGTACACATTGGCGCTGCTCACTTCCCTGGTTACTTCGTGTTTAGGCTCAGCGTAAAAGGGTTACAACCTATATTCCACCACGAGCGAGCCACGTGATTGAAACCGCATGGCGTTAGATACAGATGAAATCATTATTATTATTTAACGCCGTCTCCTTTGCTTATTCTTCACTCACTCTGTGTGTGAAGTTGCCGTCGTTAACCTAGATTGATCAATCACAAATTACAACGATGTGCAACAAGCTTTACAAAGCATTATCATGTTATTGGCTCAACGGGACTAAGGGGCAGATGCCACATACGAGTACAATGTTATATTTATCAGATCTAGTTCAACTGATATTTGAATCTATAAATAAACTTTATATACAATTTCCACAATTATTTAATTAAAATTTTTGTAAGAAGCTTCTTAGGAAGCTCAAATATTTTTTACCTGATAAGTCGAAACCGGTCGCAAATGTAAATTGCAATTAAATAACTGTGAAAATAGTATATAAAGTTTATTTATTGATTCAAATGTTAACATGAATTTCCATCAAGAAGTGTCAATTCATTCAATCAACTATATCTAGTTCAACTACATTGAGCAATAAAATTGCTGCAGAGCTTTATTTCTGGTAAGCGAAGCATTACGTAGTCCAAGATCGCAAAATTACTTTGATTTTCTGTTCGGGAGTCACTTGTTTATGCATGCACTAGTAACAGATAATGGACCGGCACCGCCTCTCGCTCACGTATCACAGCCCTAGAGTAACAACACCGGTGTCGCGTTTCGGACGGTTTGTGAGTAGCCAGTGCTTCATTAGAGGGGAGGAAGAAAGGAGGGCAACGCACCTGCATGATTTATTATGCGGATGTCCATGTGTGTCAATTTTGCCTGTCCTAAAAGAACATTAAAAACAGCTTATGTTCCATTTCAGTAATTTCTACCACTAAGAAAAGTATGTACGTTGTATGGGAGTCGCTTTAAATATCATGAGCTCATAAGCTGTCATGGTTCATTAGATGTGTGCCCGGTGTTAGACAAACGGATAGACGGACATCGAAGTCTTCGATAAATAGATTTTACACTTTTTGTTTCGGAACCCAAAAAATACGAGGGCGGTTTTATAAGGGGCTTCAAAAAGAAAAAGATAACTACGGCCATTCGAAAATCTGCCGATATGGATGCGGGAATAATTCGTATCATAATAACTTAATAATTTTAGGAAAGAAGTCTGTATTGTTATTATTATTATTATCATCATTAAGTGACAAGTTTCGAAGTGTCACCATTTCAATAATACCACCATTTCACTTGCCAATTATTGTTTGATACTAACTACACTTTCACCGTCGCGCTCGCCTAATGCGGCTACCATGCAGCAACGAGACAAGATCTCATATTACACCGTAATAAAAAGCTTTATTAGTATCGGTCAGCGGTGAAAATAAAAATAAGCCGAAATGTGTGTTGATAACGGTACAGGCAGGCTCCGCGCCAGTGCAGGGTCAGTGACCGATAAAACGCAGATGCCTCTAAAGACACTTACTCACTCAACGCACCTCACTGCAGGAGTCTCGCTGCAGTGCAGGGTCAGTGACCGATAAAACGCAGATGTCTCTAAAGACACATGCACACTCAACGCACCTCACTGCAAGAGTCTCGCTGCAGCCTAATTAACAGTGGGAGGTACCTCTTGCTCGCATGATACCGCCGTAAAGTATCATTCAATATATAGGAAGAGGAGGAGGTGTAGTGCCATGCATAATGTATGACACTACATCCTCCTATTCAACGGAATTGGGCCGGCACGAGACCGGGGGGGTTTTATTAGTAGCCGGTGTCCCATTGGAGGGGGGCGAGGGTAAGGAGCGCAACGCATCGGCATAGTAATTATGTGGATGTTTATGCGCGTCGCAAAAATTTCTCGTTTGCCCCTGTCCCTAACGCTAGCTGCATGCACGTACAACGATGGACGCCGACGCGTTACGTACGCGTGTATGTTCCGAATGGGCGGAGCCTGTGAATAAGAGAGCGTAACAAGTATTCTCTTTCACTCCATCGGTTGATGTGTCCATGGATCAATAAGAGAACCTTTACCACGTACTATCGTCTGCAAACCGACGCACACACACGCAACCAGTTTTTTAACTCTTCCATTGTAAAAGGAATTAATTCAAAGTTAGTGTTAAAGGTAACACTTCATGCATTGCAGCTAAATCGGGCCGAAACGACCAGGGAAAGGCGTGTGCGTGTATGTGTGTGTGTGTGTGTGTGTGTGTGTGTGTGTGTGTGTGTGTGTGTGTGTGTGTGTGTGTGTGTGTGTGTGTATGTCTTGAGAACATATTGTATTGAATCTTTAAATTTTGATTTCAAATTAGCACGTGTCACAATGTCAGGCTCTACACGGGTACAGGGACATAGCTAATGATACAACAGCTACATTATAAAAGAGAGTTCATTTTCTTGTTGAACTATCTTACGACGAGGGGAAACGCATTTGCACGCCATCACCGGGCCTGGATGGGGTCCAGTGGTGTGTGTGGCTTGCGGGACATCATAGTGCCGAATACCCACTAAAACCACCGCGAGTGCCATCAGTGCCGTCTTTGGTGTAGTGCTTCGGGACTCATAACCCCACCGACTTCGGTACAGTGTGATGAGATCAGGTTTCCATCCTCACCCCGTGACCCTCTTATTATAAGAAGGTATAGGGTACAAAGAGCAACTTTTTTCGAACCCGAGCTCACTGCAGGCTACTGAACCCCACAGCCACGACGAACTAGATCCATAGTGGCTATCAACTCAGGAACTAGTTCTTTATGCGAACCTTTAAAAAAGATGGAAACATAGACACATAACGGTACCCCAAGTATAAATCTTGTTAAAACATGACTTTGCATAAATAGTAATAAAACAGGTCGAAATTTTGTTCAAACGGTTCGACATTCGATATTTCAAAATAAATAAAGTCATTCACCCAATGTTATATTCCAAGAATGATGGCCACTTAAATTAATTATAGAACATTACCGATGTTGGAAAGGTATCGTAGAAATAAGGAAATTTTTGAGATGAGACCCGTTCAGTCTTTCCCTTATAGTCGCAGCACGAGAAGCCCCAAGAACCCAGATCAATAAAGGGACTAAAATACCGATGACCACAGAGATGCCTTTGACGACGGAATAACTCACTTCTAAATGTTTACTTTATTATTCTAAAAACGAATGTAAGCATATTTGGAATATTTATTAATGCTTTTAACTTGATTAAAAAGAATCCTAAACATCTGCGCCCAGTGTCTCTGCAAATCATTAGCCGGATCCATGAGAGATTAATAGTATACTTTATTAATATCTAAGTATGTTCAAGGTTGAACTGAAATGACAGATGTCCTGGTATCACGAGTTCGCGGCTTATGGGCAAAAGTTAATAAGATGTTGGGAGATAATATTATGACAATTGAACTACCTTTAGGGATTCTTTCGCGGTTTAATTAATTATTTAACTAGCCCGACGTTTCCGAAGCTTGTACATACAGTAACCATGGTCACGGGTAGAATGAACATCATGGTTGCTATAAAGCTTCTGAAACGTGGTGCTAGTTACACAATTAAAAAAAACCGCAATAAAATCCGTAAAAGTAGTTTTATTGTAATGAGTAACATTCTCAAGGTTTTATTTAAATAATATAAGATCCGGACACTTAATAAAAGGCTACAGTCAGCGGCGACTGGCCAGTCCCTCCAAGTAGGGGACCGATACAACAACCTGCGCCCTAAACCAGTCTATAACTATAGTGACCGATTAATATTTGACGGAGCCTTTTGTTGACTACTGACACCCATAGATATCCACAGAACCAGATGCGTTGCCCTCCTCGATCCCAATCCCCATGGGTCATTGGAAATTACTATATAAATAAACTGTATGATACGAAATAGCATAGAGCGAGAGGTATCTCCCCGGTCATGTCGGCTCAATTCGTGTGCAACGTTGCACTGCATATTTTAAAGTCGGTGTATAGCCTATTGTGTACGCTCCTTTAGAATACGTGTGCCCGGTTTTACCCCGCAGTAGTTTTAACGCAGTAGCACAAACAAATTGAGAGCAGAAATCGTTTGGCGCAGTGTTTATGCATTTTTATTCTCTTACTGATATCTTGTATAAATTTGAATCGTTATCCAATGACCTGGGTAATTTTTTGTCCTTTTAAAGATTCTATACCTCAGAAGAAAAAACTGAAAGGATCAGTTTGTTGTCCGTTTCCCACTACGTTACGTTAAAGAATCTATAACTTCGATGGCGATCACTTAACGGCGGTGTCATCTGAGAGGGCCTAATTCAGCGGCAATGCAGCATGGCACTACCTCTCACTAAGTATATATTAAGTTCATAGAGACTGGCACGGAACCCTTTGCGAAGCTCACCCTTGCACTAGGAGTAAGGACAAAAAAGAAACAAATTTATTTTGGTATGTTAAATTTTTCGATTTGAAACAAATCCTGGCCGCACCTGCATAAGCTCTCACTCTCTCTCTTTGCAAGCGGTCACTACGGTACACGATCGGTCGACGCAGACTGACCTAGAGGATACCGTGCACGTTGCGCCAACGGTGGCTGGTACAATTCCCGCCCGTCATGGATATTTTATTTATATCTACGTAGAGACACCCAATGTAGCTGTAAATTGCAATAATTTGACGATAAATTCAAATACTCCTGCGTTAACTACTGACCTCGACAGTTTTATGTGTTTTTGTGTAACGTAGTGTGTTTTCTTTTACTTTTAATATTTAATTTTTGATATTTATTCGAAGTGGGTTTTCCTTTTCGTTAGGGATACGATGTCTGTTATTACCGAAGAACTTATGTAACGGTTTACCATCAGGTGATTTTTCTGCTTGCGTGTCTTTGACCAACGAAGCCCAGTGCCCGTAGCCTTCGGTGTTGTGTGAATCACTAGGACACTTTCTCTACACTTTCCTATATCCATTGGACAAAAATAACATTTGACTATCCAACTAGCACTATTAACGAGCTGTTTGCCGTTTCACCTGCGCTTTTATATTGCATAAGGGGGGACGTGCAGTCGGGTCCTTGTGGTGACAACCGACACCCATGACAGCTGTTAAGCAGACGTGTATCCCTCCTTCCCTATTACCCTTCTACAAGGCGCTTACATCTTTAGCTTTATAGTAAAATTTCTTTACACAGGCTTGTGGAGTAAGCAGGCGAATATGTGGCGACAGCGTTACGGAATCGAGTCCAACGGAAGTTGAGATGGAGATACAAGTTACTGAAGATAGAAAGAGATACGTTTGGTATAATACTGTGGGGGCAAGTGAGAGGTGCGAGCACATATTTTCTTTCCCTCTTTCTCTCAAAGCCAACTTGCAGTTCATGGAGATCAATGTTATAAGAGCGTCCCATCGAAGTAAATATCTAGCAATTTGTGCCCGAGAACTGGTTTTTCTACTGAAATTCCGAAGACGACGAGCGTGTCGCGCTACAGTAGGAACCATTACTGCATTGCAGCTGAATCGGGCAGACACGATGGATCCCTTTGACGACTACCGACGCCCGTAGACATCCGCATTTTTGTTCTCACACAGATGCGTTGCCCTCCGTTCCTCTCCTCCAATTAGGCAACGGCTACTCACAAACCGCTCGAAACGCGCCACCGAAGATCTCACTCGCTTTATGCCGGTATCATGTGAGCGAGACCTCGTGCCGGCCCAATTCTGCTGCAATGCAGCATGGCATGTCCTCTTACGTAAAATGAGTAAATATAATATTTTTTGCAAATTTTTTTGTTTATTAGCCTCGTACATTACGTGTATAGAGTACTTCGTCCGCTAATTTGGACATTAACAAAAGTGGCTTAAGCCTTTAACGACGGTAAAAGATATAATATCGAGTTAAACTAATGTCACCCCACGGTTTCACCCACGTAGCCCCTCCCATTCATCGTAGCGTTATGGTACATAGCCTATAGCCTTCCTCGATAAGGGGGCCATTCAATAGTTGGGGCCAGTAGCTCCTGAGCTTAGTGCGTTCAACCAATAAACCAACTCTTCAGCTTTATATAATGAGTATAGACAGGCTGTTATTGTAAGTAACTCATTGAGAATAACACGCGCACGCGATTAGTCGTTGACGCCCTTGTGCGGGAGAAGGTGACGTTTTCACGTCTCTTTTAGGTTCCGTAGCCAAATGGCAAAAAACAGAATCCTTACGATTTCGTCATGTCCGTCTGTCCGTCCCTCCGACAGGCCACTAGGATGACTGGTGCCTCAATCGCTCCTTTGCGCTGCATGCGGTTTTGATGGGCGAGAAGGCCGCCAGCTCTTTCGAGAAGGTCTTCTATGTTGCAATCCTGACATATGGTGCAGCGCTTTGGTGTCGACGCTCTCACTTGTATGTTGTACGTAGTGCATCATTATGCACCCAAAGACCAGCTTTAATTTCATTGACGAAGGCCTACAGGTCATGCAGCAGTACGGCGCTACCATTATTGGCCGGCGTTCTGCCTGCCGATCTGGAGGTACTTCGAGCGGGAGGCGTGCAGGAGGAGTGCGTGGGGCTCAAGGGCAAGGAGTGGAAGAAAAAGAAAAGCGCAGTCGCGGACGACGTCATCGTCAGCCTAGCAGTCACGCTGGGCCGCGTGTGCCGACGGGAGGGAGCTGTAGTGCTTCTTCCCAGACAACACATCTGGCATATCAATGGGTGGAATCTGAGTACATTATTTCGCAGACACTAACAGGGCACGGGTGCTTTAGAGGTCGCCTGCACAGGATGGCGTTATGTGACCTGCCAACCTGCCTGTCCCTGTGGTCATGAAGCTGAAATCAGTGACCATGTACTGTGGGAAAGTGACTTGTACAAAAGCGAGTGAAAGATCATGTTGGACGATATCGAACGGAATACGGTGGACCCAGTCCATCATCAGGATTTGGTCGCAACGGAACAGAGCTTTAGGCAATTGAAAATATTTGCGCATACATGGCACGCGAAAAGGAAGGATAGGTAACGACATAGCTGCATCGAGATAATCAGGACTGACGAGGCCGATGACAACTTCTATATTTGTGGTGTCAGGCCCCCGAAAGGGGAGAGCGAAATAACGGGAGGGCACTTAAATAAAGTGTAGGAAGTCAAGAATTGCGCGTTGGGGAACAGAGCCGGTGAGCAAACCCCCGTGCATCTCCCATGATTCGCTCCGTATACCGAGAGGGGGGTAGGAGCATGGGTGGAGTTGGGTTAGTGTCCGTTCCTCCTTCACAAACTTTCTACACAGAAATTATGGGTACCTACTGTATGTTTAAACATTGGAAGCTAGATATGTCGCATAACCCGATGCAAAATGATGTAGTATAAATATAAAAACAAAATTATCGCGGGTAGCTCTGCACACATGTACCTGAAGCCCAAATATTCTTTCTTCCAGAGAACGTAGCTATGTCTGCGTTCACGCCTGTCGCACGGCTATGTTCTCTCGAAAAAGGAATATCATTGTATAGTATTTCTAATTGATATGGAGGTTTCTCGAAAAAATGATTTTGCAAATATTTTGTGAGATATTTGCTCCTTCCACCCTTCTCTGCACCCTTCTCGTATAACTGTTGAACGGCCGAGGGAAACATTGCATATATACTGTAAAAAAAATATATACGAAACTTAACTTGATCAAAATTAATTTAGTAACTTGGTAGATATGGTATTTTTGTTTGCTGCTACGGAACCTTTCATATGTGACTCACTCTTATCAGGTTTTGTAGCGTAAAGGATAACCCAGTGGCACCCCAAATCAAAATCCATAAGAATAATTGTTATACAGATGCCGTGCCCTTCATCACACCATATCCCTATATTAGCAACTGGCTACTTACAATCACTTTTAGACAATATCGTGAGTTACCTCCACGGTCGTGCCATGGTCGAGGAGTTCGTTCACGCCTGAAGACACAGGCCATCAGACTGAGAGGCGCTGATTATGATCTGAGAGGGCCTAATTCAATAGTGCCATTATTATGACACTTTTTAACGTCGTTGTCACGATTTACTTGTAGAACGCATTCAACGTAATGAACGAATATATCAGAACCCTCACAAATGCCACTTCCATGAACAATGCCGGCGTATTTTTACTTTTCACTAATGTAAAACTTTTACTACTCGTCTGAGGAAAAGCTACCGATAGTTTATAACACAAATAATGACAAAAATACTTAGGCGGTCACTGTTCATGTGTGCCGGACACCGTTATACGCCGTATAAATGTAAACACGGCCCGACTCACATCAGTGTACTGCGACATCGCTATGAGGTCACACGCGTTCGTATTTCTCTGCCTCGTAATAGGTGCACGCGCAGCGTCCATCAATCCCCCCGAGGAGAATAAACTAGACGCTCTCCACGATGTAGAAGTAGAACTTAAAGAACCAATCGAACAACCTATCAGCGAAGTTGGAAATAACTTTCGCAATGCCGAAATTCCGGTATCCATTGTGGATGGGCAGCAGTTGAAAAATATCGACGAAAACTCTAACGATTACGTACCTGATATCAATGATAATACTGTTCAAAGGAGAGTCGAATTGGACTTGAAGAATCCAGGCCCACCTCAGCGACAGGAGCATGAAACTCAAAATCCAGGTCATTATAGCGACAATGAGAGGGCACTTATTAGTGTGAAAGAAAAGATCGAGGAAACACAACAAATTTTCACGGAGCAACTTAAAAGTTTATCCACAAACTTCGATGCACTAATTGAGAAGAACGAGAATCTTCCTATCCTACAACAGAGAATCCGTAATTTGAATTTCACTTTCAGCGAAAAAGTCGCTGAACTTAGCGAAACCGTTAAGTCGTATATTGATCCTAGCAGCAAAGATCTAAAATCAGATATAAAACGAATCAACATTTTTAGTAAAGAAATACAAAACATCCAGTCTAATTTGAGAAAAGTTCAAATCAATTTTGAAAATGGAATAAACGCTTTATCTGAGGGGGTACAGTTATTGGCTACAACAAAGGAGGAAGAGGAACCCTTAGCAATCAAGGGTAAGGACGATTCTGGCGCTTGGAAAGCGAATAACGAACCTACGCAAACACCAACAGTAACCCAACACCAATCGACCTGGGCACAATCATTTACAAATATGCAAACATCAGTGCTCAATAATTTGTCCACCTTATTTTCAAGCGTGCAAAGTTTTTTCGGACAAGGACAACAAAGTAGTACGAGCCAAGCGGGTGCAACCAGCGTCCTCGCTGACGCACCGCAACAACAGACACAGCAGCCACAGCAACCGCTACAACAACCCCAACCTTTCAGACCAATTGCCAATCTGGTACAGTTCTTCCAGAATTCCGTTGCATCCTTGACAAATCAGACACCACAGGTGGTAGCACCGGCAGCGCAGGCCGTCCCGAGCAATTCAGTTCCAGCACAACCTGGCGCGTCAGTGCCACCCGCCGAGCAAATTCAACCACTGAGTACCGACCCGCAAAATGTATCACAACCAGCACAACCTCAAACAGTACAAACGCAATCGCAACCAGCACAACCGCAACCAGAAGCCCCACCCGTGCAGACACGACCGGGGCCAATCCAGCAGCTGCTACAGAATAATGCCATCATAAGAGGCGTGCAGAGCGCTATACAGAGAGTACAGCCGACCACAGCCAACCCAAGTAAGCCACGAGAGAAATCCGAAAAACCACAAGAAGATCGCAAAGGCGGTTACTATGGCGGAAACTATAACAACAAAGGTAATTCTTTGAAATTACTTCTTAACATTTATTTAAATACACTTATATATCGCCGCCTATATCGCGTACCACGTGATGTCTTATTTACTGGTGTAATTTTAATCATGGATGATGCGTACATCACCATCACCGCTATCAATGCTCACTCATTTAATTAACCTCAGGTAAACAATCTCCTGACACTGGCATTCAAACGATCGACCGGATATTGCGCCAGAGCTCCCTGGTTCGAATCCCGCCCTGGTCACGGATGTTTCTCTATGTAATACATACATATGTATTTCTATAATAAAAACCATAAGTTTATACAATTTCTTAAGTGTATAAAGAATATTAAATATATTTTCACTGTGTAGTACCTGTGACACAAGTCCTGACAGTACTTGGCACAGGGCTGAGCTAACTTGGTGTGCGAGTTCACTGGTATTATTATAAAATTATGTATTTATATGCATGTGTATGTATTATAATTTATTTATTGAATTTTCTCCTCTAGTCACAGCCTGGGGGACATTCATAAACGGCCTGATAGGTACGATAGGTGCCGTCATTAACGGCTCGACCGCGTCGGTGTCGACGGCAGTCAATAGTGCTATAACTACACTAGGCACTAACCTCCAGGTATTTGACTGCGTGTGCGCTTTCTGTGTTGTGCTCTCACCCAATAACTGACCTAAAGACATCTGTGTTAACATATATCTTTAAATACATAAATATTAACTCACGCCTAGCAAGTGGTAGTGTCATGGTGCATTACAACGGAATTGGGCCGGCAACGCATCGGCATAGGAATTATGTGGATGTTCATGGGCGTCGGTAGTCGTATAAAGGCTCCAATTCTATATAAAAAACTCTGTTTGTCCGCGGTTCACAATATTCAACCTACTTTGATGAAATTTGTCTTACGTGCAGCCACAACAAGTTATATTCATGTAATGTACGTGCAAATAAAGAACCGCAGAATTCCAGATTTGGCTAATTCTAGACATATAATGTCACTGTCGTTAAAAAAGATGGATAGTTATTTGGCTTGCTTGAGAGCGAGAGGGCGAGGCAGAGAGAGGGAGAGAGAGAGAACCAACGCACGAATATTCCAAAAACTTTTCGTGTGATATTTTTCCATCTAGCCTCCTTCGCAAAGCGCGATTAGGAATTTCGTTTCAATGTTTACAATCGAATCTATAACAATATTAAAAGACTGAAGAGGTTGTTTGTTTGGTTGAACGCGCTAAACTATTGGTTCGATTTGCAAATTTCTTTCGGAAGAGATAGGAAGGTTGTAAGTTGTATGTACAGGTATACTACCACGCTGTGATAGAAGAGGAGCATGTGGATTACGCGAGTAAAACCGCACTGACTCACAGGTTAAACACTAAGTAAAATACTCTATTTTGTGTTGTTAAGCATCCATTTTAAATTTTTCACCGTCCCTGTCGCTCACGTAACCATGTATGCACTAAATAAACTGAAACGTCGTTATTAATACTTAAAGTAGTTTGAAAGTAATGAAAAACATTTTTTCTCAAGAAATCAATATAATAATATATACGTGGGCCAACGCTTTCGGCTCCATAATTATCAGCTATTTTTAAAACTATAAAGTTGTTCACTCCCCAGTCCGGTTCGTCCAGTAATGTTGAAGTCCAGTTCGGAAACTGGTTCCTACACTACCACTGTACGTTGACACGATCAGTAATCACAATTACAAACGTAACGTCAGTCCTCTTTGCGACCATTTCATATAAGAGGCAAACGGAGACTTTAGATAACTACCAAAACATCTACTTGTTATACAGAACATAAGCGGCATGCGTCTGCCTTCCTCCCGTTGATTAGGCCATCGGAAAGTTACAAAGCGCACGGAACGCAACAGCATTGCTTTCACTTCGAAGCGTTGTCATGTGTCATGTGATCGAGTATCTCTTATTATTAGATGCAGAACCTAAGAAACACACTAAAAATAACATTTGTATAAAACTAAAAAAAATATATGTAATATAATTAATACAGCTTAACAACATTTATTCGTATACTGACAATAATGTGTTTGTTAAGTAATTTGAAGTAAACTTAAATCTAACATTTGATTAATAATGATGACTTCTTATAAGTACTGCGTCTACGTGTAAAGCTAATATAATTACATATTGACTAAAATTGATATTATAAAAATAATACCAACAAAACAAAAAAGTTTGTATGTATGTTTGTTAGTCTTACGCGCATAGCTACAGACACATTTGGTTAAAATGCACCTATGTGTGTTTATTGGTTGGATGATAATCCAGCTAATGCCAGACCAGGCCATTGAGAATGGAGAAAGACTTCTAATCTGTGTGTCGTCATATTCAAGGGGACGGTCCATTCTGGTGTGGTTTTGTACCATAACACCGTCACCACTTACCTAATATAGTCCTCGTCATCTTCATTAGCGTCTTTCTCATCATCGTCACCGTCATCTACATAAAGATGTTTGAAACTCTATGTAAGAAACAATAAAGATGTCGCAACACGGGAAAATGGGGGCGGCACTGACGCGTGGCCAACATTTTATTAACTGATTACTTTATTCCAGGCGATAATAACGACAGCAACGGGCTAGTAGATGAGCCAGCCCAGGTTGAACACCTTGGAAAAGTCGCAGATGTACAAGAAGTGATGGAAGAACAAGAAATTATTGACGTGCCATCTTCGGAAGTCAAAAGACTGATTACGAGTAGCAAAAAGTAGTTGACAATTTAAATTCATGTAAATATTTCTGGCAGCCCTCTTAGGGAAAAATATAAAACATTGAAGTGAATGTGTTTTACCTTATTTCAGAATCCATATGATATTCTAGCTTCGCCCGTGAATAACAATTATTTAATTAAAACCTTCCTCGTGAAACGCTCTATCCATTGGTGAAAACCGCTTGAAATTCTGTTCAGTACATAAAAAAAATCGATCGTACATAGACAGAGAGCTTTGGGGCTTTTGTTTTATAATAACTACAGATACCTAAAAATAATAGCAAGAGTTGTTTAGTAAGAGCCTCTTCTATTATTTAAGAGGTGATGCCATGCTGCATTGTTGAATGGATGGAGCAACGTCCGAGAGGTAGCTCTCGCTCACATGACACCCCCATAAGTGACAGCTATTCTGTTGCCTTTGTGCGGTTAATGAATCGCCAGTGGCCCACAAACTTAACAAAGTTGCCTTCCAAAATTGTCTTAATATTACTCTTGCTGTTAGTTAATAATGTTATAAGCTGGTATTCTTCAATTTTAGGTTAATGTTGTCTACTAATTATTATTTTTGTCGTTTTGTACTTTTATGAGTTTTACGTTCGCTTTACTGGTATGCTATATGAAACAATTTTGATTCACTTACTCAACATAATGATCGAAACTCTGTGACTAATCAACTTGAAATATAGTACACAGATAGATTTTATTATCAATAATCCTCTACGATAGGATTTTTGAACATTTTATTCTTCATTTCCTTTTATAGGGGTCGAAATCTGCGCAACCGTATGTCAAATAACCCACTGTATGTAGGTACGAGGGTAAAACCAGAGGGTGTATCTATTACTATTTATGTATATTAAATTATCATCAAAAATCAAGACTCTTTAAGGCCATACCTATGTCCTAAAGGTTAATGCAAAAAGTCATCTGTCAATGTCATTGTCACTTGTGTTGTTAAAATCAAACTTCTGTTTTATTTCCATTATGGTATAAAGGTTATAATCTAGAAAGTGAAATTGCAACATAATTTGTAACAAAAAATAAATTATTTAATTATGACTGGCCTAACGTTAAGAATTAGTAGTACAGGCAAGAACAAAGGGAAAGCAACGACTACCTTTGACCCTGTATTAATTCCACAAGACGTAGCTGTGATATTAAGTGACTATTCTATATATTTTTAGGTTTTTATGAATTAAATCTTAGAAAATTTAATGTTAATAAAGGGAAATCGGAATCCTGCAAGAGGTAGTGCCATGTATGGTGCATGACACCATATCGTCCTATGCAACGGAGTTGGGCCGTCACGACTGGGGAGGTACCGTTCGGTCACTTGATACCAGTGTAAAGTGGCATCTTCAGTGTCGCGTTTCGTTCGGTTTGTGAGTAGCCGGGAGCCCATCGGGGGGGAAGAATGGCAACGTATCGACATAATAATTATGTGGATGTTCATGGTGCTCTTTTGCCCCCATATCCTATAAAAAAAAAACAAATTATGAAAATTCAACATTCAAAGTAATCTGTCTTGAACGAAATTTAGATGATTATTAATTTTAAAATACACTTACACAAAACACTCAGTGACATGCTGCACCCTTGTACCTGAGCGTCAACCCTATTGTGCAATGTAGCAACAACAACTAACTCCTGAACCATGCATTCAGTCTACATATTCCTTTTAACTTAATCTTGCTGTCTAATTAGTATTAATGATCAGTGTTCATAGGCCCATTGTCGGATGCAGGCCTCTTTCAATGATCAGATATTCCATCCCTCACATCCACATTGGATCATGTACTGCATAGAGATTGTTTCCCGCCTGATTGCACAACATTTTCGTCTTCCTACCTCCTCCAAATTTCTGACTTTCTAACCAATACATAGTGCTATTTAGGAAGAGGTAGTGCCATGCTGCGTAGTAGAGGAGGTAGTGCCATGCATGGTGTATGACACTACATCAACCTATGCAATGGATTTAGGTCAGCATAACTGGGGAGGTATCACTCCCTCACTTGATACCGCTGTTAAGTGATATCTTCAGTGTACTCACTCTATGGGGTTTGTGAGTATCCGGTGGCCCGGGGGGGGGTTGAAGGAGAGCAACGCAAGAGCATAGTATTTATGTGGATGTTCATGGGCGCCGGTAGTCGTAAAAAGGGTCCGATTGCTCGTTTGCCCCCCTATCCTATATAAAATTTATTAAAAAAAATTCAAGCTAGCTCAAATAATTTACTCTTATAAGTTTTGTCTGCGTTTTAGCAAGAGGTAGTGCCACTGCTGTATTCTTGAGTAATAGACAGACAATCATGGAGAATAGAACTGCTGGTATCCCGTAGAGATTTTGTACCAGAGGGCCAAACATCTGCAAAATTGCAAATGTTAATATGCAATGACTAGCCAACTAGTGTTTGTTCATCTGCTTATATATGTGCAAAATAATTCTCACTTTTTTTTTAGCATAAGTTGACCCGTGGACATTCACATGATTGTTATGCAGATGAGTTGCCCTCCTATCCACACAGCACTGTAGGCAGTTGTCTAGTCCCTGTAACACAATCATGGTTTATTTAATTATCGTCGGGAAAGATAAATATTTAAATAAACCGTGATAGAGTCCGTAAAAGTAGTTTTAGTATAATGAGTAACATTTGCGTAAACTTAAAATAAAGCGAAGTTTGTCAGCCAGATCCTGCTGACGAGACACCTCTTGTTCACAAAGCTCAAAATGTATATTTTACTAAAGCTACGCTGTTACTGTTTTATATAGGTTAGACACATAAAAGTAGTGGCATTACTGCATTACAGTAGAACTGGGCTGGCTCGACGTGCGAGCTACCTCTTCCTTTCGTGCTGTTTAAACCAGTGCAAGTGGATCATTGGAAGGAGTGTGATAAAGGAGAGCAACACATCTTTTTAACAATTAACTGAGCAAACGTTAATGTCCAATAACTTTTTAACAATTCACTGAGCAAACGTTAATGTCCAATAACTTTTTAACAATTAACTGAGCAAACGTTAATGTCCAATAACTTTTTAACAATTAACTGAGCAAACGTTAATGTCCAATAACTTTTTTACTGTTGATCAGTTAACATTCTGAATATAATTTAGCAGCCACATTGTTTTAGTGTGTGCGTAGATAACACGGTAGATTAACACAGAAATAAGTTTTAGCCATGATATCTCTAGTAGCTATCAGAGTTGTCAAAAGTTGTATGGGATAGTTATTGCTATCCATACATATTATAACAATGATGAATAATTATAAGAAATTCATATTTTTTTGATCATCGTAGCGGGAGATCGGTCGTCTTGGCGTTCATTGAGAGAAGCCTATGTCGAGCAGTGGACCGATAAGACTGATGACTTTGTTTTATAATTAAAACAAAGTCTTAGGGACTTTGTTTTAATTATAAGCTGTCTGTCTGTATGTGATTGATTTTTCTTCTAGGTATAGTAAGAATTTGGTCCCTGCTATTCACGGGCGAAGTTTGACATCTCCTGTTAATTACAAAACTAGCATCAAGTTTATGGAAACTTCCAGGCAAGAAGAATGAGTTCTTCGAAAGGTTCGTTGGCTCCTCGGTGGAGGTCCAATTGGCATTGCTGCGGGACCTCTCTTATCAGACATTCAGCGAGGACTTCAGGGAAGCTGATGCAATGGAGTTCCTTGCCATTGTGTATTTAAATGCCGAATCGAAGCACCCGGTCCAGTGCTTTGTACTAAGGTTGGTAATGTACAATAAATAAGAGAGGTACAAGGAGCAGCCCCCTCGGTTCACTTGGCTTTGCCTGGTTCACCCCAGGGTACGGGGCCCACCGCCAAGACAAGGCTTGGCATCAATAGACTTCGATTGCTAACGACTAAGTATAAAAAACTGAGTGTCTGTAAGTTGATTTATGGATGATATAATTTTATGTTGTACTGGTTCTTTAATTAATTTTTGAACGCATTGCTTGATGGAGTGAAAGAGACGACTTGTTGCAACATTAATATTACTTCGTAACGTTACTATGACGTACTACTTTTACGTGCATGCAGCTAGCGTTATCGATTTACAAGATGGCATCGTGACGAATGCGAAAATTTGAATATTGTTCTTTTACGTGAAAACTACCGAATCTGTTTTCAATAAAGTTTGGCACATATATAGATTAAAATCTGGAATAACATAGAAATGCGTCTTAATTCAAAATTAAATATTGTTTCCATAAAATAAAATTAGAGTAATATGTTTTTTTATAGTATAAGTTGACAAACTGGTAGCCTTTTGATGACCATCCACGCCCATAAACAAACATACAACAAGAGGTTGTGTACATGCCGTCCTCCTATGGGCCATCCGAGCGGTTTGTGAGTTTCTAGTGCCCCATTTGAGGAGAGGGAGTGGCTTATGTGGATGTTAATGGGCGTAGTTAGCCACTAAAAAGCTCCGCCTGCTCGTTTGGGGGGCGTAACATTGATATTTTTGCTATACACAGATACATAATGAAGAAGGAACCACTGCACAGGCCGTTCACAGAGGCGCTGATCGCACAGATACGGCTCGCGCTCGCGGCAGAGCACAGCAGTTACACGTCCTACCGATACGCGGTCGGTCAGTTGTGCAGCTGCATAGACAACCTACCCGGCGCTAACACCATACAGGCGCTGGAGGCGGTGCTAGCCGAGTACCTGAGAGACTGTCTACAGTGCTGTGTGGACACGATAAGGTAACCTATCTTAATATTAACATAAAAATACCCCACTTCAGAAGACCCCATAGACAATATAACTCGTTTTTATTTTCAGAGAGCCTAGAATATAAAATAACCCATATCTATCTTCAGAGACCCTACAATATAATATAACCTGTTTATCTTCATAGAGCCCATAATGTAATATAAACCGTATTTATCTTCAGAGAGCCCATAATATAATGTAACCCATGTTAATTTTCAGAGGGCTCATAATATAGTGTAACTCATGGTTATCTTCAGAGAGCCCACAAAATATAATATAACTCATGTTTATCTTCAGAGAGCCCACAATATAATATAACCCATGTTTATCTTCAGGAAGCCCATAATATAATGTAACCCATGTTTATCTTCAGAGACCCTACAATATAATGAAACCCATGTTTACCTTCAGAGACCCCATAATATAATAAAACCCATGTTAATTTTCAGAGAGCCTATAATATAATATTACCCATGGTTATCTTCAGAGAGCCCACAATATAATATAACCCATGTTTGTCTTCAGAGAGCCCACAATATAATATAACCCATGTTTACCTTCAGGGAGCCCATAATATAATGTAACCCATGTTTATCTTCAGAGAGCCCACAATATAATATAACCCATGTTTATCTTCAGAGAGCCCACAATATAATATAACTCATGTTTATCTTAAGAGAACCCACAATATAATGTAACCCATGTTTATCTCTAGAGAGCCCACAATATAATATAACCTATGTTTATCTTCAGAGAGCCCACAATATAATATAACCCATGTTTATCTTCAGAGAGCCCATAATGTAATATAACCCATGTTTATCTTCAGAGAGCCCACAATATAAATAATATTCGTGTTTATCTTCAGAGACAACACGCTGGCGCCGACCAACAAGAACGACATATTCGGCTTGATCCACACAACATTTAGGGTGCTACTGTTTATAGTGCAGAAACTCAGCGAGGAGCGTCAGGCGAACCTCGACCATGTGTTCGAGCCCGTAGAGTCGAGTATAGTCCAGATACTACGTCATGACGATGCTCCCATGGATACAAAGTCTGTCGGAGGCATTCTGTATGTGACGTTGTATGTGATGAAGAATGGACCCGATTCTTGGATCGAAGTGAGTGATACATAATGACGGTGTAGGATAGTGGCAGTAGTAGGTAGCTTGCGTGATGTACAGATCCAAGTAAAAGGTTGATGAGGTTAGGAATGAAATATTTTATATTATATCTATTGTTTGTATAAATGTTTCCATGCCATAAAATAACATGACAAATGCGCAGGACAAAATATTACCTCATCTAACATCTGTACATACAGTTAAATATTTACAGGAGTTTTAATAGCATAGTTATATGCTACGCCTGTGCCAATCCGCCCCTTACAATAGAATAGTAACAATAACAAATTGAATAATTAATTATGTCGTCGTTTTTTTCCATCACATGTACAATTCTGCAGGAAACTTCATTACTTATCGAAATGACCGTTTATGTTGTGCTAGATTAAGTATTACATTCCTTTTTATGGAATATGTACATCCAGGCACTGTAGTGTTAACCGAATAAAGTGTTTTGAACGCTGTTTTTTATTTCTGTTTCTATATTGAAACAGAAATAAAGAAAAAAATATTTTCAAAAAACCTTATGTTACTACGATCCAGGGTGGACGGCGACCACCCTTTGTGATTGTGATACGAGGGTGGATCTAAAAGTTCGTGGCCTAACCTACATGGAGCTATGACATCTTTTTAAATCTACCGTCATTTGTTAGTATGTGTCATATTGATTTAATGTGCGCAGTTTCATTCCGATACTGCACAATATAATTTATTTGAAGCAATCTGACGCAATTTTCAATAATGGAGAAAATTGAACACCGTGCAGTCATTAAGTACCTCAATAAAAAAGGCCTATCACCAAAAGACATCCATCAAGATATGGTGGGCACTTTGGGGGAGTCTGCCCCATCGTATTCCAATCGTGTCAAGAAGTGGGTAGCTGCGTTTAAGCGCGGTCGTGAGAGCATTAAAGATGATCCTAGGAGTGGAAGGCCTACATCCTCTACCACGAAAGAAAACATCGATAAAATTTGTGATCTCGTACTGAGTGACCGACGTTTGACCATTGGTAAGATAGCTGATATAACAAACATTAGTTATGGCCGGGTGCAACACATAACAACGGAAGAGTTGGGGGTTCCATAAGGTTTCTGCTCGCTGGGTCCGGAGGTTGCTTTCAGCTGAACAAAAACGAGTTTGATACACAATTTCGCGAGACTGTTTGGAACTTTTTGAGACTGATCCCGAGGACTTTTTGTCTAGAATTGTTACCATGGATGAAAGCTGGGTTCACCACCATACTCCTGAATCAAAGCAACAATCCAAACAGTGGATAAGATTAGACTCTCCTACACCGAAAAAGGCTAAGGCCGTTTTGTCGGCTAACAAAGTCATGGCTTCTGTTTTTTGGGATGCGAAGGGCAATATTTTTTGTAAATTATTTACCGAAAGGTCAAACTATAAATTCTAGTTATTATTGTAACCTTTTACGAAGACTCCGGGAATAAATAAAAGAAAAAAGGCCGGGAATATTGCGTAAGAAAGTTTTGTTTTATCAAGACAATGCACGTGTTCACATTTGGGTTGAAACAATGTCTGTAATCCATGATTGAGGCTACGAATTGCTGCCCCACTCACCTTATTCGTCGGATTTAGCCCCCTCGGATTATCATTTACTTCCAAATTTAAAAGAACATTTGGGTGGCTCGAAATTTTCGACCAAAGATGAGGTGATAGTCGTAGTAAACGATTATTTCGCCGACCTTCCGGAATCTTTTTTTCGACGGGATAAACAAGTTGCAGTTCAGGTGGAAGAAGAGTGTTGAACTAGATGGAGACTATGTCGAAAAATAAAAATAAATTTAGATCCACTTTTCTTGCACTTTCTTGGTCGGGCTTGGAACTTTTAGATCTACCCTCGTATTATAAAGTCATCAGATGCAAAAATTATTATAATTTTATTTTTAAAAGAGGTAGTGCCATGCTGCATAAGAGGAGGTACTGCCATGCATGGACACTACATCCTCCTATGCAACGGAATTGGGCCGGCACGACCGGGGAAGTGCCTTTCACTCACTTGATATCGGCGTAAAGTGATACCTACGGTGTCGCGTTTTGTGCGGTTTTTGAGTAGCCGGTGGCCCATCGGGGGGGGGATGAAAATTAGGGCAACGCATCGGCATAATCTACATAATTATACCGATGCATAATTATGCAGATGTTCATGGGCGTCGGTAGTCGTTGATAGGCTACGATTGCTCGTTTGTCCGCCTATACTAAGAAAAAACCCCTAACAATTTAAAAGGGGAAAATATTTCAACCTACTCTCATGAACTATGGTGGGTGCGTTACAGCCTGGTGACAGACAGACAGGTAGAAGGACAGCGCAGTCTTAGTAATAGAATCCCGTTTTCACCATTTGGTACAGAGTTCTAATCCTAAATAGCAATTGGTCTCATCTGCAGATAATCCAGCCGGCAGCGGACAGCAAGGTCCGACAAGTGATGACACAGGAGACCGCCCAGCTCAGCCTCCTGGGCGGAGTGTGCACCGTGGTGCCAGCGGCCGCTCTGTACTCCACCGCGATACAGGGACAACCGGCCATCTTGATACTCACCAGGGACATATTGTCTGTGGGCGAACGGTCAGTATTTTACTTATTAAAAATTGCTATACGGAGTGAAATGTGGCGCTCCTTATCTCTGCCCACCGCACTAGGGAACAGTGAAGATGTCTTGTTATTGTTGCTGTTGAAAATGAGGTATGACCGTGCATTGTGTTTGGTGCGGTTTCATGTGAGCGAGAAGCACCTCACCAGTCGGTCATGCATGCATGGCATAAATCTATTGAAGAAGTCAAATTATAACTTGATTAATGAAGTGAGTGGGAATTTTTTTTCTGTCTATTAGACATGTATATGCCGATAAGTTGCCCACACGAAAACATAATATAACTGTCGCTTTTAAGGCGGCACGTGAGCGAGAGGCATCTCAACCGGTAGTGCTGGCACATTTCGGCTACAATGCAGCGGCAATTTTTATGAAACCCAGCAATACTTATGAAACCGTTAATGGATTCCTCTCTCTGTAGCATGTCATCAGACACGGTGGTGCTGCTGGGCGTCACGAGGAGCCTGGCCCAGATCAGCAAGAGCCTAAGCACCGGCGGCGGGGCCCTGGTGGGACTGCTGCTGCCCTTCGTGTGGGCCCACCTGGAGCACTACCTGGACAGCGTGGGGCACCTGTGCGCCTCGGCGCTGCAGAACATTGTGCAGTACTGCGCGCATCTCTATAAAAAAGGTACGAGGGTTTTTTAGGGGGACAAATTTCATCTTGTGGTTTCTTCTGACGCTATAACATATAAGCTTTCCGCCGCCCTTTCCCTCAGTCAGCATTAAAAACGAATTGGGCCGGCACTACCGGCGAGGTACCTCTCGCTCGCATGATACCGCCGCAAAGTGACATGTTGCATTGCTTGCGGTTTGTGATTTTCAAATGGGCCATTCGTACGGACGGAGCACAAGACTACTGCATTAAAAATAGGCGGATGTTTATGGCCCGAGCTTGTACTATAAACTTGCAGTAGGGTAAAACTGCTTTTAATGGTGGCAATTCATATTTTTACCGAGTAGCAATTGATCTCAGCTCGATACTGAGCCCCGAAATGACGTCAGCGACGCCAGCGGCGCATAAATTGTGGGTTGCACTGCCACGGACGGGGTGACGTCAACTCCGAGGGCGCTTGCCTATAGGCGACGGCTGAAGATGTCACGAGTGTATGTTGCACTGATCGCCATACTAGATATGGATAGCTTATGTAGGGCGCCATTTACGCCACTAGAACAATCATCAGATAATTGATGAAATAACTACTATATAACGTTCAACTTTGACAACTATAATTTTGTCAGTTCATAAATGTGGCACATACTGACGAAGCAACGAAAGTGAATTGTTATCGCGCGTTTAGTTTCGTTGTTTCGTCAGTACTATGAGAGCTCTCCTTCTTAACACACTACAAGGTATGTTAAATAATTTCATTTCAGGTGATAACGAAGCCCTGGACCAGCTATTCTCTGCTCTAGCAGAGCTGGACCGCGGCCGCAAGAGTTTCTACCTGTGCGTGGCTGCATTAGGCCGACAAATAGGTACCACGGCTGTCATGGCGCGCCTGCCGAGTGTCATGATAGACTGTATACACGCGTTGAGCGTGCAGGCCGTGCAGGCGAGCGTAAGTAACTGGTACACTGATCTCTATATAACTGGATAGTTGATATTCAAGAGTTAAAAAGATTGCGAATCGCTTGCTTTGAAGCTTCGCTTATGGAATAAATTATGATCAGTGCCTCAGTACACTTATTAAAGAATTAAATTGAACGTCGCGCATACGTCAATTTCTCTTGCGTCTGTCAGCTATGGTGGACGCAAACGCACTCCACGACATATTTTAGTTCATTCGTCAGTAATTTAAAGTCAAGTGGAATGTTTGTCGAAAATAATTTTAATTTTTCGATTTAATTCTCTAGTAAATGACTTCAAAATAAACACTTTTATGCCAAAATATTGTATGAAATGTTAAACTTTACTACCGACGTAAACTGCGAGGAAATGTCATAACCAATTGTAGGTTAGTTCGGACATTTCACAATTAGATGGAAAATAATAGTTGTAAGGGACTGCGGTTGAGTACGAGTGACTCCTGTAAATGCCGCAGTCACTTGCGACTATGTTTTCAACTAGTCACACCATGACTCGTCTTACGTATCACGTGATAGAGTTACCTTTTTTTTATTGTTGAAGCGGGGAAACGCTTTTACGCGCCTTCACCGGCCCTGGGTGGGGTCCAGTGATGTGTGGGACTCGCGGCATATGATAGTGCCGAATATCCACAAGAACCACCGCGAGTGCCATCAGTGCCGCCCTTGATGAGGTGCCCCGCCCCGAAACAACAATCATCAGGGCACCTCGACAGCTAGTCAGCCCCAAAGGGACCAACTCCACCTCCACAGATGGGGTTGCCCAGTGCTACAGGACAACCCCACCGGCTTTGGGACAGTGCGATGGGGTGCGGTTCCCATCCTAGCCCCTTGCCCCGTGCGCCACAGCGTCATCTCCTGTTGCACTTAGGTCCCCTCTTTTTTATAATAAGGGTACCGAGAGCGATTCCTCCTCCTGATCTTTAAGCCCCCTCTTCTTATAAGAGCACAAAGACCCTTCTCAGTTCAATTGGCCTCGCCTGGTTTCACCCCAGGCTACTAAGCCACCGCCACGACAAGGCTTCAACCATAGTGGGGTGATAGAGATACCTACGACAACTTACAAAAAATAAAATATTATAAACTAATCATGCGCTTTCAAGACTCCAAATTATTATAAATATTATAATCCTTAAATTATTTAAAATTTTCCTGATAACAGTTGGAGACTATTTCAGGCCACTAATTGTTTAGAAACGCTGCTGCGCTCGCACGTGCGTGAAGTGCGGAGGGCGGAGCTACACCGCACGTGGGTGGAGCCTATAATAGCGTATATAACGAGCGCGACTCTGCCCGCCGCCGCGCTGAACGTGCTGCAACAATTGCTGGTGCAGGCTGTGGCGTTAGACGCTGACTTAATAGATTACATGTGAGTCAGATTAACAGACTATGTGTAAGAAAAACCGGAACACGCGACTGGAGTTTAACGAACGAACATGATTCTGAAGTGAAAGATGCGCAAGAGCGGTAAAGCGTTACTCTCGAAGGGTTACTGTTTTACGTATCTCTACGTCTTTTTTTTTTTTGTAAAAATCCACTTTTACATACAAACATACATACATCATCATCATTATCAGCCCTTACCGGTCTACTTGTGGACATAGGCCTCTTTCAATGAACTAAAATGAAAAATTATTCTTTGCGTGATATCGGAAAGTTTCGTTTCCTGCCTTATGACTTTGTTACGAATTCTATCCGACAGAGAAACACCCAACATAGCACGTCAACATTCACCGCGTCAACGTTCAATAGCCCCATGTGCCACCGCAAACTTGTGGACCAGTCCTAAATTTAGAGGCCATGTTACGGCCCCATAGGCCATCACGAGGAGAACGCATTGATTGAAGACTGTCTTCAAGCTCTGCAGTAGAGGCGACGTGAGAAACACATGCAAGACAAGTTAAATGAATGCTTTACAAAAGAAAAAGTAAAAAAATGATCTGTTCGTAAGCTATTATATCACAGGCAGACACGCACTTCATATTCACATATAAGTCATTACCCTGGTTTTTATTTAGGGGTTAACGTTTACTATCTGGTTTCATATATATACTTGCCTAGAGTGATAGTTTTGCTAAATACATTTGTATGTTAACAAGTGAATGTTTTTAGGGGTGTGTACCTCAAATGGAAAACATAACCTCTATGGGATCAGTTTGATGTCCGTCCGTCTGTAGTTTGCCGCTCAAGACCTTCCTCAGTTTTGACGATCGTACGATGACTGAAACTAATTGAGCACTTACTCACGGAATTTGGCAAGAAGCGTGTTACGTGTACTGAATGGAAAAATGGGAAATTATAAATATATCATTACAATAAAACTACTTTTACGGATTTTATCGCGGGTCATTTCATTATTTATCTAGCCCGACGTTTCAGGAGGTTTACAGCAACCGTGTACTTTATTGTAATGGCTAACATTCGCGTAAACTTAAGACATCAATCAATATAACACTAAATGCCAAACTTATGTTAGTAGCTCGAGATGATGCGAAGTGCGTAAATCCGTGCAAAACGATGATCTCATGTTTATCAAGACAACTTGTGTTGTGTTGCGCTTTAATCTGTACCTCCATACAGCCGTGTGCACATCCGCTACATCACCAACTGCGCCAATAAGTCATATGAGCACTTCGCTTCAGAATGGTGCCGGTGCGACGCGTCTGCGGTTGCCCAGATCTCTCCGGGGACGAGCTGAAGTGCGCGCTCACTATACTGAGCGTGGCGCGCAAGTGCGGCGCGCTCAACGAGGCTGTGGCGGACGAGGAGCGGTGGAAGGATATCATCAGCTACGACGTGTTGCGGCGCGCCGCGGTTGACGCGCTAGATGAGGTACGTACGCCCCGCCCACACAACTTGGTAAAAAGCACATAGTAACAATTCAATCAAAACTAAATATTTATTGTAGAAAACACATTTGTTTTTACTATATTTGCCACATCTGTCAGGTCTGTTGAAGACGAGCCCAAATGTACTCATAATGTCCTCTACGTACACTCACAGGACACTATAGCTTTCACGAAAGTAGTTTCATCATAAACGATATCATAATATAAATCTGGCAGAACGCTCTTTCCAGAATCGAATCCTGTCGTTATCGCTGATAGTGGAGTGTCCGAAGTCGACGGAGGCGTTCACGGCGCGAGAGCTGCAGTACGTGATATGGTTCCTGAGCAACAATTGCAACGCGCAGGCGCCAAGCTTCAGGCAGACCACGCTTTCTGTTGTTAAAAAGGTTGGTTTGTAGCAAGTTAAAAGAAAAATAATATTAGACAGAAATTAAAAAGCCACTTTTTATCAATCTGTAGACGAGCAGTAAGTTTCTATTGCACTACATATTTTGCTAGTGTATACTTTAACTGTGTAAACCAGCTGAGCATTCCAGACGAGCCGCCGTGGTTTTTTGTCCGCTTAGATAAAAATATATTGTATGTTTTTTATCGACTAAATTAATAAAAAAAAAGTTGAAGAAGATAAGCAATCGGGGCGCTACACAATTTGGTGGAAAAAATTCTCGCGTACATTTTGGCGATACCTCCTACAAATGGCACTACATGTTACAAGGACGTAATGTCACGGTTGTGAACAGTTGATCAACAGACTGGATGACAGCTACGCTGCACTCGTCCGTGATCGGCTGCCAGTAGAGCACTACGAGCAGTTCTTAAAGGAGCTGCGGGCGCTTTGCTTCTACAATCTACTGCCGGGAGCTAACTACAGCCGCCGCCACGCTGCGCTGCAGACGCTGCTGTGGAGCGAGCGAGTGCGCGCCCACAGGTGAGCGACGCATCTGCACAACGATCTACACGCATACACACGTACATACAAAACATATGTACGGGAAATTTCATCTCTTTTGAACAAATAAACGCGGCTTCAGACTTCGTTTTTAAGCGCAAAAATTTTTAAATTTCCATAATGTATAGAATAGGCAATAAATTGTATAGAACATTATGTTTATCTCTGTTGATGTTATTTTTAGAGTAATCATCGTAATAGTTCTTGTAATTAATCTATAGTATCCGTTTTCGCTTTTAAAAGTTCTACTTAAGTTATTTTTTTTTACATTTCTCAATAGATTTTTCAACTAAATGTAACGGCTAAGAAATTCTATCTAATACTAGAGTACTAGACTGATTGTAACGCATTTTCTTATAACCTTTCACAAGTTATGCAATCGGACTTCACTCGTATAGTGGCGATAATACATTCCTTGGCCGAGGACTGGCAAAATCTCTATTTTGGAGAAAGAAAACAATTTGCATATTATTTTTTTTTCTTTAAGTTAAAAAGCAATTACTATTTTTCAGGGTGTGGACGGAGGAGTACGTGGATGTAGTCTTGCGTCACCTGGAGGACAGCTACGAGAACAACAAGGTTCTGGCGCTGGACTTGCTGTTCAGGTGTCCCGAGGATATGCTCAAGGTTATATTATTTATGCTATATGATAATATAATCACGCACGCATATGCAGTTCTTAACTTTGGCAATTATTATATGGATGTTATATTAAAATAATGACAAATTTGTTTCTTTTGTAGTCTTGAGGCTGGCACTACTACTGGACCTATTTATCTCTGACCAGTTCGTGAACATTCGCAGAGTAAATTTCATTTCTTCTTAACTAGCCAAAAATCTACACTAAACTAATGTAACATCTTTGTGATGTATAAGTTTATCTTAATGCAGATTGTCTGTTGTCTCTTTTGCTTATTGATAAGAAGTTTTCTCCAACAGGGTTTGACATGTCATTTACGTATTATGAAAATGAAAGGCCCCACATTGGATCCCTGTGGAACTATCTACTTTTTTACCGTTCGTCTGAGTTCCATTCTTAATGTATATCAAATTCGAATCAATAAAGTAGTTCACTAAAACTACTTTTACGGATTCTATCGCTTTATATAATGATTTATTTAGCACCAACCACGGTCACAGGGGGACTGTCCGCCGAAATAGAATCCGTAAAAATAGTTTTATTGTAATGAGTAACATTCGCGTGAACTTAAGACATCAATAATGTATATCAAAAGGTCAAGTTGTAATCGTGTAATTTTCTAATATTGCATGATGTACTACACAGTCATAAGCAAAATCGCAGAAACTGATACGAAGCAACTAATAAGGTTTTACACTTGCTACTTTAGAAGAAATATTCGACGAGCTTGGAGTTCGAGGACGTAATAGCTCAGGCGTCGTCGCTGAAGCCGTCTGAATGTGTTTCGGCTGCGTACAAGATGGACTTGCTGATGTACCGCCTGCCAGAGAACATACCGCCCGCACCCGACTGGTAAGACTTTTAATGATTATGCATTAAGACCATACGTGCAACTATTTTTTGACGAACGCCGGTGATCACAAGCATCGAATCATTTTCATTATCAACATCCCACTTGACCGTACTGTACTTTTCACGAATCATCACTTAATGACTGTTTGAATGAGAGGTGCTTTCTCAATTGTGCTGCGCATCTGCCACTGGCTCATACAATAACCACTTCAAGTGATGGACACGAAGTTTCGTAATGTTTACGTGCGTCCTGTAGGTAGTTTGGGGGATAAAGGCTCCGACTGCTCGTAAGCATAGTTATGCTATAAAAATATTGTTATCCGTCAGCCCGCGACGCCATGCGGTACGCTGGCGCGCGGTGTTCTTCACGCTACAACACGCTCAGCGGCAGCTGATGCAGCTGCGGCGCTCGCTGCTACACGCGGCTCGCGACGCGCCGCTGCACGGCGTGCTGCACGTGCTGCGGCGCCTGCTGCACATACGCCCCGGCGAGCTGTCCATCCTCGGGTATTACTTACTTCTTTCATCTAAGCTGATAGTTCGAACTGTTTCGTCAATCGAGACAGAAATTACTTTTTATTCCCAGGATATGATTGATGAAAAGTCCGAAGGCAATTCATAATTATTTGCGATAAACTCTCAGTATTCGATACTGCGAGCGTAGCGCAGCAACTGGTGGTGGGTTCCGAGTTTTATATATATATATATGTGTGTGTGTGTGTGTGTATGGGTGTGTGTGTGTGTGTGTGTGTGTGTGTGTGTGTGTGTGTGTGTGTGTGTGTGTGTGTGTGTGTGTGTGTGTGTGTGTGTGTATGTGTGTGTATTATATATATGTACTATATATAATACATATATACATAAATATAAAATCTGTGGGTGAATCCAACCTCGTTTTAAGTATCGTAAACAATTTCAGAGTCCTCTCGTGCTATCCGAAGTGGAAGATGGTGGTGGAAGAGATCATAGACTTGTGTGTCGGCGTGAACGACGCAGTGGCGTGCGTCGTCAACAGCGCCTCGCCCGAGGGACACCTGCCCATGGACACCACCATACTCGGCCAGGAGACTGACGGGTAAGTGAAACGCGATAGAATATGAATATATAGACATATCGATAGATAGAACATAAATTTACTTACGTTGAAATAATCACCGGCATACGATTGGAGCTTAGTATTTAACAAAGAACATGTTTCTGAAGTGAAAAATGCGCAATAGACGTTGGGTGGCGTTATTACACTTGATTGTTCAAAATTTCGTTTTCACATAAAAAATGTATGAAGAATATTTTTTTCATAATTAGCGTGTACATGATATAACGCTATACTAAACTCCAAGTAGCCGTTCTCCTATCGTAGAATATACTCCCTGAGGGTTAAATTTCCAAATACTCAAATGTTTATTCATAGTCTTAAATTTGTAACCGAGGAAATGATGATTTGAAACACAAATTCAAACTCAATTTATTCCTAAGGGGGTGACAATTTTATTTTGGCATGTGACGGCGGTGTGTTGCAGGAACGTGTCGCTGTCGGACGGACGGCACGTCACAGCGCAGATGGTGCTGCTGTGCGCCTGGCGCTCCGTCAAGGAGGTCGGTATCCAATGATGACAACTGAATGCCCAGGGGGAGCATATTGATATGGGGAATGGGAAATGTATGTACAGGTAAACTCCAGAACATAGAGCACATTCATACCACGATCTTTGACCACCTTTAGATGAACAAAAATTATAGAAATCGGGCCATCGTTGCAATTTTCATGAAATATTTTTCGGCGCGTTGAGTACTTTTTGGGTGAAATGTAATCCGGAAACTCATGTAACAATACTCGATTAGGATCGAGTTTGTTACGCTGTTTTAACATTGTTTAAAAACAGCTGTTTTAACAACAGTCCACTAGGAGTGTACTGTTGTTAAAATTTATTGTTAATCAATTTCCCTGGTCATTCGGAAGGTTTCGTTGATCCTGGGTCTCATCGGCGCCAACTACCGTCGCGACGTGGACGAGCCCGGTACCCTCAGCATAGACAGGATCAAAGAGATCGGCGCGCACTTCACGGCGCTGCTGGCGCGGCTGAAGCACCGCGGCGCCTTCGAGCAGGCCTACGTCGGGTTCACTACCATGCTGGCCGGGTGAGTGACGCTGCTACTGCTGCTGGCAGCAGATTGGACCGGTATTATAGGAGAGGCATGACAGATTGGCGCGTACTTCACGGCGCGGCTGAAGCGCCCCTGTGCCTTCGATCAGGCCTACGTCAGGTTTATTAACATGCTGGCCGGGTGAGTGACGCTGCTACTGCTGCTGGCAGCAGATCGGACCGGTATGATAGGAGAGGCATGAGAGATCGGCGCGCACTTCACGGAGCTGCTGACGCGGCTGAAGCGCCGCGGTGCCTTCGAGCAGGCCTACGTCGGGTTCACTACCATGTGTAACGCTGCTATTGCTGCTGGCAGCAGATCTGTCCGATACGATAGGGGTGGCACTTACTGTGGCTTCAAACAAACTTACGTTAGATATATGTTCTCGCTGACCGGCTCAGAGTATGAGTTGCGGACAAGAGTGCACTCTCTACTGTCATTTAGGTACTTTTTTTCGGAGGATCAACTACTGTCGGCGGTGCTATTGCATTTGTCATAACACTAGACTAGCGAAGACGTTGTTGTCTTCTAGTTTAAGGAAGCCGCCAAGTTCCCGACTTTTGTGAGAAATTGAATCCCAATAACACTTTTTAGTCCGTCCCAGGATTCGAATATAGGCTTTTTTTCCATAATTTACCATTTTTTTCAAGTTCACTTTCTTTGTACAATAAGTTTCTACTTCTTGCCAAAATTGAAGGTTCTAGGTCAACGGGAACTACCGATTTGTATTTCCGTACCGTCGTTATGATATGCATGCAAATGCGCGTTTGCGTTAGCACAAAACTGCTAAGATTTGTCTGTCCTTCAAGAGACTTCATAGTGTATTCATGACCTTGGCACACGTTCCTGACGTGTCTTTTGTGTCTTGACAGAAATACATACATACAGTAAAGTGATCCTATAAGGGATCCGTTTTCTCTTTTAAGATACGAAACCCTAAAAGTGTTTTTTATAAACGATGAACTTGCTGGCTGTCGCTCAGATTGTGGTCGCAGCCGTGGCCGGAGCTGCGCGCGCTGCCCAGCGCCTGGCTGGCTGAGCTGATGGACAGCATCGCCAGCGGTGCAGACCCGCGCCTGTGCGCCACACGCCGCAGCGCCGGACTCCCTTACATGATACAGGTAAGTGAGCCCACCGGTACTTGCACGCAAGTACGCATAACCGTACGAACGTACGCACGGTTATTAGTACGCAAACATTCGTACACTTGCTGCGTACGTGATGATAACCTTCAATTTAGTTGATCGGTCGGTATATTGAGGTGCCGACTATTTTCAATTTCACTATTTTGCACTACTCACAATGTGAAGCATCAAAGATGTACGATCGCAAAATCGTATTCCTCCCATAATTGCAACTATTTCTATAGTTCTTATCGTTCTGCGGACTCGACCCACAAAATACATGTTCTGAAATTATTGAACGCTTTAAAAACAATTCGGGTGTTGCTATCCCTAGGCGCTGGTAACGACAGAGTTACAGTCTGGTGGTGGGCGCTGCTTCCACGCATGCGTGAAGCGGCTGCTACAACTAGCAGAGGAGGCGGAGGAGGAGGACACGCGGGTACACTGCTGCAACGTGCTGCGCGCACTGTTCCGCTGCGCAGCGCTTCGGGACCAGCTGCCGCAGCACGCGCCTGCTGCGTTGCGTCTCGCGCTCAGTGCTGCGCGTGCGCACAGCTGGAGCGTGAGTAACGCTCACTTTTTATCCGAATGAAGGAAAAATAAATGAATGTTGTTTTTCCGTGCGTATATTCTATGTAGCATTCTCGAATCAATTATTTCTTGATCTCATATCTACGTAACCGCTGGGTGACTTTACAAAAATATGCGAAGTGTGGTGTACTAACGTTATGATCTACTAGAAGAAAGGAATAAAATACAAGAAAAGTGTTTTTTTTTTCACTACTACTAGGGACTCGGAGACTTTAGCGCTAAGCAAGCCCCCAGTGCGTGTGTACGTAGCCATGCTGTTACTAAAGATATTACAAGCCCCATGTAACCGTCTCCAGGAGCGCAACTCGTCCACGCTGCTGTTCAGCGCGCTGATGGTGTGGATATTCGGTGTGCAGCGCTCCAAAGACGCGGAGCAGCTGTGCACGCGCAACCGCATGACGGGCCGGATCTTCTTCCTGCGCTTCCCTCAGCTGTACGACTACATGCTGGTGAGTCAGCGTGCTAGGAATCTCCAGCAGATAAAAAGATACAAGTGTGGAGACCGCCAATAGATAACGCTAAACCACATCGTGATACAACTTACTATGCCAGGTGATACACAACATAACGAAGGGTTCTGAAAGTCTACTCACAATGCACCATCGGTTTGTTCCAGAACGCTCTGGAGCGTGCGGGGCCCGAGTCTGATCTGGAGGGGGGCGAGCTGGTGCCGGTGCTGCTGCTGCTGGCGCGGCTCTATCCCTCCGCGCTGGAAGGCACCGTCTCCAACTTCAAGGTAACTGTTGTTCTTCTAGCAGTGTAGCATTACATTCAGTTTCGGAGATACTAATTACCTAAATAGCGAATAACAGTTATGTGATTAAGGAAATACGATTGACACTTCCTTGGTACTGCGGGAAAATGCACAGCCAGAAATCAGGAGTGATCCGATGGGCAGAACCCACTAAATCCACGCGGGCACCACGGGCTGTACTGAGGTGACCCAGATATACTGAGGTCCCTCATACATCTGACGAAAGTAAGAAGAGTTGGGCCGGCACGACCGAGGAGGTTATCCGTGACCAATATCCGGCACTGGGTCTTGCGTTTCACAGATGCTATTTTTGCCGCAGGTGTCGTCCTTCGTGCCGCTGGTGCGCCGCGTGGGCCGCAGTGCCGTGCTGCACACGCGGCGACTGGCGGCGCGCGCGCTGCTTCCGCTGCTCGCGCCCAACGAGTGAGTCATGCGGCAACAGCATATCCGCCTGTCTATTCATATTTTTTCTTAAACACTTTTTGTGTGGCGAAGGTGTTGCAGACAGGATAACAAGTATTTCATTGAAAAATTGACATATTGTGTGTTTTTTACAATAAAATGTTATGCATAGGTATCACTAGTCTGCTACAGATCTTCCGATCCTTGCAAACTGTTAGCAATGAATATTAAAAATTAATAAACTGTCACATATCGCAAATAAGTATAAAAATAAATAATAAAAAAATATCTATTCGAAAATGACAGCAAATTCTTATCACCATTACTATAAAATTATGTCTTAGAAGTGTAAATTGCGTGGCACGGAACGTCAGATAACTGTGGTAGGATCACCTACCGACTGGTACTTGACGGTCCCTCGTACATCAACAATTGCGATTCTTTTCTTACTTCTGGCTGCATGGCATTTTATATTTAACGGTCATGATCAAATTTGGTTTGTTTTGTTTTCATCGTAGCTAAAAATTACCATAAAAGTGCCATCACGTAGTTTCCAATGTGATGCAGTGGCTAACTCCAGCATGCTCACAGACTGCAGATTTTACAGTATCGGAACAATTCAATAATTATAATTCTTCCTGTACTTTTAACGGCTTGTTACACCTGGACAACTAACAACACAGTCCACCCTTGGTTATGATCGCTGCACAACATCTGAAACGTCGGGCTAGTAAAATAATGAAATAAACTGAGACAAAACCTAGGAAAGTAGTTTCATCGTAATCCGTAAAAGTGTTTACACAACAAGATTTTACACAATAATTTACACTCACCGATTTACATCTTGATATTTACGAATAAAAATGATAAAAGACTTACAGTAACCTTGCGACTTATCACTTAATTATATCGAAACTATCACTATATCCACAAAGTAATTGTTTTCCCGGAGCGTTCATCAGGCGTGTGGGTACAGAATTACGTTCGCGACGGAAGTCCACGGCAACTTCAAAAGTAAACTAGCTTTAAATGTAGGGCCTTCATCTTATTATGACTGCTCTACCGAATTTAACGAGTACGATTAAACTGCGCATCACATTAGTTGGGAGTGTAGTTTTTGGCATAGCGAGAGAACCATAACGTTGGGCAATATGCATAGTGTTAGCGGCGTAGTAACCGATATGGTGACCTCGTGGACAGCGCGGGAAAACTTCCGTGCATTTGAAAGATTTTGTTATAACTATTATTGGAAACAGCTTAAATGATAGCAAAAGCAATCTAATGTCATTTTAATAAGTTTTTTTTTAACATCTCCATGGTGCATAGCAGCTGGGTTGCACCTGGCTGTCCTCTCTTTTTTTCGATTTGTATTCGGAAGTCATTGTAATCTTGTTCAATCAAATCAAGGGAGGGAAATTGGGATTACTTCCAACTCCTCCAATTTTCTTCTGATTAAATTCGTTGCGGGTCCCAAGACAGTTTCAGCTTTTCCATCCGCTGTCGATCCTGGAGACACAGGAGTAGCAGTGGTGGGCCAAGCCCGTATTTAATAAAAAAAATTGATGTCAACAACGATGTCCTACCCTCCGCAGATACCTGCCAATGATACAGGAGCTGCTGGAATCCATCTGCGACCCGGGCATCTCGACCAACGCCTGCCACGGCATACTGCTGCAGGTGAGTCCAGGAGTGACTGAAGCGCTCACCGACCCGGTTATTAATTATCAAATCTTATTACACCTATTTATTTTTCTACTGATGAAATTCGTAGCTGGTGCGGGGTTAGCAGCGGTGCGAAAGTGGTGGATAAAAAAAACTTTAGTTACCGGTAGTGCTTGTCATGTTTCGTGCCAGCCCGTGGTCATAGGGGAGGGAGTAAAAGAAGGTAACGCCTCTCCATGGCCATTACCATGCGGATGTTCATAGGCCTCGGTGGTTGGTAACCACATGGCTGCGCCCGGCAATGTGCTCTGGCTCCTGACGACTATGTTATGATCAATGGACTATTTACTTTTAAAGCTTTTTTCTTCTTTTACGTACTTAATTTTATAGACTAGTCCGATAAACTGTAGGGGCGAACGCAGTAGCATCGTCGAAAGTAGTTGGTCCCTTTAAAAAAATCTATTTCTATTTTTGTAATTCTGTTCCTTTGTAATTGTGCTGTTTGTAATTGTAAATAAAGTTTTTGTCTATCTATCCATTTATCTTAGGGCCAGCACCCTACTAAGATCGTTCAGATATTATTGTCGTAAGTGCGTGCATGCGTCACGTATATATGCGTACTTGCGTGTATGTTTTCACAAACAATCAACGTTTATGTTTCAGCTCATAAAACTATTCGACGGGGCAGGGCAGCTGAATATAGAAGACAAGAGCCATCGGCGACTGGCGGGCCTCCTGCGCGATTCGGGCTGGGTGCTCCGTCAGGGGACCGGGGCTGCGCCTTGCTATATGCTTGTCGACGACTATTTCAAGATGATGAACTGTGTATTATGGAGGTACGGTTCTTATATACATAAGCGGGACAAATGAGGCTTTTGACCACTACCGACGCCCATTAACATCCGCACGACTATGTAGGTCCCTTGTCCTCCTTTATCTCACCTCCCTCCTACGCCAATAGGCATGGTTATAAGCTTTGGTCACCAGCCAAAGCCACTTGGTAACTACCATTTTTCTCAGACTGCGCGGATAAACAAAACGAGAAGCTTCTCTACGAATTTTAGCAATTTCCGCAGAGCTTATTTCGTTACACCCATCATTTTACTATATATATAATGTCTCTCACAGATTCCCATCATTGTTAACGGATGACTACATCAAAGAGATTGAGAATCATATAATCAACCTTCTTTTCGTGTGCGAAAAGCAGCGATACCACCCGGGCATGCAACTGTGTTTAGCGCATGCTACGTACCTGTACCTCGTCATAGCACATGCGAACAACAGATATAGCGAACTGATCGCATTCATTCGCCAAGCCCTAACTAACGACGCCTACGAAGTGGTCCTAGCCGTGTTAAACTACCTCCTAATCGTATACGAAAAATTGGACGTCGAAAACAAATTCCAAGAACATTTGCAGGTTTTGTGCAAACGATCAGACACAAAAATTAAATTGGAACGTGAGATGTTCGAAGACATGTGCGAGATATTAAAGCGTAATAGGTACTTGGAGTGCCAACAGAAGGCATTACACGTCTTGACGCTACAAGAGGGTACTCAAAATTACATTATTAGAGGAAAAACGAGTGACGTTGACATTACAGAGGGTGTTGCTGTCGACAAACTCATCGAGTTTGTGGAGACAGAACACGAAAGTTTCACACGCCATTATTTACAAAGTTTATGCGATTTCGTCTCCAATGGTATTTTGAAAAGGAATATAAATGATAGTAAATTGCTGGAGACGATAAGAGTGATCTTTGCGTGCAGTTCGTCCGAGAACAACGAAGATACGAGGGCAGTGGTTGTACAGTTTATGGAAAATAGTTTTAAAGATTTATTTGAATCAAATTGGAGCCAACTGCAAGAAGATGAGAAATGTAAGCAATTTTTTACTAACTTATTTAACTGCGTAGAAAGTATAATTGCGGATCGTGAACACTATGGTCCCAATTTGTCACACTTTGTTTAGCAAGTTAAAAAAAAGCAAACGGACAATTATATGAACTATCGATAGGAGTAAAAACTTAAAGCTGTCTTTAAACGTTATACACGTAGCACACGTCGAGCCTATCTATCATAATTATTTCCAGTTGAGCTGAAAGCAACTCTGTACTCCACGATTGTAATGATGTTAGAAGACGAAGACTCTTCCCTCCGTCAGCGCACATCGTCGGTAGTCGCCACCCTACTGAGCACAGAGACTGTGACGCCGGCGCGCACGGCGACGCTGCTGCGGGCACATATAGCGTGTGAAGTGCACGCGGTAGCCCTACTGACGTCACTGGCGCTGTTGGACTTTAGGTCTGTCGTACAGCTAACTGATGATGTCAATAACGAGGTTAGTGCTTATACAAAAAGTTGGTTACCTTTACATGCGAACACAATGGGATTTGTCCTCTTTTTTGGGGGGGAAAATGGTCCTGTTTGGGGGAAAATTGCAGTTTACGCTATAAATGGTGCTACCAACTTGTATTGTGATTTTGATTTACGTGCTTTTTTACTAATTATATAGGTTACGAATCTATTTCAGTGTCGGGTTTTCGATCAGAACGAGCGTTACAACGCGTTCTTTGAAGAAACTATTTGGACGCGAGCGTGTGTGGAGGAGATTAAACGCATTACCACGCCCCTCGGTGAACCAGCGGCGTTCATACACGCAATCTCAACAAATAGCACGTATGGCGCTGCGTTAGCTAGACTTTGCGGAAGTAACATGGGCGGAATCATAAGTTTGTGCGGATGCAGTGCTGGCGAAGCATTAGGTGCAAGTACGGACGTGGAATTCAACCCCAAATTAAAGATCTTTGTGGACACATTTATTAAATAAGATACATCTATGTAAAACAAAATTAAATGATTGTATCATTTATTGACAAAAGAAGTCATGGAATTATATGTATTCGTTAATTAAAATATTATGTACCTACTCACGCGGCTGTGGAGGTCTGTGCGACGCATGTGGGCGGAGTTATAGACGGACGCAGTGCGAATGCATTCCAGGATACAGATATTTATTGATAAACTTTAAATTATTCTGTATGATGGATTATTTATTTATTATTTTATATTATACATATGTAATAAAAAAATACCTTTATAATAAAATTTGTAATCATAAAAGAAATATAGTTACAACATACATAAAACGGGGCAAGGCTAGTCCACAACAGTGTGTGATCCAGAAATTATTATTTATTTTTATAAAAAACATATGAGATACTCTTATATGTATGAATGGTGTGCTTCTAAAGTGTATTTTGATGCAAATTACTATTAAGCATAACATAATTATAATTGACTAAAATGTGTATCTGTCAGAACCTAAAGGGCAATATTTTGTTTGTGTACTTACAACTATCCTCGTACCCTTTTGGTACGGAGGTTTTGATCCAACTATAAATTCAAAGCATTTATTATGTTAAGTATATTATAATTAGCAGCGTTTGTATAAAATACTTTTAATGTACATATCAAAATTAAAAGTATATCATAAAAGATTTTATTTAAAAAAATGTATATTCTGTAAAACAAAATTTTATAATGCACTGCTCATTTTGTAAAAAAGATTCTTTTAACAAAGTTCCAAACTGTACTTATAATTGACAATCATTTTACACTTATAAAAATGTTAGTAAGTTGGTTGCTACTTTTGCAAAACTTTCAACTAGGGGACGTAGTTTACGCATGCAAATGCTCGCACATTCAGTACGGCAAACTGAGATGATATTTTTCTTTTTTTTTTTTTGCGACACATATTTCTAGGCATATTCGTATTTATCTCTGTGGGAATCACAGATAGCTGAGATTTGTGACGGTACTCAGAAATTTATTGTTTTATATTATAGTTTTATATTTTTGTTTCAATAAAGCACATACAAATAGAACAGCTTTTCATTACAAACAAAATACGTCCGAATTATAAGGAATATTTAACAATCTGAAAGAATCTAATGGTAATCATTAATTACAAATAACTGCTTTTACACAATAAAGGTGGGAAAACGAAAGCCAAAAATTGTTTAAGTGACCATCATTGCTCATAAACATCCTCACAATGGTTATTTCAAGAGTATCGCAAGGTATCAGGGAAAGATCTCGGGTTGTTCTGATTTCTATGGTCTGTGGTGTAACACACCTACACATACAAGAAAGAAAAACAAATGATTTTTATTTTAAATTACATATATTTGCAGCGAGATTGTTTGGAAAGGGTAAGAAGTATGATTTTCTTTTTGCTGTTATAATCTACTATAAATGAAGTATTTAAATCATTCCTTTACTAATTAAACTAGTCTTAAAAAATTGTATTGTTAATATTATTATTACATTTAGTGTAAGGGCAAGTTGTAAATTATTTGTTTAGGGCAAAAGGAAGCGTTTCCATCTTGCCATTATTGCTACAACAGAAAAGGGTCAACTTACTACTGCGGTTTGCGCATGCAGTGCTACCGGTCGATTCATCCCACCTTGTTTTATATTTGGCCAACGGAAAAGGAAAAGGACGTTCATTCATGAGTGTCTTTTGGATAAAGCTCCCAACGGCTCTCAACCATGGTGCTCTCATTCTGGCCGGATTAATAATAGTAATTTCAACAGTTGGCTTCAAGTGTTTGTTGAGAAGACAAGACCTACTGCAGACAAACAACTTTTATTGATTTTATACCACACAACGCATCAGAACTTGGAAGCCTTGAATTTAGCCAGGGAAAAAAGTGATGGTCTACATTCCTCCATACGCCAGCCACAATCTCCAACCCTTAGACGTGTCAGTCTATCGTTCATTTAAAGTGGCTTCTGTACAGACGTTTGACACTTCAAAAAAATCATCCCGGAAGAAGAGTGATCCAGTTTGATGTTGCCAGGTTGGTATGCACTGCTTACGAAAAGCGTGCCACCGTGCAAAATACAACCAGCGGCTTTAAGAAGGCTGGAATTTTCTCATATGATAGAAATTTATATTCTGATTTAGATTTTGTGCCTGCGTCCGTTTATGAAAACACCCCAGTTAACATAACTATCGACACAAACACGGCAGAAGATGATTCGGTCAATATTAGTGACAACCCTGCAGTGACGGAAAGCTGTGATTCAGAAGCTGTACGTGTTGAAACAAAAAACATTATAGTAGTTACCGAAAAAAAAATGCAATGAATTTCATCGATGGCAATAAGAAAGCCGTGGTGACTTAAACAAAATAAGATACTTTGAGGAAAGGAGTAAATAGTTATAAACAGCCAGCTACTTCCAGCGTTATATCTCCGATAAAAATAACTGCCGTTGCCAAAAGTAAATTCTTCTTTAAAAGAAAACGTAAAAATAGATGTCAGAAATCACAGAAATTAACCAGCTTAAACTTCAGAGAAATTGTTGTAGAGAAGAATAAGCTGAAAAAGAAACCAAATTAGCATTTGAACAAGACAATAATTGTAAAGGAAATAAATGTTCTAACCAAAAACAAAACTCTGTCACTAATGGCAAGGGAAAAGGGAAGATAAAACAAAATAGCTCTAACACAGCCGATACAGCAAATACCAAGAAAACGTGGAACACGGCACACAAGCAGATATATTTTGTGGAGAAAAATACGAGGATCCACCCATAGAAGGCTGGTTACAATGCCCTTCGTGTTGTGGATGGACGCATGAGATGTACACTGACACAGTAGACAGTTGATTCTTATGTATTATTGCCAAACTTAGTCTTATATTATATATTCCATTTTGGCCCCATAAGCTTTATATTTTGCCTACAAGGTGGGGGTATTATGGAAAATCTCGGGGTCTGTGTTTATGAGTCGTAACTGACATTATACCAAATATTAATGATTAACGTTTAGAACGTCCTATTTGTTATTATGTTCAAGACTCATTAAAATAAAAGATTTAATCTTAATAGTTTTTTCTATTTCCACACAAAATTAGACCTTCCATCATAGTCTCTTCCCCTGTGCAGTAACAGTACATTGATACTATCGTCTGCTATAGGATGACAAAGCTTTTTGGCTCTACGGAGACCAGGGTTGTGACCGAAATATTGGAAGTTCTTAGTAGTTGTCAAGCAAGGCTTCTGAAGTCTATACCAATAGGTGCAGCTAGTAACCATTATTCATTAGTAAGTCACCAGAGTAGGAACAAGGATTCTTAGCGGATTTTTAACCCTCTACGAAAAATGAGTTCTTGTACGTTTGACGCGTGTATCTGTGTGTGGCAACCTGCGACCAAACAGATAATCTATTTACTTGTTTTTTTAAATTCTTATCTATTTCTTGTGTTTTTTTTTTTTTTTGCAGCTTCCTCCAGAATATCTAGCATATTGGCATGAGCATGAGAACTTCGACAAATATTCATGATAATAATTCGAAACTATAGCTCCTTTAGCCTGATCTCAATAGACTGATCTCAGTAAATATTCGAGGAAATTATTTCTAATATCAATGATGTTTTGTTTTAGTTGCTTTTTCTGTATCACTCTGGAAATAACGGTTTTATGATGGATGACCAGCTACTTGGATCAGATAAAAATTCAAAATAATAATTCAAAATTAGGGCTTTATAGTTTAAGTAGCACTTTCTGTGTCAAACGTTACATTAGAATTTTTATATAATCATCTTAAAAATAATAATAATGACGTGTGACTTTAATTTTATAAATAAGTATATATTAAGGAAAAATAAAAACAAACTAGTGTGTAATACCTTTCACTATAAAAATATCATTCGTACAATATTATCTACAGGATAACAAGTGCCGTTCTCACACAGTTTAGGGTCTGTACGCACTCTGCACACACGCACAGTCCGTACGCACTCTGCACACACTCACAATATCTTGTCTTTTCGTATCCGATACACCTCTTTGGCAACTTGACTATTTTTGAACTTCAATTTTCCATTATTTTTTATACCACTACTCAAATTCTCATCGCTCACTTCGACTTTTTCTGTTTTCGAGAATCGTTGCATTTTGGACTTTATGCCATCTGCAGACGCTTCGTCTTCGTTATCCTTGAACAAGTCCTTGACCGAGACAAGTCTGTGCGAGTTACCGAGACGGAGTAATTGTTTGAGGCCTCGCTCTGAATTCTTCTCGACTAGGCCCAGTAGGCCCCAGTTGTCCTCCTTTTTATTATCGAACGACGTCTCTAGATGCCAGGCTGCATTCCGAATTTCAAGCTTCAGTCGTTCGCACTCCTCATAGGAAACATTTCTGCTAACATTCATCGTCTGCTCTAGAGGGTTGACTATATACAATGGTAGAGAGTTGGGTTTCCTAATAGATACCCCTTCATTAATGGATATCGCTCTCTCCTGAAAATCAAACTGCGAGTAGAACTCGAAGAAGTGGAAAAGCAATGTCTCTAGACTGTCCTTGTTCTGTCCATATGCGGTGGGTGGCAGCTTGCTGAGGTCTCTTAGGAAAGTACAATTGAGATTCTCTTCGGCTATTCGTATGTCCGCCTTTTCTGCAAATGACACAGATTCATCATTTTAAGGGTAGAAAACTTTAGTACTTTACTTATGGATATATGTGACACTCCGTTCTCAGTGTATCCCATTAGGCAACTGTGTGTTGTTGTTGTTGTTGTTGCAACTAGTTCGAGTTACCGGATCAGCTCGAGACAGCGATCAATTTATTTAATGTATGCACTACAGCAGATAACAATATCAGCTGCCATGAAGGAAAGTAAAAGGACATAAGCATTGTTTTTATAAAGCATAGTTGGGTAAATACGACCCGTGGTTATACTTAGTCTGGCCAATACTGGTACAATTAAAAATAAAAATGTTACATTTGAATTTGGAATCTGTCCTTTTTATACGATTGTTCATTGTGCTTTCTCAGTTTAGCGCCTATAAGTTGTACTATATTTTGCGATTTTAAAATGGAGTGGGGCGATAAATAGAACAGAATCGCTGTGATTGTATTACACAAAGTAGGTATGGTGCCAAATGCAATTTTTATAACTCCATGCACTTGGTATTAGTCAAATGTTTGTGTACCCGGCTATACATGAGAATGAATGGATATAATGCGACATTCCCTGTTCGTGACAGGGAAAGATACAGCTGTCCACGTAGTGTTCGTACGAAAGAGGTGGTCAGTAAGGAAAAAATTCGAAGAAATCCTGCCCTGAAATCCTGCAAAATTTTTATCAGGGGAAATGAGGATAGTACCTAGAACCATGTCGCGTATTTAAAAGGTGACTTAGTACCTGCAGCTTATAAGACTAGTCATTTATTAACCGAAACACGAAAAGGGAGGTCACAGAAAAACATTGTTTAGGAATGAGATTTTTTTTACAATTGAGCAACATTTAACAAAGAAAATTATTGTATTTATGTTCAAAGCTTTAATGCAGCTTCCCAATTGAGACAGAGTGCAGCGTGCATTATCCGACTTGAGTGATGGTTTGGTTGTTCGTTATGAAGAAGTGACAGCCATATTCTTGTGAAAAAGGTATCAAAACATTTTATCTTGATACACTGAGCACAAGTGTACCATTCTTGAGAAGGTAGTGAAGCCCCTTAATATTCAATAACCAAGTATGGTCCTTGCAGCAAGACTCGGGACCAGATCACAAAGCTCGATCCACAAAATCTTGGTTAAAACGAACGTTCCGGACTTGATAAGAGCTGTAGACTACCCTTTATCTAAGACTTTTCCTAAGGATATTAATATTTTTATGTAAAGCCTACCGCTCCATCAGTACGGAAACCTAGCCATTTCTTGCCAGAGTTTTACTAGTTGATCTAGAAATTAAACACCGGGGAACTCGAGAAACCTCTCTCATCGGAACTTCTTAAGACCACAAGACAGATAGAAGATTACTAAACTATTTCATTCAATAGACATTACCACCTATAACATAATTAATGAATGGCAGGCGCGATGGACTAACACATATTAAAGGACGGCATTTACATAACCTTTACATGGCTATGGAAACACTGGTTAGAAATTGATCATTGCACTGGTCAGTTCCTTACTGGTCACAGTCACTAGTAAAGTTGCTTTTAAAAGCAAACTTAGTTTTAAATTAACACCGTCACCTCTCTGGGACTGCTCGATTGAAGGTGACGAATACGAACAAACCGCACACCATACCCTGTGGGAGTGTGGCGTTTGGCAAGATGAGCGAAATATAACACTTGATGAAATCCGTAGTGTTACTCCTGTAACACTAGTAGTGGTTTACTATGGTGACCTCGTGAACAACGAATGAATCTTTCATGCTTTCAAATAATTTTGTCATAAACCTTGGCAGAAAATAAACATACGTAATTCATCGTAATATTCCAAATATAATCAGTAGTCAATATTAACACGTCACTTGTTTGTATACATTTCGGTGGTGCAGAGCATCTGGGCCTCACCTGGCTGCCCTCTCTTTTCTCGACTTGAATAAGTCCTTGTAATCTTCTACTGTCTCCACTTTGATTAGGGAGTGACATTGGCATTACTCCCTACTCCTCCTACTTACTTCTGATCTCAAGACAGTGTTAGCTTTTCCTTTGGGCTTCCTGCGATCATAACCATGGGTTCATAGCGGATGCCGCTGTTGATCCTGGAGACAGGAATAGCAGTGGGGGCAATGAGTGGTGGGCCCAGCTATTTTAATACCTTCATCTAGTCCCTACCTTAATCCACTGGATTTTGATTTATGTCTGTTTTAAAGAGTTGGAGTCCCTAAAACAATCCACACGATTGGCAGTGAAGAATTTCCCCATGGAAGGAGTGCGTGCTTCTATTGATAACTGGCCTCAACGTTTAAATGGCTGTATTGCAACCAATGGAGACCGCTTCGTGTAAACTTTATATATTTTGAATTGTTTCATGTGTGTGTTGGTTTATGTTGTTGTTGTTGTTTGTGTTGTTGGTTTAGCAACACACTGTAAAAGTAATAGATGCGATTTACAATTATTATTTTTTCTTTGTTACAATATTTATGCCAAGACTAGTTATACATACGTTCCTTTATCCCATCTATCTCAATAGATGGGATAAGGAACGTATCTATATCAGCTCAGGTTTTTCTCTCTGCTTCATGACATTTTCCATGACAGCTCATATTTTTTGACAAACCGCAGGAAACGCGACAGCATACAATAGCATTGTGTGAGAGCCACCCACCCGCTCAATTCAGCTGCAAATCAGCAATAATATCTTTTAGCGATACTACCGTTCCGTGTTAAATTCAGAATGGCCTTTATAGAGCTTATTTGCGTACCTGACTTTTTCACCAAGAACTTCAAACTGGGCAGCACAACGCCTCCGGGCCTGTTCTGCTGCAGGAAGAACAGCACCATGAGGGTAAGGGGGAAGTTGGTGATCCACCGGCCAGGGTGCGGGTTGGTGAGCGCCACCGTCCTGGCCCAGCGGCGGACGGCGAACGTGAGCGGCCGCACGCGCGTGTCCAGGGCTCCGTACAGCCACAGTAGCTCCGACATGTATACGCCAGACCTATGGGCCAAAATGTTCATTGATAAGCAAGTTATAAAAAAATAATACATTTAGTAAGACTGTGTTTTAGTGCGTCTTTACAATTATTGTGGTAATACAAATTAAAGTAGCAAAAACTATAGCATTTGGCATAATGGCAAATTATTTCCCACTATATTTGTAAGTTCAGTAGACTGGTTGCTGAAGTTGATGGATAATGAAGTGAAGTGAACGAGACAGAAAAGTATAGTAAGAGGTAGTGTCATGCTGTACATCAGCGGAATTGGGCACGACTGCGGAGGAACGACTCGATCACATGACACGGGCGTGAAGTGACAGCTTCCTTCTCGCCAGCGGTTTGTGAGTAGCCGGTGGACCATTGGGGGCGAAGGAGGGCAACGCATCGGCATAGTAATTATGTGGATGTTCATGAAGGGGAGGAAGCTTAAGTACAACGCATTTGCATAACTATTATGCGCATTTCGTTCGTCTTCCTATAATGTCTTTTTAAGGTAGCAAACGAGAAGTCGGAGGCTTTTGTGAATAGTGACGCCCAAAAACATCCTCACAAAACGCACTTACATTGCCGCTCTATTCTCCATCCCCTCCCGTCCCGGACTCTAATTAACCGTACAAATCGCGACGGCAAATTCATCACTTGATGCAGGTGTCAGACCAGTTCGGCTCAATTCGGAAACCATACTATCAAAACTTCACCATACGAAGTAAAGGCAACTGGATATTTCGACGGCAATGGGTCAGCGCCGACGGCCGCATTGGCGAAGAGACTTATTTACAATTTAATTTGAAATATTTACTAAAATTTTGCCATCTGCAAATCAACGGGCGGGCGATATAATTTTACGTGATTACTATTCTATACGCGAATGTTAATGCCTTAAAGTAAAACTACTTTTACGGATTTACAATAAAACTAACATTCGCGTAAACTTAAGACATCAACTTGATTACGCTTTCTCGCTCGCTAGGTCCGCCCAGTCGGAACATTACTATTACATCACACTTTTTCGTGCATGCAGCTCATCGATTTACAAGACGTTATCACATAAAATGATTTGTTTCTTATGACTGAAATTATAATTGACTGTAGCCGGCTCTACTTCGTTTTTTTCATCAGATTTCGTCAAAAGAAGCGTAAAGCTTTTATATCTGTATATATAAAGTAGATTGATTTTATTTATTTGCAAATGGTATGGCAGAATGGCCCATTTCCTGTTTTACAACATTAGTGTTCTATTATGTCCCTCATTGCGGCGTGTGTGTGTGTCAAGCTTGGTCATGCTAGGAACGGTGCATGCATAATTCAGGTCATTGCTGTAGGTACAATGCATGTGTACACTACGATACTTCACATGAGCAAGGGCGACACGCGCATCTTCACGCTGCGCCTTACAGCGCGGTACTGAATTACTGAATACTATGTTATATATGTCTCTGGGTGAAATATGACACTGTCACGTAACAGTATAGTGTTGGTCTGCCATTTACCAGAATCTGGATGGTAAGATGGGGCCCCTCTTACATGCACTCACGTGTTATTATAGCAGAGGTCCACATCGAGGTCGGTGAGGTGGTGCGAGTACTTGACGATGGGCACCCGCGCGTTTAATATGGCCTGCACCCGCGAGGCTCCGGGGGCCCTCAGCTCCAGCAACTGCGCTATCAGCTCCAAATGCCGCTGCCAAGGGCTCCGTCGACCCTCGTATTTCTTCTCTTGATACACCAGCCGTCGCCCGGGCTGCGTCTACGGATACTTACTAGTAGTTGAAAATATACTAGTTTCGTCTTACAAATATAACCGGCTGGGCATCAAAACTGGACGTTAACGCAAAGAGGTTTATATCTAAGATGATGTCTGGCAAATTACTGACATTCCAAAAGTAATTTTTAGAATTATATTTTTAATAAAGAGATTTTCATTTAACTTTTGACAATGTTATTTAAAAAAATTCACAAGGTAGTTATAATCATTGTGCATCCATACATCTATAACCAGAAGATATCCAAATGCATTGGTCCTTGGCAAAGGATAAGGCGGATGACAGAAAAGGAATGTATGTCTTATGGGTGTGTAAATGATATGAGAGAATTTTATAAAATAACCAATATTCGGATTTTTCCTTTAGTTTTGTTTAAGTTGTTATTTGATGCCCATTTTCATGACTCTAAGTTATAGCATTGATCTCATAGAAAAGTTTTGTCTTTTTATTCACTTAGATATACAATTTTATTCTTTGTTTCAAGAGGTTGCAGAACTTAGTATTCGTTATTTAAGGATTCCATTAAAGAATGACATCATAACTTGGTTTTAGGATTGAACCTAATTATTTTATATGCAACATAATTATTTTATATGTTTTATGTGGTTTTGGACAGCCATTGTGGTAAATATATATTGAAGTAGCAAAAACTATAGTACTTGACATTTTACTTGACATTTTACACAAATTATTTTCCACTACATTTGAAGGTTAGGAGAGTGATTGTTTAAGCTGATGGATAATAAAGCAAAGTGAACAATACACTCAATTTGAAAGCCAAATAGCCTATGATTCTAGGTTTTATTTTATATTATAGGGGAAAATGGGGAATCGGAGCCTGTATACAACTACTGACACCCACAAACATCAGCACAATCACTATGCCAATGTGTTAGCCCTCGTTTCTGCTCCCTTCAAACACACATGCTACACAAGCTGCATGAAATACAACATGGATCTCACTTTATGGCAGTATTATGTGAATGAGGGGTATCTCCACTGAGATGCCAGCCCCAAATCCTAAAGCTTTAGTTTGTTAATCTGCTTATATTCATCCTCACCATATCATCTGTTAATACATTTGTCAGAACCAAGTCTAGATCGCATCCCATTTTGCCAAATCCATTTACAGAGGAGCCAAACGGTTGAACCGCAACATTAGTATAAAGACTTTGAAGTATCATTTCCAGCTGAAAGCAAAATTAGTACATTACTGATCAATAAATTAACACTCCATTGGTTTTAAATATTGTGACACCCCTTTAATATGTTGCACTATTATATACAAATGAAATTAATATTCCTATTAATATAAATGCGAAATTTTGTGTGTTATATGTGATTCTTTCATGCAAAAACTTTTAAATAAATTTGGCTCACATTTGACACTGATATACATTATAATCTAGAATAAGGTAAAAATAATCAGAAAAAAGGAATTGTTAACTCAGTATATATATTTTAGGTAGAGGCTTGTAAGCAAAGAAATTATTAGGTAAATTTTACACTAAAATTATATGTTGTGTAGATGAAATACCAAGTAAACATTAGTATTACCTGTCTAGCTACCATATACCTCAGCCTGATACCAACATCGTTTAACATAGTTCTCTGATACAATGTCTGAATCTGCTGCGACATGGTTTCGCACTTGCGTAATTCATCTAGCAGTAGGTCATCATCCATACCACAATTACCATCTTTTACAGCTAATTTCTTATAATTATCAATGTTATCCTTAGCTCCCGATACTGCTCTAAACCACAGAAATGGTGACTGAATTGCCATGACATCTAGATCTCTCTTGTGTGAACTACATATCTTTAAAATGTTCTTCAGATTTTCTTCAGTTTCAAATTCCACGAGCATAAAATTCTGGAATACATATGTCATATCTCATATGTTCTGTCAATCATAAATTCTGAGCAATATTATAAATAAAAAAATATTTTTGAAGAAACATAACACATACCTCCCCAGATGAGTTTTTGTAATGGTACACATCATTAATTTTTCCATACTTTGAACAATAACCATACAGTTCTGTAAAAGATGATTCAGAACTAACTTGCACTATGAGACTTCGACGTGCCTCCTTTCTCCTTTGACTGGCAATTTCATCAAAAGTAAGAAACTTTCTGATTGTATCTGAAAGTACATAATATAACCTAAACGACGTAACTTTTACATAATTTCAACATACTTATTGTTTACGTACCCGAGTTACATCGAATACTTTTATATGTAATAAAACTGTTTCTAAAATATTTGCTAATTAAGTGCAGCTTTCCTGTCTGAAATAATAAAGACATATTTTGAATTCTGAAATATTATGAATTTTGATTACTGATCGCTAGACATAGTCAATTGTCAATACTAATCTGTCAAAATTCTAACATTAAATTATTTTTTTCGTCAGTCTTCTTATTATTGTAATGCAACCATTTGCCAGCTGTTACGTTTAGAGAACATGTAGGCTAGATAACGGATGTTCTGCAGCTATCGCACGCAGTCTATTCAATTACATGCAATTATTTGTATTTGGATCTGACAGTGAAGTTGATGTCACCCAGGTAGCTTCGAGTAAAATTTCGTGGCAACGGAATTACTACCTTAATTTTGATAAATTAACATCTCTTCTTATTAATTTGTTACAGCACTGCCATTGGCAATTGTACCTTTCAATTGATAACTTACATGATGCAGCGAGTATGTTTAATGATCTCTGCTTTACGTGATCTTTACTTGTTAGTAGTGTAGCTGTAGTTTTATAACTGTATCCAAAATAAAACAAAATAAGGTAAATTTTACAATTACTTTAGAATGTCAGTTACTTCATTTCATGAATTAACCTATAATTTAGAACCAAGAAACCCTGGAAATTAAAATTTACTGTACAAATAAAGGAGTAAATCCTAAAATTGGTAATTTGAACAATATAGTTAAAATATAAAAATAAATTTGTAGTTTATTTTATACAACATGAGTGCATCTAATATTATAAGTGTGTCAAATTATTTAAATGAATATGCTTGAACTTGTAGGTACCGTTGGTGTAGTCACGTCTTGGAGAATAGATGAACAAGACGTGAAAGCAATACTGTCTTCGTCTATCTAATTCCTAATGTACATTGAGCAGAGAGAAATTATTGGAAAACGAGAGACAGAGAATGTACAACATTTGCCGTCTCTTGCATATAATTGCCTATGGCATCTCATCTCTATGATTTTCTAAAATAAAAAAGAATGTTTCACAAATGACAAGGAGAATGCAATACTAGTAAGAGTTGGCACTTGAACACCATAACTGAGCTCATACAACAGAAGCATATTGTGCATGATAAACATTAACAATATTCGGAAAGTGATATCGTGGAAATAAAGCAAATGCGCTAACTGAATCACGTAAATAGTGAGGTGCTACGTATACTATTTCAGAATGGATCGATATCGATTAGTAGTGGTGTTCCGTTATGGACAATATGATATTTTATCTCTACTTTGTTGATTATAGGCATGATTTTTAATAAAACAAAAGACTTCAATTGCTTATCTTTATTTTGCTCTTGAGCCTTTTTAATTGTATCAGCCACATCACTCTCTGGTATTACAAATTCGGAATTTATAATATACATGATAGTCTAATAAAGAGCTTACTCAATAGTAACATTTATTCCACGTCATACTACAATGAGTACTTACTTGCAAGGTACAAAATTGACTGACGTTGTGTTGGTGTAAGTCAGGAGCAACAATATTTTCATAAATATTTTTTGCTTCATTTACTAAATGCCTTCATTCTTCCTTGGATAGATTAGCAAATTTTTTCCCAGCCACCATTCCTTTAATTAGATATATTTGTTTTGAGGATTTTCCAAATTCAGATTATCCTCCTTCAAATAAAGTTTGCAATGTTTACAATTGAACTTAGCTAAAACCCTTGCAGCTAAGTACCCGCTTACAAACTACTGGTTTGCTCTTCAAAGTTACAGTGTGAATTTTCAGAAACTAATTAAAGACAGCACATGGTAACAAACATTGATAGAATTTTCAGAACCTACATTTTGTGACCCAGCCTCTTCCTCCCTTGCATGCTCTAAAATCCCAGTAATTTCCTGATAAGATATAAATAAGCTATTATAGTCAATTTCACAAGTTAAACCATGGCTATGGGGGCCTGAAAAACTAGAAATTATACTTGAATTTAAAGCAGCATTAAAATGAGCATACGTTTGATTCCTGTTTGTTGCACTATGTTGTCTTATATTCCAAACAAATTCTCCAAGGAATCTTGATTTAGCCAGTCAGTACTGAAAACAATAATGTTAATTTATTATAATTTTAAATTTATATTCTTTATACCTAGTTTGATGATTAGGTATAAGTACTCATGTCCCAGTACCTAAGAAAGTACTTAGGTATACTTCAATATGGTTAGTTGTCATCAACTTTCAATAATAAAATAATCATTATTGAAAACTGACACTAACGCACTCGGAAACGCTTGCTGTCTCTCTCTTGCCGGAAGGTGAGGGAGTGATAGTGTCGTCCCGCTTGATCCCCAGCCCTATCATCCTTGTTCGGAAAGCGGTCCGGAATAATTGTTATTCCGTGCTGTGTTTAGAACTCGGACGAAGCCAACGAGCTTTTTGTATGCATATAGTCTGGTACATAAGAGGAGACCTAGACCCAACAGGTCCGAAGCCGCACCGCGCGACATACTCCCCGACCTTTTTGAAGAAAAGTAGGGGCAGTGGACAGCGAGTCCGACGGAGGACCAACCACCACCACTGAAGAATGCCACGGAAGAAGGTCGAACGGGTGATCGTGAGGAGACCCCTGTTCCCTTCTGAAGAGGAGAAGAAGGAGTTCCTAGCGGAGCTGGAGGAGCTACGCCCGCAGAAGCGCGCGGCGTCCTCGCCCGCCGAAGGACCTTCCAAGCTGGTCGCAGTGGAGGAGTCACACTCGACCGCCACCTCTACATCATCACCGCAATCACCATCTCTGTCTGCACACGACCCGCCTGAATCACTGCATACGTCACCTGTGGCTGGCCCAGCGGCGCCAGAGGAGGACTCGTCAACGTCGCCGGGAGTCGCCTCCGCCTCCGTTTCGGCTGCTGTGTCTGCAGGAGACGTCGAGCCTGCCTTCTCCAGCGGATCGGTTGACGTGACGCGACATCGCAGCTTCGCCGCCGCTCTGGAGAGCCCCCGGAAGGTAACCGGTAGGTGTGCCCCTACCCCCCACCCCCCATTCCCACATACCACGGTCCGCAACCCCAGCGAGTCCCAGCCGCCGCGCAGACTATCGGCGTACCCTCCGATAGTTGTGGAGTTTCCGCCAGACTGGCAGAGGCATTTCCGCACCCTGCGTGACGTGCTGGGACACGCACCCAACGTCCGGCCCTTTGGGAGGGGCATAAGGTTCCTGGCACAGTCGACGAAGGAGTTCCGGGCAGTCCAGGCCTTACTGACGTCCTTGACAACCCAGCGGTGCAGTGGCACTGTTACTCCCCACCCTCAGACCTCTCCACCAAGGTGGGTATTAGAGGTCTGCCAGTGGGGACAGACACCGAATGCATCGCCGAAGAGCTCAGGGGCCTGGGCTTCCCGGTGCACTTCGTCCGGCATATACCGGCGAGAGGCGGGAGATCCGGCTGCCTGTACCACGCGCAGCTGGACCGCCAGAACAGCGAGGAGCTCACGCGCCTCTATGAGGTGAGAGAGCTCCTTTGCATGCCCGGAGTGGTCGTGGAGGGGTGGAAGGGCAGACAGGGACCGTCACAGTGTCACCGCTGTCAGTTCTTCGGACACTCCTCAACGAACTGCCACCGGGAAATTAGGTGCGTCCGCTGCGGTGGGGTCCATGCAGTCGGGGACTGCCCGCTGCCGAGAGGAGCCTTCCCGACCTGCGACAATTATAAGGGCCCTCACACGGCCAATGACCGGAGGTGTAAGGCCTTCCTTAGGGAGGCCAGAGCCCGAGGCATGGTCATCCACCCACCAATCCCACCGAAGCCCGCTGTGCAGGGAGACCAGTATACACTGGTCCCTCACGGCCGACACCGCGCCGCACCTGTGCCCGCGGCTCCGTTGCGGAGGGAGGGACAGGTCGAGTACGGCCCAGGCTCACCCCTTGCCGCCCCGGCCAACGAGCCCAAACTCTGCTGAGGCCGTCCCAAGCTGCCACCCTCCGCAGCAGGAGACCACCGTGACCGCAATGCGCCGAGTACCCTCACAGGCTAGGGACCCGGAACACGCACGCTCACAAAGACGCGCACCAACTCACCCAACAGTACAGACACCAATTCCCTCACCACGGACATCAGTCCCCCCACCTTTGCGGGAACCGATGCGCTCGGAGGGGGAGCAGCGTCGGTGCGACGAGCCCAGGGTCCACGTTGACGATCTCAGGGAGTTAATCCGGGAGATCGTCAGGGAGGAGCTGAGGGCGGTCGTAAAAGACGAGCTGTCCAGGGTGCTCCGGGACCCGCTCATCTGGGCGCAAATTACACACGCACGGAGCCAACCAACGAGGAGCCAGTGATGAATCGTGACGAACTCAGGGTAGCTTACTGGAACCCTGGAGCTATAGGAGGCAAGAGCGACAGTCTCCGGCGGCTCGATCAGCAGTATGACTTACATGTCATCCTGTTGGGCGAGACTTGGCCGGGGCCGACGCGGAGCCTCCGGCTACCGAACTACGTCGCGTATCGGAGGGGCGAGGTGTCGCCGAGCGGGAGGCCGTACAGAGGTACGGCTGTGCTCGTTCAGCGGGACGTCGTCCACGACGAATTGAGACAGGGCCCCTTCACCGACATGGGCTCGACTGGTACAGTCGTTCACATGGCGGGGGAGGGGCTCAGGATCTACGCGGCGTACAGTACAGACATCCCAGGAACAGTTTTAACCTAGGTGATGTCCACAACGTGCTGGGGAATGGCGGCCAGGTGTTGTTGGTCGGCGACCTGAACGCCAAGCATCCAGCTTGGGGATTGGCCGTCACAAACAACGCTAGCTTCAGGCTGCAGGAGGATTCGGAAGAGCGCGGCTACACGGTGCAAGGACCACCGTGTCCTACACACGTGCCTACGGATCCCCTGCGCACCCCGGACGTTCTGAACATCGCCCGACACCAGAACCTCAAGGCCACGGTCAACATCGAGGTCCTGTACGACCTCGACACTCAACACCTATCCATCCTCGTCACACTTAATTCCGGAAAAATCAAGGAAGGAGTGCGGACCAGAGAGAGGATCGACTGGGCCGTCTATCAGGATAGCCTACTCGACTTCACCATCGCCGGGTAACTGTCTACTCCGGACGAGGTGGAGGCCGCCGCTCGACTCTTCACGGAGAAAATCCGGGAGGCGCGGGCGGCGGCGACCACCGTCGTACCGGTGACAGCGCGCCGGTGGGGTGAGCTCCCCCCGAGCCTACGGGCGGACCTGCAGAGGAAACGCCAGATGAGGAAACTCTGGGCCCGTACCCGCTGTCCGAGGATCAAGGCGCAACTTAACAAGCTGGCCGAGGAACTGTCTGCGAAGGTGAGGGAGTGTCGTGGAGCAGGTTGGGAGAGTACAGTCTTCCATGCCAGCGAAAACGACACCAGCCTGCACGCCTTAAACAGACGTCTCACGAGGCCAAAGACCACCATCACTCCACTTCTAGGCACCACAGGCGCGAAATATACGGAGCGCAGGCTCGCGCCGAGGTGCTCGCATCACATCTACACACGCAGTTTTCGCCACACCCAGCGGCGCCGTCGTTGGCAGAGCATCACGAGCAGGTGGAGTGCCGCATTCAAGAGCTCCTTCAGAGTCCGACCCCGCCACTCAGCGGGAAGGATTTCATTTCCCCCTCTGAGCTGAGTGGAAAGTCGCACTTCGCCTCTCGAGGTGCAAAGCTCCAGGCCCCGATGACATCCCCCCCACAGCGCTGGTGATGATGCCTAGGCGAGCAGCCGTGGCTCTCACCCAGATCGCAAATGGCATTCTCCGGACGGCCCTCTTTCCGGAGACCTGGAAAGAGGGGAGGGTCATCGTTCTTCCGAAGTCGGACAAGCCCCGAAGCCTGCCTGTAAGCTACCGGCCGATAACGCTGCTGTCCCACATCGCCAAGTTGTTCGCGAGGATTCTGCTTCGGAGGCTGAAGCTGTACATTCCCATAAGGGACGAACAATTCGGCTTCCGGAGCGGCCACTCGACCACGTTGCAAATGACGCGGGTGATCCACCACTTGTCTGTAGAGATGAACAAGGGGAGACACTCTGTCGCAGTCTTTCTCGATATGGAGAAGGCATCGACAGGGTGTGGCACCCAGGACTCTTGTACAAGGTGGTGGCCGCCGGCGTCCCGCTGGCGTTTGTAAGACTAGTGGCATCATTCTTGGAATGTAGGACCTTCCGGGTAGCGGTGGAGCGGAGGCACTCCTCGGTGATGGCCATACGTGCCGTAGTGCCACAGGGCAGTTGCCTATCCCCTTGCCTGTACGCGGCCTACACCAACGACATCCCCACACTCAACGATCCTTCGGGAGAGGGCGAGGTAGATGCTCGCGCTGTTCGCCGACGACAGCGCTTACGTAACCTCTTCCCGAAATCCGGAGCTCGCAACTGGGCGCATGCAGCGCATGCTGGACCGGTTGCCGGAGTGGCTCGACAGGTGGCGCATGTCCGTCAACGTGGATAAGACGACGGCGCTATATATCAGCAAGAGGCGCTCCATGCCGGGGCGGTTAAAATTTAGAGGCCAGGATGTGTCTTGGGAATCCCCAGTCGTGTATCTCGGATGCAGTATCGACCGCGCGCTGCGGATGGGCTCGCAGGTGGACAAAACGGTCAATCAAGCGAGAACAGCCCGCGCTTTGCTGTGGCCGGTACTAGCGTCCGGACTTCCTACACGGACGAAGCTGGGGATTTACAAGACATATATCCGGTCACGCCTCACTTACGCTGCTCCCTCATGGTACGCGCTAACCTCCCAGGCCCAGCGGAAACGCCTGCAAGCCCAGCAAAATATATCCCTACGGGTCATCACGGGTGCCGGTCGCTACGTCCGCAATGATGTGATCGCGCGTGACTTGCGGATACAGTCGCTGGATGAGTTTGTGGTTCGATTGTCGAGCGCTATGTTCAATAGGGCAGACAATGGACCGCATGCTCACCTACGTGACCTGGCCCCGCTACACGCGCGACCATCTGACGGGAGACCGTATCCGCGTGAACTCCCCCCGCCCCCGTGATCCACCAAGCGGACTAGGGACTGCGTGTCCTGCGATCCGGACGAGGATCACACATGCGCACGCACGACACGCCCAATCGCTACTCACCACAGTCACAACACACCACATAACACACAGGCCCTAAATTACAATAGCATTTCCCTGAGCCAATAGCCAGGATGGCAGCCCGCAAGTTTATTGCGGCCCCGTTGCCGAGGGGATAGTCATCCCCTTGCGACCCAACCCGGGTTATGAGATGCCCCGATGCCCGTAACCCCCCACAATTTCTGTGGAGATGACCAGCAGTGATGAGTATTGAATACTAACAAATATCAATCGCCTCCGTGGTGTAATGGTGCTGGTGTCGCCTGTTAAGATCGTTAGCCGTGTGGGGTCCTGGGTTTGAACCCCAGGTCGGGCAACTGTTATTAAATGTTTCTCAAATTATTCTGAGCACGCATTACATCTAATGGGAGGCTAGTGTGTACTATAGGGTACGTCAACCCGGTGCATCTCTTCCCATCTGCGGGAAAAGAGAGGGCGGGGGCTGCCTTCCTATCAATTCCCTAAACCTGAAGACACAAAAGTCTTCGGCAGTCAGTCGAACTGTTGAGGCTGGTCAGAGCGCCGCCAACTAGTAGTAGGCCCCACCGAAAAAAAAACGATTTCGTACAGTCACAACGATTTACTTAGAAGTATCGACCCCCTGACAAATGACAATTGACAGCTCAAGCACTATTACTGAAATCTGAGGTTAAATAATTTGAAGATCGGGTTTAGTGTGATTTACTTAATGGTTTGAAATTATAAAATAACGATGGGCAGTAGATTATTTAATAGAATCATTTTGCCAACAATTACATTAAATACAAAGTATGTTACAAATAACCTTACTCATAATGGTAGGATTTTCGCCATTGTAAATACAAATTTTCAACCATTTAGAAATTATGCAAAAGGCAAAGATAAAGGAAAAGAAAAAAAAGGCAAAGGTGGGAAGGTAGCCATCAGTGAAATGACTATGTCGGAGCTTGTTCCTGTGGATAAACTAAAGGAAAGGTGTGAAAATGCTGTAGAAAGAATGAAAGAGGATTTTGCCCAACATCTCTCGCTACGGTCAACTACAGGATCCTTAGAATCACTTGCTATAAAATACGACGGCAAAGGTTATGAATTACAAGAACTGGCTCAAATTATTAGAAAAAATCCCAAAACTATTGTTGTAAACTTTTCATCCTTCCCGCAAGCTATACCAGATGTTTTGAAAGCAATCCACAGTTCAGGTCTCAACTTGAATCCACAACAGGATGGGACCACATTATATGTACCAGTGCCTAAGGTCACAAAAGAACATAGAGAAGCTTTGGCTAAAAATGCTAAAATGCTATTCATTAAATGTAGAGATAGTATCAAAGATATACAGAATGATTATATTAAGAAAAACAAGCAAAGTAAGCTAAAACAGCCTGGAGTTTCAGAAGATTTAGTCTTTAATGTAAACAAGCAAATAATGGCTATGTGTGAGACTTATTATAATGATGCGAGAAAAATTTATGAAGCCAAGCACAGTGAGCTTTTAGGAAAATAAAGTATTCATATAAGAATAAACATATTTTATATCTACTGATAAATTGATTTATTGTATTGTAGAAACTTGAACCTTTAGTGATTTTTTTTAAAGTCTAATGTTTGAGATTGTTATTATATAAAATAAATTGATTTCTATGACAATTTGTTTTATTATTATTATTACACTTTAATTTTGTAAGTGAGAAACAAATCATAATGTTAATTATTATGGTAAATCATTCTGGATTCTTCCTTAATAATCACTTTACACAATATTTCCATGTGTTGTTTGGGTGCCATCCCATAGTGTCCATTTCTTATTACAACAATGTTTAAGTGTCACAATAGTTAGCAAAATAGCTAAATTGTGCAGCTGTCTGTGGGCATTGATTCTTCATAAAGATGACTGCTTGGTTGCCCGTAATACTTTAAAGATAAAAATAAACTTTTACATGATTCTGCCTTGAAATTGATTTCTACTCTGACCCTATGTACATTTGCTTTGTGAGTAGCTTGTGTCCTAATGACTGGCTAAGGCGATATGTGGATGTGATGTATATATCATGTTATTAGTCAGGAAATGGCTCCTATTGCTTATTTGTCCCTGGTAGTATGTATATGCTGTAAGCATTATCTATTGCCTCTGTGGTGTAACAGTACAGGTGTCACCTGTTAAGACCGTCAGCCGCGAGGGGTTCTGGGTTCAATCCCCAGGTTGGTAACTATTATTAAAATGTTTTTCAGATTATTCTGAGCAATCATTACATAGTCCCGAATTGTTGGAATGTGCTCGATGTGGCCATAGGCTTGCCACCTATGACACCATGGGCCCTCAGTACCTTGGCCAATTGTGGGTGTGCTAGTATACCTACTGGACTTTAGAAATGACACACACAAGTAGAGCACAGAGTATTGGACGAAAACAAAAATACAACGTTAGCATGTCTTCAAAATGAGATATGTTGAGAAAAGTATAGTATATATTAGGTAATCTTAAGGCAAGTAATGCTGAACACTTAAATGATGCAAAAATTTCATTTTATAGGTTGCTTTCACTGATTCTTATGCCTCATTGTTTTGGAAGCCAAATTTGGAAGAAAAAAGTCGAAAGTACTGGGTAAATTTACTCAACTAATAAATAATCATTGAAATAAGCACCCATAGTAACAGTGATAGTGACATTGGATTCCTTCATGCTGTATTATGTTTGTCCTCACTTCTCTATACCTTGTAAAACGCTTGCACTAACTGTTTCTAAGGGCCATGCTGCATTGTAGGAAAATTGATCCGACAGGACCGGGATAATACAAGCGACCAAAACAATCGCTTCGATCCTACTGACTTCAATTTTCGGTAGGTATCAAGTGAGAGACAGACCTGGAGTTCACATGATACAAAGATAATTTAACTACGGTTTCTTTGGTCGCAAAGTGACAGCTATACTGTCACACTTCATATGGTTTATGAGTTCCCAGAGTTGTATTGGATGGGAGGACAGAGGGCAAAGCCTCTTAATAACAATTATGCAGATGTCCACGGGCGCCGGTACTCGATAGCCACCAAAAGTGATTGTTCGTTAGCGCCCCTATATTACTACTAAGATGGTTATTTACTTACATAAATGTTACTTATAATGTTACATTGTTAATAATATTGTGATTTATTTGATACATCTATATATGATTTATGATTACAAGTCACAAATAATATGTTCGAGGCATTCCATTTTACGGACACATACATAAATATCAAGAAAGTTGTCAGTGATGACTGATGTCATTTGTCACTGTCTATGTCATTTCTGTGTTGAACTTTGAAGTCGGTTCATGATTGTTTGTTTTGGTTGAAATTTCAAATCAATTTAGCTTCGTAAATAGAATAATGGACAATAAAAAGGGGAAATCAAGTAATATGTACGGACATGTTAGATCTCGAGTTATCAGTAAATCTACTTCAAATTTAAATACTAAATACGTGGTAACTCGTCATAATACACCATCATCGAGTGATGGCGCGAAACCAAACACTGCAAGTGGTTTTCACGATTTACCTATTGTTTTGAATGACTATAACCCTGAAATAAATAGTGATAAAAGGAGAACTTTTGTTGTAAAGCCTAAGAAGACTTTAAAGTCGTTTTCGCCTGTGGTACCTCCTGCTACGCTCAAAAAAATTCCACGAGTCGCCCCTCGTACAAAACCGTCGAATGTGTTCGCTCGAAGTTCAGCACCAGCCGTTCTGAATTGGTCTGACAGTCATTTGAACCAGTGTTTATCAAGAAACTCTCATATGAAATTGAAAGAATTAAAGGTAGGTAGGCTCTATCGCTTTAATTGTCTTTAGTCACGTCATCATTATCAGCCGTATGACGTCCACTGCTGGACATAGGCCTCCCTCATGGAGCATCATAGGTTACAATCACAATTTGCTTGCATCCAGTGACTCCCCGCCACTTTAACCAAGTTATCAGTTCCATCAGGTGGGAGGCTGTCCAACATTCCTTCCGGTGCAGGGCCACTCAAAAACCTTTCTTTCCCGATGGTTAACTTGTGTTATTGTGATAAGATAATGGGGAAGATTTTTGTCTATTGCTACGAGTGTGGCTGCTCCCTGTGGTATCTGACAGGGATGACATGGGGCCCTTCAATATGGTAATTGTTGTAACTCTACAATCTGTGGTGCATACAGTGCTGGGCGATTCTTTGTTAGCTGAGATATGCCATTGAAGAACTCAATTAATTATGGGATCTTTTAAGGGACAAGGGACACTGGTACACATCCCTAAGATTATCTGACTAATTATTGTATATAAGTTGGATAAGAGTAGCAGGGGATTGACCACCCCAGCATAGCATAATAATATGTGTGGACTTATCATACCACTTTAGCCTAGTGCTGTGGTAAGTACCGTAGGGACTTGTTACAGGTACTAGACAATGGAATTATATTTAATGTTGTTATAAATTTAAGAAATTTTATATATTTAAGATTTTCATTATAGAAATACATATAATACATAGATAATAATATATTATCACCTAAGCGATTTGAACCCACAACCTCTGGTGTAACACATGGACTAACCGCCACATTACCAACAGAGCCAGCCAGTCGTCACTCTTATTTATAAATATAAATAACATTGTGTCTTCATATTTTTACAATAGCACTGTGTTAGTCTCATATTCAGTGTCAGATCCAGGTGGGTGGCCAGTTGGCTGGAACCACCCCTGAAAACCTGAAAATTCCTAAATTCTCTTTTAAAACCCTGCCTATCTCACCTCCATCGAGATAAAGTACACTTGTATTTATTATTTATGTACAGTCAAGCATGTGGCTATTTTATTAAGATAGTTATAATATATATTTTAAATAGAATAGTGGCACAATTTAAATTTAAATCTCTAAAGCACTTTCTTGAATTGAAATGTTTGAATCATAAGAAGATTTCAAATAATTCAATTGTTATTATAATACCAAATTCTCATATGCATGTCTCTCATAAATAGGATGAAATCAAAGACTTTCAAGAAAAGGAGAGAAATGCGAAGATAGCTGAAAGTCTGCATAGGAAGTATGGACTCATGTTGAGTAGGGAGTGCGAAGTGGTGGTAGACAAGGCAGTGCAGGTGGAGGCGAAAGGTAAATTATTTTATTTTCATCGTTTTTGGAGTTCATGGATACATGCTTAAGTTCATCAGTGGTCAAAGACACACTATGATAATGAATATTACTAAGTTATGAACATGCACCATTTAGGCAGTGATGCAGAAATGGTGCTACCACTTAGCAAGACTTCTGCACCATTGTCTAGTAGTGTTTTATCTTTAATTGTATGGGAGGCAAACAACCAAACGACACCCTTTGCAACTACCAACACTCATAGATGCTAGCCCTACCCCTTTCGGAAAATTCTAGCAATATTTGGAATGGACTTAAGTAATAAACTTAATATAGTTCTTATGTTTGGTAAAATTAGGCTTTCCTTTACTACGAGTTAATCACGATGAAGCTGAATATTTATGTCAACGCCATCTAGATACCAAAAGGCTTGTTTACTATACTACAATCCACAAAGCCAGTCTTGTTTGATTATCTTGGTCCTTTAAGTTTGCTACAGATGGTGCTATTCATGACAATAAGCTTAATATAGTACTATGTAATAGATGAAAAATTAAGAATTTTATGAATTCTTTATTATATTTTTTTTCTAAAGACATTTAATATTGAACACTAGCACTGCCCCATGGTTTTTATACACGTCGTTATGATTAGTACGTTCAAACAAACAAACAAGCAAAAAGCTTCGTTATATTATTATACATATCATTTAAAAGTCGTTTTAAATAACGTTCAGCATTTTTTCCCAAAAAAATATAAAAAAAATCTATATTGTAGCTTAAAAAAAATATACATTTTAGTGATATTGATTTATGGTATACCTGTATTTTGTTAAACAATTAAGTAGCCGAAATAGCTCAGTTGGGAGAGCGTTAGACTGAAGACCTAAAGGTCCCTGGTTCGAACCCGGGTTTCGGCAATTATTTTTAATATTTTTCAAAGTTACGAAGTCATGATTTTACAATACGAGCCATCGATCATAGACTGGTTATGGTATTATCGATCTTTGTCCCTTTCTCTATTGTGAAATTGACATTTAAAACTAATTTTAACTCTTCTCCTCAGGTGCCTTGTCATGATGACCTTAAGTGAAGTAAAGTTTTGTTAACTCTTCTGGTTACCTTAGATCCTGGGCTATTTTCTTTGATGATATCCTTAGTATATGGGATTATGACCTTATCTTTACTTATCAATATAAAATTTATGGTGGGCAAAGCGACAGCATAGCAGTGGAGTTTCATGCGATTTGTAAGTTTCCCATGGCACCTTGGAGGGATCTCAACATATATGCATAATGATGATTGTTATTATTCATAACTGTCAGCTTATATAATTTCGCCCCTTTGAAGGATGAATATAAAATTGCTATCTAACATCTACCTTTATGGAGGTAAAAGCAAGAAAACAATCAAAAATATTATCATATGTATAAAAAGACGAAATTAACAGTGATAATAGCTTATATCTACGTACGTGCCGCGATTGAATTTTTATCTTGCTAACACAAAACAGTGATACCCAAACAAAGATTTATGTAAGTAGTGCCGTCCCACTTGGGGTAGAGGGGAGGGGATGATGGAGGGTAACGGATATGCATTATTTCTATAATAATGTTTCTGGGGTCGGACTGCTGCGTTTGCCACCTAATGCTATTAAAAATTAAACAACTCTTAACATAGTTTATACAACATATTAACACATATAAATAATCAAATTTAATTTATTTACAGATCGACAAGGAAAAATAAGGTAAGTGATTAAAAAATGTTAAAGATCCGAAAAGTGATATGAGTAACATGTTCGGCTATTTGGCAATGTACCTCATCGCCTCTTTAGCTCAGTGGTAGAGCACTGGTCTCGTAAACCAGGGGTCGTGAGTTCAATCCTCACAGGAGGCATCTGTTAGTCTACTTTTATTTATCATTTTTTAATTTTTTTGCGCATATTTATTTGATTTTTTTTATTATTATAATAATTTAAGTTTTTTTTATTAAAAAATAATATTTAAATATTTATACTAGGAATAACTTAAGATAAAAGTACAAAACCCCAACAAAAATTTTGCATTTTTTATGCCGAATATTTTTTGTTGTATGGTGACTGTGTGGTGTATGTGTGTGTGTGAGGATGACGTGGCGACTATGTTACGTGTATGTTGGGTTTCTAACGTATTAAGTATTAATGTTTTAATACAAATAATAAAAAATCGATCGTAGGGTAGTTTTAAATCTAGTCGTTCTTCGTGTAAAACGTCCTATGAATTTCAATAAGTGGTTTTTCTTTATGGTGATTAAGAAAAAAAAAGACCGGGGAGGTACCTCTCGCTTACATAATACTGCCGTAAAGTGACATATTCAGTGTCGCGTTTCGTTCGGTTTGCGAGTAGCCGGTTGTCTATTGGGGGGCAGGTCAACGCATCGACATAGTAATTATGTCGATATTCATGGGCGTCGGTAGACGTAAAAAGGCTCCGATTGCTTATTTGCCTCTATTCTATAAGAAAAAACCTCATAGCCTTGTGCACGGGAATGAAAAGTGCCGACTTTTAATAGCATAGCTTGAGAAAAGAACAATCGGAGCCACTTGGTGACTGCCGACCCCCATTAACATCCGCATATGCATATACGTTTCATTCTTCTCCATCCCATCCCCCAGGAGGTCACCGGCTACTCATGAGTTTATATGTATCACAGGCGTTATTATATCAGCGAGAGATCCCTCCTTGGTCGTGTCGGCCCAAATGTATTGTAATGCGACACTAGGATGATGCAATTGATGTAAAGGCATTTGCAGACGCTAACAGTTACGTGAACTCAGCGGCCCACTCGCGACCTCTCGTTCAGATCCTGTTCCACTTCGACTTAAACTTGCTCTGTTTTGTGGATGTCTACGGACTTACTCACCTGCCATTAGGTATACAATAGATTCATACGTATTTATGATATCTAATAATAGTATGATGTCTGTGGACTTATCACAGAGCCGAAGCCCGTGGTATCTTAAGACTTATGTTACGGATACTGAGCAGCGGAAATACATTTAGCATTATGTTATAGGAATACATATATCTAATATTGATACTAAAATGTAAATAATAGAAGCACCGCCGCGCTGGCGCGACGTGCACGGCTTGCTCGAGCTAGGTTACAACTGCGCCAGCCGATCTTCGTATTAGTTTGTGGAAAGAGTGTGAAGTGTTTACTGTCTCTTTCCAATTAACTACGCTTTGGATTATTTTATTTTATTTATATATTCTTTATGTACATACATAGAATTCGTTAAATCTAACTTAAAATCTAGGAATAGTACATAGGTGTGCTCATCTCTATTAGAGATTTGTTCCAGCAAAACCATTAAAGTTTATGAAGAGAATTAGAAGCGGATATAGCAGGCAAGTATATAAAGGAAGCTTAGAAATAAAAGAGAGCATCAAACAAAAAAAAAACCCAGCCACAGCAATGTTTTTATAAATATTCATATTTTATATATACAATATATTTGGTTATAATAAATACTCGTCATAAACCTAAATAACATACATACACAATACATAATAACATACACAATATAATAAACTCACATAAATAAATTGTTTTATAATCAATATATAAATACAAATAAGGACGTATCTATAATGATGTCAGATAGTGCTTCTTCAGTCAGGACTTAAAAGTGTCAGCCGAGGGGCTCTGCTGTATGTGTTCCGGAAGAGGTTTCCACAATTGTTTGTTGTTGAAGTTCTGACAGATAAGGAGGGGCAGATGTTTTAAGGATCTTAAATAAAATAGTGAGTGTATGTATGTTCCGACGTAGGCGGATCGGAAGCCAACGGAGTTTGCTGCGGAATTCAGAAACACGATCATATTTACGCGATCCGAATATATGTGGTATGCACAAATTCTTAAGTCGTTCTAGCTTATTCAAAAGCTCTTCCGTTACGTCTAGCCGGGAAGAGGAAGTAAAAGGGAGTGTGTAAGTAAGATTTTAGTATCTAGAGGTAGAAAATTTTGTAATCTCTTTAATGTGTGCAAAGAGTAGTGCACCCGGTTAATAATTTCTCTAATGTGAACGGAACAAGACAGATCATAGTCAAAGTACAGATCTAATTTATGGCCAAGCAAAGTATTATACAAGAAAGTGTTCCCTGTTCTTGAAATTTTATGATTCCTAAGTATGTACCTGCCTCTAACATCCTGCCGTCCAAGAGCCTCAAAGCCTCACGGACCACGAGAAATCAAGCGAACTACTCCAGTTATATATACGGCAATCAGTCGCGAGCGTGTGACGTCACGTCCGATGCGTGCACTTGGCTCATATCCAGGCTTCGACCGCCTCCGTGCCAATTATTTTTTTTATTTGTGTTCAAATTATTTATTTCAATAAATATAAACACACTATGACCTGGATGTTGAAATGAAAACAATATATTTAGAGACACGGAAATTCGTGGCGCGCCTAATACATTTATACCGCTCATTCTGCATTTTGTAACGGACTTGACCCATGTCTTGATCCCGCCGTTGCTAAAGTTTATCGAGATAACATAGACTTGTGGCGTTGGAAAGACGGACCTATCGGACGGAAATGGTATGGAGGTTTCCAACAAAGTTTTTTGACATATTCGTTTAAAGTGTCTAAAAGTGTGTCCCCTTTTTTTAAGTAACAAAGGTAGAATTAAACCAAAACTTTTAACGAAAATTGATTGAAACGAAATTTACGACTTCTAACAAAAGATGCTTCGGGAGTATTAGTAAACTTTGTTTGCTGCTACTATTTTTAACTCAGAGCACAAATTCCCGCGCTTTTCTGTGCACAAGATCTCTAGCAACGCTTGTCTTTGTGGAGGCGCTTGTCTAATCCGATAGCGATGGGGATGATGATGAAACTCATATGAGTCATGTCTAGCACCAGCAACAAATAAAGTGGCATATTGCGTCATATGATACGTATTATTATTTGAGAAGTTAATGAGGAAATATATTCCGAGCGCTGTCAAACGGCCAGCTGACCGTATTTGGGCACTGTCAGAACTTCTGACGCCATCTCCCCTTCAATGGACCAACGTCAAACCTTTGACTTTCACCACCTCCGTCTCTTTCCATACTCAACTAAAGAACAGGATAGCAAATTTAATGAATCAATTCACCTTGGTGTACTGCCAAGATATTCTTGTATAATAGATTCGTCTTTTATATTAGATTATTGATTTGTGATCTGGCACGGTGTTGATTGTGTTAGTTACTTTAAGATTGTTTATTTTTATACTTGTAGATTAATAGACTTGTTTATTTCTTTCGCTTTTTGTGTACAGCATTGCTGATCCTTTGCTACACTTATAACACATTTGTACAACATCTATATTCCGTAGTAGTATTGTATAAATCGATACACTTCTTTGCGGCTAGCCATTTTCAAAAACAGGGCCGTTTTGTATTGTGGCGGGACTACGATTAGCCGGATTGAATACGGCGGAGTTAAGTTCCGCCAGAAAGTGTTCAACGTTATACGTATGATGTTCGTACGCGAAGAAACAACTTCGATATGTGTTATCAACAAAACCGCTCTGCCTCTCACCGTCTTGTACTTTCTTGAACACTTTGAAGCCCAGTGGGAAATCCATTACAAAAGTGAATAAAAAACTGGTTGTCTATAAGTCAGTTTACGGACGATATTATTTTACGTGATAACGTTTCCCTAATTGATCTGTGCTGTGATAATGCATCGCACGGTAGAGTGAAAGAGAGGACTCCTGACTCCCTCGCTCGCAGGCGCAACATTGCTATATCTCGGAACTTTACTAAGACGTCACGTTTTAGATCTTGTAGCAAGTTACCGATTTACAAGTCGTTATCACGATAGAAAAAAAAATACAGTGCAATACTCTAACAGTATTTGCATGTAGTTCAGAAGTTCAAGAAGAGTAAATTTAGTCTTAGTAAATAGTACTATCCTAGCGTAAAATAAATTTGAATACGCCCAGACTGCTGTGCGCAGGATTGCACGCCGGGGTGCGACTCTAATGCAAGGGTTTCGACCTGTCTGTCGTAGGGCGCGACCTCAGGACAATTAGTGACCTCAATCTGTCGCACAATTGCAATGACGTTCAGAACGTAACATGCGAGGCTTCATCGGTCGTGCTTAATAGTGAACCATCGAACTTTCGAATCGAGTTTCAAACCCGACCCATGTCGAAGGTTTGGTTTTATCTGAAAAGCCAGTTTTAGTTTTGACGAAAACTGGTTTTACTTGTACTTATTTATTGTGATTAGGGTTACCACCCACAGTAGTATCTTCAAGGTGTACTTTATAATCTAAAAGACCAATAAAGTTATCCAAAATAGTCTATTTCCGTAAAACATCTTATTGTGACAGCCTGTACTGATTAATTATGAGACACACACAAAAAAATTGGTCTTCTGATAAAATGAGAGTTGGGATTGGTTAGTCTAACTATATTTTAATTTATATTTTTATTGCAAGGAAACTGTTAAGATTTTTAAGAAAAAAATATTTGTTTAAAATAAATATTTTTGGCGGGAAATGTATTTATACGTCCAGAAGTTGTATCGTACAGCATATGAAGTGGGCATCTTTTATTCACGTGGTATAAGCAATGGTAATGTGTGAGCTGGTAGTGGGGTGAGGGGGGAGGGGGGGTAGGTCGTCGACGGCTAACACATACGAACTCGCGATCAGTACCGCGTCCACGTATGCTATCCTCGATAAGGATCCGCCACACTCAATTAAGGGTGCGCGCTTGTTCACGCGACCTAGCGACTGGGTGTAGCGTGGAACACTGCGTATGCCTCTCCTTTCACGTCTGCGGTAAAGTAATCTGCCGTGGACCGACACATGTTATAATTGAAGATTTTTTCAGGAGCGCACACTTACAGGTAAAAATTCGCAAAATCTCTTATTAGTCACCACTTGCGACCTAAAATCGGAGTTATGCAAAATTTTAAACGTTGCTAATCCCAATAAGTTGACTTTTTTTTACGAAAAGATTTATGTTATATTTGGGATCGAATTTCGAACGCTGAGCAATCACTAGTTTATATGACCGCCCGTCCCGGTTGTCGTTCCTGGCAAGGGCATAATGAGAAACGATATTCAATTGTAAAAAACGTGTCATTCCATAGCACGGATCAATAATAACTTCTTAGGTATACGCGAATGTTACACATTATAATAAAACTAACGGATTTTATCGCGGTTTAATAAGTATTTTACGATCCCGACGTTTCAGAAGCTTGTCAGCTACCATAGTATTGAGTGGACCTCAGCCCATCTCAATGATAAATGTCCTGACGTCATTAAGTTATTAAAAGTAGCCGAATATTTTATGTTCCGATTAACGCAGAAAGCGCCTATTGTGTCATGCAGCTGTGAGGTGGTACCGATCAACTTAAAATACTAAAATATCGAATCACTACAATACTATTATAATTTGTAATTTGTAATTTATAATTTGTAAATTGGAATAGTTCATGTCATGAAGTCGTCACGTGACGACTGATTGTATTTCTGTACACATTTTTTAATTTTTGAAGTTATAATAATTTTGGTGCGTTAAGGAAAAATGATGAGCGTAAATTTTTACGATGCGCGCACTCATGTCACGATAAACCGACACCCTGAAGTTAGCTATGGTCAACATTTTAATTATTCAAAAAAATTACTAATGCGTTATAAACACTTTCAATGTAGTAAATACCTTTTTTCTATTGTTCGTGTCGTCCTTTCTACGAACGTACCATAAGGCGAAAGAAAAAAAAATAGTTTTTTTTTTTCTTGTTACGCCATAGAAGTATAAATTCTAACGCGTTTACATACACATACATACGTATACATACACTTTTTATTTTATTTTATAGAACTGTTATTTTCGGGAACGGTATACCTACACGTTTAAAAAGAACAACAGGAATTTTGGCATGTCCTAATGTCGTGTTTTAATATTGTGGATGTTTGATAGTTAGACATTCTTATATTGTTTAGCATGAAAAATATTTTGTAGTGATATAGAGAATAAAATCGATAATCGCTGCCGCTCTACGCCACAAAGTGTCTGCCGACACTGGCGCCGAATCCAAATCAAATACTCAATGTGATCGGTTTTCGACACTGTAATACGTGCGCTGCACACACATCGACTCACAGTCTTCACCATAAGGGACTAATGGAAGAAAATTCCAGTAGAAGGCCCTTCGAGACGTAGAGACTAATTGAGAGATTACATCATGGCAGTAAGCATGTTAAACACAGTGGAATTCTAGCTTCGAGTTCGGGTCGGACCAAAGTGTTATTTAGGTTTTAAATTTCTAATAACAGTCTGATATCAGAATGTTGGCCGTATAACCTTATGTCTCTGGGCTGTCGATCCTACACCCGATCTATCTCCGGACGTTCTTAAAAAAAAAACCACTCTGATCAGAAGAAACCAATGCTCCTATGTGCTCTACAAAGTTTGTATCCGCCCGATACAGTCATGTACTAACGAAGTATTCGCTCACGGTAGACCGTCTCACATAGAGCTTTAGCAAAAATTATAAAAACGCTTTTTGCAAATGGCCACCGTCTGTCCGTGGTGCGTACGCAATCTCGACCTATACAAGGACTTTGTACCTCTATCAGAGGTCACTGCAAAGACATCTCAACTGAGTAATTCTATTTGGTGCCTCGTCACACCTACCCTCTCATCACAGAAGCAGTGGACTATGATCCAAACTGTGTGACTATAATCGGTCGTCGTCCCAGACATGTTCTTTGGAGCGAACACGACCACGTCACGACTACTGTGAAACACTTTCAGCAAACACGATCTCAGACACGACACCGATGTAGGGACACGCAGACGTCCCCGGGGCAGATGCAAAACATACGCCACAAACCAGACTCTCGTGAAGTCCGACACCCGTTCGACTACAAACAGTCCGAACGACACCTTCACTAGATCTAATCCAAATACGATTCGTCTAGCTCAAATAATACCGCTGTACCGGGTAGATATTACGAGGCTACCGCGTGCGAGTTCTTTCACCCGTCAGAGGGTGAAAGGGTGTACGCCCCCCCGTCATGATCCTCTCCATGTTCCAAATGTTCCCATCAGCGCCGACGCCATTTGAGCTGTCCAAACGTCAAGAGCCGGGGGAAGTGGGGCTCTATGGCCACGATAATGATAGTTAAATTAGCTGTTACAAACACTCATCGGGATGCATCTCTCCCATTTGCGGCAGAGAGGGGGGTCGGTCCCTTTTCCAACACCAAACCTAGTCTCGTCGTCAGACGGGCATTCACATATATTATATGTGCATTGTAGAAACAAACTTTAAAAAACAACACGGCATCCTTATAATTTTGTTGTATTATTGACAGACGTTTGTCTCTCTGTCACTCCGTGCTTAGGAATATTAAGAGACGCATAGGTATAAACTTCTAAAGGTCATCTTTTCAGATCCGGCACTACTTTGGATCTTCATTTGACATCTGGACAACTGACATCTTAGTCCACCGTGACTATGGTTGCTGGAAAGTTTCTGAAACGTCGGGCTAGTTAAATACTTACATAAACCGCGATACAGACTGTAAAAGTAGTTTTTGTATGAATACTTGATTATATTTGCAGTATGTAAATGTAAGACCAATGTGTAAAGTGGATTCGTAAGTAATAGAATACATTATGCACTTAACTATTAGTCAATAGTGAATAGTGAATCATCGACACGCCCGCATAATACTAACTAGTGTTTAGCCATTCCAGTCTCGTGGCGACTGAAGGCTGCGGACGCTTCCGTGCCACCATCAGGAAGCGCTTCCGACAAGGCGATAACCTGGCACGCCAGGTCTACATTCTAAGGTTAATACATTTAGCGGGTACTTCCTGATTATTAAAAGAAACTAAAAGTAATTTTAGGGAACTGGACTGGTGTTATGTTACATTGTAGCACAATTACGGAGGAAAAATCGGGAAGGTACCGCTCTTGTGGATGCTTGCATCCAGCGGTTCCCCGCGACCTTGACCAGGTATCAGGCCACCGGGTAGAAGACCGTCCAATTATAATAAAAATATGGCCGTCATGGCCAGGCCATATTAGGCTCTCATTAAAGGAACCACTGTACCAAATTTTCAGTAGGCGCAATAGTTTCAGCTGTGCGCTGTCTGTCAGTCAGTCGGGCGATCATTGGTGAACTGCCACACCCACACACTCTGTACGATTGAGATTTTCCGACCCAAAGTGGGATTATTATTTGCGTACAACATCCATTAAACATATTAACCTTGACCATGCCATACCGAATGCAAAAGTAAAATAATTATCAAATTCCATGCAGTTATTATGAAAATAGTAATTTTGCGTTGCGTGTTGTGGTCGTAGTGACAAATGACTAGGAATCTAGTGACATAATCATTCGTGACCCGAGGTGACTTACTACGAGCGATAACTTTGCTTGTTGTTTGTCTAGGAGAAACGTGCTCCACTGCTTCCAGGAGGGTACGGGGGACCGTCCAGTCGTGATCCTCACCATGAGCCACTTATTCGCGTCAGCGTCGAGGCCATTTTAGCTACCATGCGCGAAATGGTCTCGACCAGGTATTCGGGGGATGATTGACCCCACGGTCTCTCCGGCCATGATAGTAACAGTTAAATTAACTATTTTTTAACATTCCCATATCTGGATGCATCTCACCCATTTGCGGGAGAGTGGGGGAATCAGACCCCCTATCGACTACAAATCTAGTGTCCTCACTCGCAGAGCACTCGATAGTAATCCGGTAAGGCTATATTGGGTTTCTCTTCATAAGCATAAGGCTTTGCAAAGTCAACGTAATATATGTTTATTTTGGAGGGACCTACTACTGATTGGCGGCGCTTGTCCAGCCTTAACGTTTCGAATGACTACGAGAGACTTTTGTGCATTCAGGTTTCGTCAACGTATTGTACTATATCGTTTTTTAATGACTGTGTATATTATAGGAAGAGGTAGTGCCATGCTGCAAAGGAGGAGGTAATGCCATCCATAGTGCGTGACACTACATCCTCCTATGCATCGGAATTGGACCGCCACGACCGGGGAGGTACCTCTCTCTCACATAATAACGCCGTAAAGTGACATCTTCAGTGTCGCGTTACATGTGGTCTGTGAGTAGCCGGTAGCCTATTGAGGGGGGGGGGATAAAGGGGGCAACGCATCGGCATTGTAATTACGTGGAATTTCATGGGCGTCGGTAGTCGTAAAAAGGATCTGATTTCCATCAGGGAGTGACAATACACTCCATCGACTATATTAGTATTTTCTTTTGCAAATTTATTTAATAATACAAAAGCCCGGGTATTGCCATGTTATCCGCCAGTTTTTTGTGTAACGTGTGGTCAAAAGCACACAGATTTTTAATAAAGAAATCTTTTCAATGAGTAAAATATGCCATCTCCGGTATTTAGAATACTTTCACTCCAGACGGCCCAAATTCCAAAGTGTATACCGTTCGTGGACGTGTGACCAACTGACCTATAAATATAAGTCACCAATGTTATATCTGCAGATTATCAGTTTTCTTCAAGATATTAAGACATCTGTAATTTAACTACATTTCAACTCACCATTTGGGCGGCAGTTGAGCATATCTATTCCAACACTTCTTGATTTTTCAATTTCCGGACTCCGGAAGAGGTGTGCCGCATTGCATTGAGCTGGCAGAACCAGGGACGCAAACATGATACCGGCGTAAAGTGACATCTTTGGTGTGTGAGGAGACGGTGGTCCATTGGGGGGTGTTTTAAAGGAAGGCAACGCGTCAGCGGAAATAAATAAATAAATAATGCTTAATTTATTCCATAAAAACAGTATACATCGAACTAAAAAGTAGGAAATACAAAAAGGGCGGTCTTACAAGCGATCTCTTCCAGACAACAAATATCAAGAAGTGATACGTTCCTAATAAGGTTAGTTGGCACAAGCCTACTAAAAGCATTTTCAGCCTACCTTAAAACTATATGCTTATCTAAATACATGCAACACGGGACACTATTACAGATAATAATATTTATATTTAATATCGATAAATACTTATATACCTACATACTTATACATATATATACCTACATACTTATACAAATAATAAATAACATACCAATGGTAAAACAAATAAAAGTTGACAACAACACGACGAATTTATGAGGTAGATAAGGAGAGTTAGTGGTCTTTAAGACGCTTTTTAAATAATATGATATTTTGTGACTTCTGCACAGACTCAGGTAGAGCATTCCACAAAGGAATTGCTGTCACAGTAAAGTAAATACACCTAAAAAGTAGTTTTGTAGATGGGTAAGGAGAGAGTTAGTTTGTAAGAGAAACGAAGGATTGAAGAGTAATCATCTAGATAAGAGATTTTTCTTTAAAATAAGTAGGCGTAGAAAGATTAAAAGGAACGTTAAACAGGAGATGAAGAATATGCGAATTTCTACGTAATCTTATGGGAAGCCACTTGAGCTTAGCACGGTATTCGGAAATGTGATCGTACTTACGTATCCCAAGGATAAAACGTACTGTTATTATGCTGATGTTCATAGGCGTCGGTAGTCGTAAAACAGCTCAGCTTGCTCACTGGAGGACAAATGCTACATTGCATGCAATGCTATATTATATAAAAATGAAACAAAGGAAGTTGGCGATGCCAAACCCCCGGGTCTCGCAGAGCATGTTAAGCCGTCGGTCGTGAGAACCAGCCTTGCCTTTTCTCCCTGAGCCGTACTAATCTCTCCGGTCGTGCCTGATTCTGCTGCAATGCAAATCTCTTACTATGAGATGGGGAGGGCGATTTGTGTGTTTTCGTAATATACTCATATGGGAAATTCCATATCAGCTTATCGGGTAATATTCACAAAGAATGCGAAGCAATTGCCGAGATATGTGGCAGTGAGTGTATATCGCATTTGTGCAGTGATGCAATACGATACCGGTGGAATGTTCGTGCGCTTATCGTCAACCTTGGCAATGACATTGCAGCCTTGCCCGCCACGGTGTAGTGGAAGCGTAACCGAAACACTTTCAATCTGTACTGTTGAGAGATGTAATTTGAAATCCTAACAATGAGATTGTATCTATTTAAAACGGAACGAACGAATTATTGCCGCAGCCAGAGGGCAGAAGTGGGAACGGGTGAACGCAGTATATAAGAATGTACTTTATTTTGATAGTTAGGTGTATGACGAGAAATACTGCAAAATGACGAATGTTATTGATTAACAAATCACTACCGCAAGGTTACTAGATCATTATTATTTTTAGCTACTAACATTTCATTATTGTCACATTCGTAATGATTAATTGTTATAATCATCATCGGAATAAATATCAATGACAAATTTTACAATGACGAACATTTGGTTACCAAAATAATCATTCGTAGGTCGTTATCATTCATTAAATATATTTAAAAGATATTTTTTGAACAACTCTAAGTGAGCAAATTAACAAGCTATTACCAGGCTGATTCATAACTGGCCGAATCGACGAATTTAAAAAAAAGATAGGCAAACAAAATTTATTACATTATGTTCTATCATCTTTTCGAAAATAGAACGCCAAATTTGAATTTATTCGAACTGATAGAATTTGTGCGAGGGGACCAAGAATTTTCTCAGCCGTAAATTTTCTCCGCTGTGGAAAGAAACGAGATTCGTGCGGTGATAAAAATTTTACGTTTTAAAAGGGAAAACAGCAATCCAGATTAAAGTGAAGCTAGACAGTGTTTTAGGTAATATTGCTCATGCATTGAGTATAATTCACACTCAATGCAGGAGTAGTATTACCTAAAATACTGTCTAGCTGAGGCAGAGATACTAACGAGTTTCTGGGGTGTTATGTGACAGTAGATGAAACATGGATCATCACTTTACTCCTGAAACAAAAGAACAATCTAAGCAGTGGACTGAGATTGGAAACCTGCACCGAAAGTAATGGCGACTGATTTTTGGGATGCTCGAGTCATTATTTTAGTGGATTATTTGCAAAGAGGAAAAACAATTGGAGAGAGTATTATGCAAGCTTACTGCAAAAATGTAGTGCAGAAATCCGAAAGAAACGGCCTCATTTAGCCAAAAAAAAAGTTTTATTCCACCACAACACCTGTGCACTCATCAAGGCTTGTAGTTGCCAAACTCCATGATTTGCGGTTGGAATTGGTACCGCATTCACCCTCTTCCCGAGATCTGGCCCCGTGCGACTTCCACTTCTTCACGAATGTCTAGAAATGGTTAGGTGGCCGAAGATTTTCATCAAATGATGTAGTCATATTCGCCGTAGGCGAGTATTTTGAGGGGTTATAGAAAACATTTTATCAAACTGGCGTAAAGGCATTGGAGAAGCGCTGGACTAAATGCATCGAGGTAGAAGGAAACTACGATGAAAAATAATATGGTTTTAAATACATTATTAAAGTTTTTCTTTGTCGCTTCGGATACTTGTCAATCACCCCTTGTAGTTTTATTATATCTTCATTTTTATTTTTCAAGATAGTGTCCATTCACATCAACAGATTTTTTTTTGATTTTCCAGATCCAGCTTTTGACACCCGTATTTCGAACATAGCATTTGAGTCATCTCCTTCAAATCTTATAAGTACTTCACGGCACTAATCAAGACGACGGAGTATGTACTTGGTTTTCCGTAAAATTATGGGGTATCCACAGGGCACAAAGGTGACTGTTAAATGTTGAAGGAGTTGCCTAAAAGCCTGTCCGACTAGATTGATAAGTCACTCTTTTGTCAGTCTTTATCATACATACGCCGCACAAAACCTATGTTATCTTCAGTTGACACCGTAGAGAACTATTCTTCACGCTGATCATCGATGTCAGCAGTGCGACCACATTTAAACCTATTAAACTATGAATTGTAAACAGTAACACACTGTGAAAGGCCAATCTAAGTCCATCATGTGTTTGGCATTAACTTAAATAATATTGAAATGTAAAGAATTTCATGCTGACGTGGCCACATGTGTCTGTCACCAACCATTGTCCGTTCTAGTTGACATTAGTGACGGAGTAAGCAGATAACGCAAGTGTAATCGCGGGGCGTTGCTGGTAAATTTTAAAAGTAAGGAGGGAAGACTTATCGATATCAAGAGGATTTTGGTGTTCGTTCTAGTAGAGATATATAGGTCACAGTAAAAATAAATCCCTAGCCGAATATCGGCTGTACTCTATATCATATACTAGCAAACAGCACACGACGCATTGTTGTACACAAATTGGAATACAAAACCAAATTCACTTTATTTTCCTTTTTCTCCTATTCCGATCGGACGGTAGCCCAAAACAGCCGGAGAAAATTCCGGCGCAGGGCCAGTTATTGAACTTGTTCTCCGGGGCACGGGAGTGTAACATAGCTAACTTCGTGACTTCAGATTGTTATTATTATTGAAAAATTCTTTAAAGATGTGTGTGATATGTGTGTTTGTGTGTCTACATGAGGTATCGA
>JAFELO010000402.1:379834-403958 GCA_017140195.1 Eumaeus atala | reverse complement strand
AACGTGGCCGTCTAAGTCGAAAGAGACAGCAAATGTAGTTTACCTTTGGTTTCACTTTTGTCACTCTGCGCGATGCGCATGCGAAATTAGATCGTCAGAGATACTGCATTCTCATCTCCCTTCTCTATTCACTAAAACGGACGAAGTAGCCTTTATATACCTGCCTTTGGCGTCCCTTCTCTATCTATATATTATATTATCTCCGTGGGCATCTCTGTCAAAGCCTAATGAAAACAGTTAGTGTTTCAATATGATTTACCTGCTGCTAATATTGATATCCCGAAGAACCTAACAGGAGCTACTGAATGCCGATTGAGCATAACTTGAAACTGAGTCATATTCCGGTTCATCATAACATGTCGATTCACACATTTATATTAAAACAATACTGAATATATTTATGTAACAAACATATTTATTTTTCCTTAATATTGTGACAGAGGTCGGTGACACCGTATGATGTAATGAAAATATTTATCGAGACACCAAAAAAAGCAGTGTAACATTGTATGCTCACAAGTCAATAACAAGCATGTAAGTAAAGGCTTTAATACTACGGCGACTTATCATAAAGAGTCGGCTTACGGTGTTTTACGGAGAACGGAAGTAAAAGTTTAAACTTTGCCAACTTCCTGACCTGGGACTAAAAAATCTTTACAAAAGGGAATTTAAATGCTCTTGTATATCCTATCCGGTAGGTTCTAGAACTCGGGACTACACGACCTGAGGCCGTTCATGCTATTGACGCGTGTACGTACGTACGTACGCGTATACGTAAACATTTATCGAATCAATTAGATAGTGTATGAATCGTGTAAGTCCAAATTGTGTGGTGTCATGATGAAATTGAAAATCATATCTGGGCTCTTTTTCTCACTGTAATTTTCTATATATTAGGGTCACATAAACTTATAGCTTATGCAAAATTTATTTATAAATATACACCAAACCGGAAAAAAGTAGGGGATACCGTTGTGTTCAACGGTGTTGTGTGCAACAACACGCCCAATAAATAAATAAAAATTTCGACAGAGTGGCGAAAAAATCGTGAATAAGTACATTTTAAGTTCAAAATCTATTCATAGATAGATTTTGAAATCCGAATAAAATATAGGCGATAGAGAGCGCCACCAATCACGGTCACAAGCTGCCTTGTGAAAATTGTTTACCGAAATTTGTAATCAAAACTGAAATAGTTTTTGTGTGCAAACAATTTGTTCCTCTATATTTGTCACGGAAAACTCAACAAAAAGAATATACATCTTTTTTGACGAGAATGTTTCTTACCCAGTATCTGTTTAGGATATGGTAGCGTCAAAGCATCTTGTCTACTGAAACTACTGTATTATCCAATTTCAACAGCATCAGGAATTCGATCTATGTAAGCATACTTAATGTAAAAAAAAGAAGTTCGTTTAGTCGCTAACGTCAGGTAGATCTCGTGACTGTCTAGCCATTGTGCTACCTCGTTACCTCAATACTAGTCTGTCACTTTCCTATGTTTGTTCATTTGCAAACCGCTTGCGGTTTGTTAAACACAATACAAATAGTTTACAACCTGTATTTAGTACTTCGTTCGTAAATATCTTATTTCATAGTCCATCTTTGCTCCATGCTCTTCATGTAGGGAATACTTTGTTCTTGTCTAGCCAGCGAAATGTTAGTGTCCAAGCATGCATTGCATTTCTCATAGTCGTGATTTGTTATCATATCGAATATCGTGTTACCTGTAAGAGAAGTATCATGAGATAGCGGCTGTAGGTCGCGCTTCAACTAGAACTAAAATAGACTAGACAGCTCTGTCAATTTGCACAGGTATAGCTACGACTTTACCTATTATAGATTTCTTCCCTCTTAGTCTCTCTCCTTCGTCTATTATGGGAACGCCAGTAGTATATGTAGTCTGTATGGTCACGCCGACCCTGTTCAGCTGTGTAACAAGAAGCAACTCTCAGAGGTGATGGTGTGTGCCACATAGGGATGACTACATCATTTAGCTACATGGCTTATGTAGTTGATGAATGATGATGAATTTGTTTTTATTGTTGATTCAACTTCCGTTCTGAAATAGGCTCTATTAACTATGTGGTTACACTTCCTCACCCTTGACATGTCGCTGTGACGTTTGTTGTCTTGTTTATTTGTTTTTTACAATTTTTTTGTTACTTTGCGTTGTGTTAGGAGGAAGGTAATGATTTTGAGCGTATTTATTATTATTTACTTGAAACCACCATAGCAGCTGATGCGTGTGTGTCAAATACTTTGAAGATTTCTAGTCAGTCCAGTCTGTCCTTAAAGCAATTTATGGGTGGTGCCATAATGACATTTTCTAGAAGTCTGTTCTAGGCTGTCACGTTGCATGTTTTTCATTGCATAATTGAAAAGGTATTTTTGTAAGCATGTGTGTGCAGATGTTTATGTTCCCTCCCACAGTGGGAACTGGTTGATGGGTTCTAATATAAGGATGATAAGCGGTGTCGTTTGGTTTGTCCTGATAACGCAAGTGACACTGGTACTGGGATGTTTCTTATCTTTTGTTTTGGTCTAGGTTCGGGAATTTTATTCAACACAATGATCTCAGAAGGATGCAGACGAGCGGGTGACAGAGGAGGCCGTAGACGGAGTCTCCCTCCGCGGAAGACTAACAGGGGTGCGAAGGTGGAGTTATATATAGCGTCTCCAGAAATAATAGTTTCACTGAGCCGGAATGGGAACCCGGCTGCGCAACAAAGACACGCCGTCGTGGGGACTGTTCAAAGGCAGCCCCCAAGGATAGACCCCAAGGAGGAGAAGTCTCTCGCCGAGGCGAGCTTGTCGCTGGGGGCCTTCTGTAGCCTGCAGAACCAATATAGTGCCGAAAGGCACCAGCCGGGGTTCAGTCGGTATTACACTTCAGAGACTGACATTCGGTCTAAGGGTCACACGTACCCCTAGATACCATATTCCCTGCGTACAAAAAAAAAGGTTACATAACGTTAGAAGAACGCTCTTCATATTTTTTTAAATCCTCAGTAACATGCGTTTACGTTCTGTCACCGGTTCTTAGTGGGATGCTATTTATAAGTGTAGCATTCCATACATGTAACTGAGGGATAAAGAAAAATTCGAGAGGATATGGCTGTGTAGGGTGTCACTGGATAAGCCTTTCTGAATGGTTTAGTAGAAGCTTCTGTTTATGAAGTGAAGAAAGTTTTTAATTATGCTTATACTTTGCGAGATACTTGCTTCTAAATTGGCAAAAAGTGTGTGGTGGGAGACCACACACCTATTACCACTTTAGATTTATTTTTATACTACGTTGAGGAATATTGTAAGAAAGTACACATAGAATTAGATAAAAACTTCAAACGAAAATTGGTGCGAACAAAATGTATTCAGTAGTTAAAGAAGTGCGATTTTTTTGGTTTGCTTCTACGGAATCCTTCACAGACAAGTCCGACTCTATTTTGACCGGGTTTGTTTATTGTTGTTTTGACGACGTCTGAATATTAGCAAAATTATACAAATATCCTCCCCTTCTCACTTCCAATGGGCCACGATAAACTTACAATACACATGAAACGCACCACCATAACTATCGTGGGAGCGAGAGGTTCCGCGTCGGTAGTGCCGGCTGCAATGCATGGCACTACCTCTTTCCTACTAACGTGTGTTTCCATCGTTTACGCTGTAATTAAAATTCCCGCAGCACAACGGCTGGCCGTTTAGGTACACTGTTATCGTCATTACAATACTGTTTGCTTTGCGGTCGGTGACCATGGACGTGAATATTGGAGACTGTCCTGTTAAGTTGCATAGTCACTTACACCGCACAAGGAAAGAAAAAGTGAAACTTTTGAAGTAGAGGATATGCTATAGAGAAGCGGGTCATGACGGACGAATAGCGCATAATGCATCCCTGGTTGTGCGTATTCTATGGGAGTTGCGTGCCTTCGAGTGAGCAGACACAGACATTCATTATTTTTGTATGAAAATCACGCAAAGACTGTGCATCAAATTTGATCTAAATTAAGTAAGTTGCCGTTAGACTATCTTCATTACACGGTAAAAACCTATGTGTTACTTCCCGTTGACATATAAGCCTATAATTTGGCCTAAAGGATGCATAGTGTAAACAAAGTTATAAATCCGAGAATTTGATAATTTATATGTTGAGAACAAACATTACGAAGCTATATTGCAGTTAGTTCATTTTATAAAAAAATATGTGTATACGCCCGGAAATGTGTATTCGTCAACTCTTATATGTTGTCATGGTTACACCTCCCGTTGGTACGGAACCCATGGTAAGCGAGTGCGACTCTCACTAACCGGTTTTTATTTTTATCCAAATTAAACGTAAAGATAGATATCTGTCCCAAGTACCACGGCATCGCAGCCAGCCCACTTATTATACACTGTAGTGTTCTTTGTCTCTGTCAAGGTCGGACACTGAGTCATGGCTGCCCGCTGCCATACCTACTCGTTAAACAGCGCTACAGCGCTGGCGCCGCGTGGTTCAATATTGGCACAGCGCACATTGTAACGCGGCTACTTATTAACGTATTCCTTACTATTCTAGAACAACTACGACATAGGTGATAGTTGGTGCCGGGATGAGCTTGCACGACCGGGGGAGCATAGTCACTTACCTCTCACCTGTTACTGACGTGATAGCTGTGCTTTCCTCGTGTGGTCCTTGACGTCGACTTCCCTCCAGTGATCCGACTTGTCTTTATTTCCAATTCTTGTTAACATAGTTTTGTCGAAGTGTATGCCGATGAGCGGCATATATTTGACAATACAAGATTACCTAGGCCTGTTTGGCCATCTATATACGTAAATGTTATGTTTTCACACCTAAAACACATGTGTTAATTATTGTAATTATGTGTTTGGTCCAGAGATTTTGTTACAAGCAAAGATATAATAATGATAATTATTAGTATTAAAATTTAATAAAGCTGTTTACCATATCTTTTTTTTACTCACCTCTGCAATAAAATGTCTTAAACCTAACCCGTGAGAGCATAACAGGGTGACAGATATAGCCAAGTGGAAATTAGAGAACACTATCGCTGGTTTTATCATAATTCACTTTGGTTAATTTAAATCGCCACTCAACGGGCACCGCAAAGGCGGAAATGTCCGCCGAAGTTTGTTAAGTCCACTTCTAAGGAAGGAGTGACAATATTAATCTGAAATTCATGACAAAAGCTGAGTTATGCTTGTAAATAAGACTACATTTTGAAAAAAAAAACGAACGTAGTTGCAGTGCATGTGACCGCAAATTAAAGTTTGTCAACTTACTTAAATTACAATAAAAAAATTACGGGTTTTGTCGCGTTATAAACTAGCCTAACTTTTTTAAGTTGGCATGCTCCCTTCCCCTCATTTTCCGCAATGGTATGGATCCGCTTTTTTGTATGTAGCATAAGAAACCTATTTGACTAAGGCGTAAATGTCCTCCTTAGTCACGTAATCATTAAAGATTGTTCATTATGCCAAGTATTCACACCGTCGCCTCGGTTATTTTATATTTATGAGATATATCATGAGTCACTGTTTGCGCTGTCACAGCTCCGGAATGCTAATTGACACGGACCTACTATCAAGTATGTCAAAGCTAGAGATATTCTCGTTAACCTGCACGAAATCATTGATACTTCGCGCTGATGACGTCTCACTTGCAATATCCGCTATCGTTATTGAGGCTATGGCGCGAATGCGGGGTGCGGCGAGGGGAAGTGGGAGGCGAGGTTGCATTCGAGTGAGGTGCTAAATTCGTACACGTTGTATCTCTCACTAACGAATGTCGGTGATTGTTTAAGGTGTCCGAGGCAGGCGGATATGCGACCTTACCAAGGGCACTACGTCACACGGTAGCCGCGCTATGTCGTCATCACAGCACGTAATGTGTCCGTAAGTTAATTATAAATAGTCTGTATTGCTCGGCATTCTTAAAAGAAAGTACTGGCAATGAGACTAAACCTTTATATTCTTTAATCTATAAATGACTATTTATACTAACATTATACAGCTGAGGAGTTTTTTAGTTTGAACGCGCTCATCGCGAACGAACGCAACTCAGGGTCTACTGGTTACGATTTAATTATTTAAATATTAGGAGGGCAGATATGAGTATACCATCAAGCCTCCTGTGTGGATGAAACCGCGAGGCGCTGCCAGTTTTGTACATAAATAGAGGCCCATTGGAGGATAGGAGGAAAAGAGGGTAATGTATCTATAGGACCACAATAATGGGAATGACTATGGCGCGGTAGTCGTTAAAGGGGTTCGGTTTCTAGTTTGCCCTCGTATAGTATAAAAAGGGCTTGGACGTTTATTATCCTACTAAAATATTTTTAAAAGAAAAATGTAACTTGTGTAGTGTAGTGTACTAATAACCGAATATTAAATTGAAAGACATGATAGCCTGCGGTTCTATGAAAAGACTTGGCATATATTTTAATAGGATCCCCCCGTTGTTTCATCAGCGAGACTCTGCTCCTATTACTCTTGGTCTTGTACCTCAATAAATGAACTATTCAACATAAAAATAACTTTTAAATTCGTGCCAGTAGTTCCAGAGATTAGCACGTTCAAGCACTTCAGCTTTATTATTTATTAGTACAGATGTGCTCAACTATTGACACCTCAAGCGTTGAAATCCGCCAAACCGTTCAGTATGTAGCAGGAAAACTGGAAATCATATATCATCAATATCAACGATCGTATTTATGTTAAGTACATATACTTACATACGTAAAACATTGCACTCCCTCTGCCGCAGACGAGTAGAAACAAATATTAGCACCATAACTATCTGTAGATGTAGATGCAAATAGTAGGTTTGTGCTAGTGACTCACATACAAGCTTTTCCTGTGTGCCATGTATCATGTGAGTTCAGGTACATAATATTTGCACAAGCGTGTGCTTTGTGTTGTATAAACACATGTGTGTGCCCGGCATCGCTCGGGGTTTTACGTCTTCTCCAATAACACAGAGCTTATTTTATTCATTATTTCTTATACCTAAGTAACATCGTCAGAATTAAATAAGAGTAATTCAATAATCTTATAACAACAGTTCGTGATGATCGAAAACACTGACACTGATTTAACACCTAGCGCAGACGTTGAAAATAATAAAATAAAACTGTTGACGTAACCTGGCCTAGATCTAATTGTTCCGTATTAAGTAGATAATCTCGGTATTACTGCAAACGGTAGCCTCGCCTACGGGGTAAAGTCTCCTTCACATGGATTTCTCTCCTCGCGTCCAACCCGTCCACCCAATGAACGACCACAAGCTACTGAAAACTGCCCGACAGTAGACAACACAGTCATCAAAAGCAGTGTTGGGAGTTTGGTGAGAACTAGTGGTGGGAACAGCCCGTTTATAAAAAACAAGGTCATCACTTTGAAGACGGTATCATGCGTGCGAGAGTCCTGGTCGTGCCCAATCCATCAACAACAATGGTATCACTTGATACTAAGAGGATATGTGTCAGCCCGATGGCCCATGCAACACGAGAGGAGACGTAAATAGAAACTGATGCAAGCGCTTACCTCACGCCTGTGAAGTGGCCGCATCAGCGGCGTTGCGAATATCCACACGTTATGAAACGTACACGCTTGCGCAAACTGAGGCGTTGCGGTTACGTAGCCCGTAAATGACCACATGCCGATGGACTGGTCCGGTTCAGCTTCTGATCCATCAATACCCTGGGCCATCATCATCATCATGCTATTTGTCGAAGCTTTGGTCAGCCACTGCTACGTTAATGTGACGTTATTCGGAGGTTAGGATGGGTACCTGACTCGATTGGGGCGGATGTAGTTTGTCGGACACGTTTTGGAACAGTCCTTATGAAGGATTGGTCAGTCGCTGAGGTGGTCTAGTTGACACCTAAGTATATGCGGTCAATAGCATCCGCGAGATTTTAGTGGATATTTGGTTCATCCGCGAGTCGCACACATCTCTCTTTTTTTATTTCTCACCCAAGAAGAAGTCTGACTCTGTCTCTCCTCGGAGGGATTCTGTTGCCTGCAGATCCGAGACCTTCTAACTACAGAGTCTGAATGCACCCGCAGAGGGGGGGGGGGGGGGGCACCACCTAGTGTCGAGTTCGACATAAGGTCTCATCCGGACACCTACATACCACCCGTAACTGGATTTCCCGGAGTCAATAAAATAAGGCAAAGGTGACCTGTCCTCTAATTTGGTGGTGCTCGTAGTTGGACAGACCACAATGGTCTGTCCAACTGTAAGCTTGTGTAAGGAGTCAGGAAATTGGCAAGGTTACATCCTTGAGTCCATGGAAGCATCCGACGCAGTAGAGAATACTGGTACATGACTGATATTTCCACATCGGATTAACATAACCTGGTGGACCAGCAAACCTAAGATAAGCGGTGTTGAGATACAGACGGACCAGACAGACTGGCTATGAAGTGACCGTATATGGGTGTCCTGTTTCCCTTACTCCTTGCTACCTCCACACATACAACCTTCATGTTGTTAGTACTAGGGTAGTGGGATTATACAACTTGAAATATACTAAGTACACATACAAATATATGCATTTTATGTGAATAAAAGCGAGCTCGGACTGCTCAATTCTAAACAATCCTACTAATTATCCGATCGTGCTAATACGTCAAATGTAGAAGTGTGTGTGTGTATTTGTTATTCCATCACCCAAAAACTTTTCCCTGAGATGTAGATGGAATTGCATAAAAATACTTATTCATCCCTAGCAAAGAAATGGTTTAACATGAGATATAATTACGCGGATGAAAACATGAAGGACATCTCGTAGAAAAATTAAATTAAGACGGTATTACGATTGACGTGATAGTGATAAACGTAAGTCCTTATCGTTTGCGCATGTGTTATAATTAATTAAAAACGAACGACCTTATTTTATAGCCGAGAGCGTTCGGAGAACGACTGGGCCCCTTCACGGCACCCATGTGGGCTAAGGCCGGCCGTCGAACCGAAACCTGTCATGCTAATACCACCAAACGGCTCGCATTTTGACGGACAAATTGTTTCTATACTAATAATGTTATAAAGCTGAAGAATTTCTTGGTTTTGTTGAACGCGCTAATCAGATTTGCGAAATTCCGCTTTATACTATCGCTCGATGACAAATACGATCAGAGTAGACGGGTTACGCGGGGTCGAATGATAGACATCCACATAATTTGAATGCAGAGGCATTGCCCCATTTTTTCCTCCTGTCCAAGGGGCCACTGGCTTTTCACAAACATGCAACACGATAGCATAGCTGGCACTTCTTAGAAGACACTACCTAGTCAACTTACTAAATCTAACCCATATTCACTGCGCTACTGTTATTGATAACGGGTATTACCATTCGTTGATAAATTTACATGTGCGTTGCGTCTCTCTTAACGCTTAAATGTGCGTTTATCGATTGAGTATGCCAGTCGGCAAGTCAGGACATATAATTTAGCATTTACCGATAATATATTTTATTAAATATATTTCTTGTTAAGTCGTATTTAATTACAATAGCACGGTGAACCTACAAATGCAGCAAATAATATGAGGCCTCCAATACCGCGAGCGGCCGGTGTAGATTCCGCCGCGGAGTCGGGTTACGACTGTCATAACAAATTGGTTACAAGGATAAAAATAAGTTAGACGCACTTGAGTGAAGAGAAAGGCAAGGTGATCGACACATATAAGAACATTTTAGTAAGAGGTAGTGTCACGCTGCACTGCAGCTGAGTTGGCCCGGCACGACCGGTGAGATTCCTCTCGCTCACACGACACCGCCGACAGCTATGCTCTCGTGTTTCATTTGGCTCGTGAGTTTCCATCGGCCTGTTGAAGGTAAGTAGGAATAGGAATGGAGGACAACAAGCAAATCCGACAATATCAAGAATGAGTACAGCATATCTGCAGAACAATTGCGCTGGTGTGTATGGGCGGCGGTAGTCACCAAAAGGCTCTCGTTGCTCGTTTTTCCCCTCATCCCTACTATAAATATATCCCGCTGTTTTTTCGAGCAGGACCTCGTCTGCCCGTTTTCTGGTCGGCTAGCACGTAGATAAAATTACGTTTACGTTCAATCCCTGCCGCTACGTCTCGTGCTGTCTGCGTACGGCCATTTCTTACTCATTTATGTCAGCGACGTGACAAGTATTGTGTTCACGTTCTACCCTGCTCACTTCTCAGTTCACATGTGGGTAACGTATACCAGCCTACTACCCCTTGAGTAGCCTGTGGCCCTTTGTTTGGAGAGGAGGAGGTAGGAAATATTAAGCTGGACAAAGTAACATATCTCTGTGTACAGTAGCTTTTAAGATTAGCTCAGACAACGTCTCCCTTAACTAGCTATAATAAGAAGGTTCAGCAAGAGGTAGTGCCATGCTGCATTGGAGGAGGTAGTGCCATGCATGGAGCATGACACTACATCCTCCTACGCAACGAAATTGCGCCTTCACGGCCGGGGAGGCACCTCTCACTCACATAATACCGCCGTAAAGTGTCATCTTCAATGTCGCGTTTAGAACGGTTTGTGGGTAGCCGGTGGCCCATTGGGGTGGGGGGAGCAATTATTATGACGCATAATTACTATGACCCATCGTCATCGTCATAATTACATGGACGTTTCTGGGGTCGGTAGTCATAAAATAATTTCTCGTTTGTTGTTTTCCCTATATAAACTAGGTAATGGCTAAATTTGTCGCTCGCACAATGTAAGTTTTATTTATATTCGTATCAATAACCAGCATATGTGAGGCCAGCGAGCGATAAAAATATGTTTGAAGTCTATTGCTAAAGGTCTAGGAGACTGCTTAGCCTTGAATATTTTATATTTTACTTAAAAGCTGATGTCTGAATGGAATGTACTTCGTATGGAATTGTCTTGACGACGGGATGTATACAAGTAAGTAGGGGTTCTTATAGTATCTATATATAGGGGACAAACAAGCCGTCGACGTCCTTCTGATGACTTCCACCCGTAACTGTGTTGCTCTCCTTTTTCCATTTGCTCCGGACAAAACTCCGGGTTTCATCTTTTCTGTCGCGAGTTCGAAACTCAAATTTTTAGACGTAAAATTGATAGGAAAAAAACAATGACTTCTTTTTGTGTCTTAAGTATATCTGTACATTGCAATGTGGGTAGGTTCTGGTGATAATGTACAATTCGGGACATTAGAATCTAATTGATCACACTATTATAAGAGATAATGAAGTGCTTGACCAACAGGTGAGCGTATCGATAGCGCTCCGACAGACTAAATCCTCGGTGAGCGCCTAGGACTATGTTTTGATAACGCTCCGACAGACTAAATCCTCGGTGAGCGCCTAGGACTATGTCTTGATGAAAGTGACGATCCGTGAGGTCTATCAAATGAGAAAGTGATTAAATAAATAGTCTGTTGAGATGTGATGCTGTGGTGACAGAAATGTTCGTAACATTTATAAAAGGATGAGACATTGCTGTATCCGAATCCGTTGGGCATGACTTGTGACCCCTCACGCACGTATGTATGCGCCAGTAATATTGCTGGGTACGTAAAGTAGAGGCTTTACGTCTGCTAATACGTTTCTTTCGGTTTTCCCACCGTTGCCTCCAATAGTCCAAGGGCTTAAAGTTGGAAAAAAAAGTTGGACGTCAGGATAGAAAACTCTAGAGCAGTACTCGCACACAGTAATATGAGGCCCCTCCCCGATACCGTTCCGCCTTTCCGTTGTAGCAGAGCGCTGACAGACCGGTGGGCCTATAGATATTGTAATTTTAATATATGTCGAAGACATCTGGCGCGAAGGTATGTTGTTGTTGTCTTTATTACCTATCTATTATTATATATTGTATGTTGGTTACCTAATCATCGGTCATTCCGATTACTCACTGCAATCACCAACTCATCTGGGGTTACGATATTTTTATTAAACGAATCTAACCAACGTTTAAGCGGGTTTTTTTTTGGAAACAAAAGAGATGGGGATATCATCGCTGTATTTTTTCTTTGTTTTAAAATATAATTCGAAACGATGTGACTACATACTGTTGACGTAATTTTTTTTATTGATTGAACAATCAAACAAACCCACTGGTAAAATTAAATACTGGCTAAATTCATAATGGCCCAATCAAAGTGATAAAAAAGGGAGTGAAGCGTTGAATTCTCTTCAGAACATTATGACCCTATGATCGCCACCTCTGCCAGCTGAACAGATAAGAGAGACGTCTCACTCTTGAGCGTGTGCGAAGTTCACGAGGGAGTCAGGTCTTTGCAGGCGATGACCTCTTTCTCTGAAGGGTCAAAAAGGCCTCAGATAGTGTCAAGTTGAAGGTGACAATTAATGGCCCAACGCAAGGAGGAGGACGGGAGTGCGGCACAGCCGCTATGCGCAACTTGTGCCGACTCCCTAACCAGGACCTTGGAAAAGAGATGGCTCTGGTCACCTGTCGTCTCCCGAAACTTGAACACAACAACACAAATGACTTCGCTATTCCGATAAGTTGTTGAGGCAAATGCAATAGCATCGCAAGTAGTAGGTCACTCCCAAAAAACTCTTCCAAGAGGGTTTTGGCACACAGTTCATGGAGTACAGTTCCATATGAGGGACTGGCCAGTCACCGAGGTGACGTGTGGCTGATACGGGACACCTCATTACCCGTGGCCGATGGCGCTGGTGGGGCTAAAGCCCACCAGCGCCATCGGCCATTAGTGGGTATTCTGTTTTTTTTAATGAGATATGGTGCAAACGAGCGGGTGGGTAGTGACTGCCGCCGCCCATAGACATTTCCAAGACTAGGCGTCTTGCAGACGCGCTGCCGACCTTTAAGGAGTTCTCCTTTCTCGAATTTCATGTTTTTTTCATCTGCGAGTTACTCCTACCCACCGGGTAACGATGACCCGCACAAAGCATAAAAATCACATCCTCTTATTAAATAACCCTAATACCAATTTGCTTTGCTCGTGTTCCTCATAAACTATGTCAAAACTAGTCAAACGAACTATATCGAATATTATTGACACATTAATATATACAGTCCCGACATTTCGTCTACGGCAGCCATGGACCATGGTTTTAAATTTTGTGTTAATGCGAAATTATTACAAAAACCTAAGACAACGCGACATGTGTTAATCAACACGACACACACACGCACACACTCATGTGCGCGCATACTCACGCACGCATACACACACACGCACACACACATACAAGACACAGACACGTCGCGGTTACGTCGGCGCAACACGAACGAGGCCGCACCGCTGATGATACGTGATTACGTTAGGGCTGCCACTAGCAACATCCAAATGCTTTCACTAACAGAGAGTACATTAATTAGGAGGCATACTATATTTTTTGATAATTTTTAACATTTTATTTTTGACGCGTCGGATATTGGTTTAAAAACATCATTAGTCGTGCGCTCTTTTTACTGCCGAGTCTTTCAATCCGAGCTCAAACAAGGAAAAGTAAATCATAAGCACTATGTTTTACAGTACCGCTAGATTTGTATAGCATAGTCTATCTTTTTTGTACATTGTAACACCGAATACCCACTGCGAGAGCCCATAGTGCCGCCTTTGGTGAGGTGCGCCGGAGCTGTAAATCATCAGGGAACCTTGATGGCCAGTCAGTGCTCTAAAGATTCGACACCATATTGATAAACATACAGCGTTACGCTGCGCCAAAAATGAAATATTTTATTTTTCCATAACGTGCGCATTTGAATATCGTTTCTTAAGGAATAAATTCTCAAATCAAATTGTGCATAATATGCTGCATCGTCGGCAACCCTGCACGAAGCAGGGCGAGGTCGTTGAACCCTCGTGTGACGCAAGCCGGGCAACTTTCTAACCGCGTACGTCAGAGACGTGGTTAAGGCCGCTTCTACCTTCACTTGACGCTAATTCCTCGCAGGCCACTGCTCTCTGCCTCATTACCATTATTTAACTTTACTCTGTCTTATAGTGTCCTCTTAGCCGATTGCTGGTCACTGGGGCCATAGACTGGCCAACAGCGCAGGACTTATTATGGTCTACAAGTATGTGCACACACCAGCCTCCCGAGCCCCCCACTTCCGTGGTTGAACATGGCTACCACGAGACAATCTATAACATTCTCTGTCTACCACCTTTGGTCTCGTAGTAATGGTTTAGTCCTGCTCAAACACATTGGCCGGATTTGAATCTGGAGCCGGTTAAAAGTGCTATTGGGATGTTCTCAACGATATTACAAGTAACTCTCCAAAGTAGTAAAGGGAAGTTGGCAATGTTACACCTTGTGCTACGGAGAACCATCGATAGTTCGCCTGATTTCTCTCCCATCGTGGCGGATGGAATAAGGCTTGCAATTTACGTTGACGTCGGGGCGTTAGCAGTCTCTCCTCGTTTGTACCATTAAGCTTAAAAAAGAAGAATTATTATTTAGAATACTGTAACAATAGGGGGGAGGGGGGGGTCTATGAGGGTATTAGAAAAAAAAATAACTACCAAATGCCAGACATAATTTTTATCAAAATAAAGCTTAAATGTAAGCCAGTGGCCAGTGCAGGCGTAAATCTCGTTACATAAACATCTCGATAAATTTACTACATATATGAAAGATTGTTTGTTCTTAAATGTTAACTAATCCGTAAATAAAACCAAATATTTCTTTTTTATTTCAGGTAAGACTGTCGGGGCACATAATATGGTAACAAAACCAGCGACACCCATTAATATCCTCACGGTCCATGATTATGCATATGCGTTGCACTCCTGCACCCCATCTCCGCCAATGAATTACCGTTAAACGATATATCGATAACTTTTGAGCATACCTGTCGCCTCTTTAGAATGCATTCGACCTGGCGCACACTCTTTGGGCCTCCATGGACGTCGTACATAGGTATAGTAAGCCTAGTCGGCTTTGTGGTCGAGCTTCGATATGACGTCAAAGACACCAAGTGCAGCGATTGTGACAGGGCTCTAGTTGTGGTTAGTTCCCTGTGCCGGAGCGCGGATGTGACGTCATCGTCGAAGATAAAAATGTCTGGACCAATCCGGTGAACTGTTACGGCAATTGCTACAGCATCGCCAGCAAAAAAATTACGTCGTCGAGGCCAGAGTGGTGTGTACTGGCCGAGTTGTAACTATTAAGTTTACTAAGTTAGTACGGTTAGAACGCAGTAGTTAACCGATCGCCGCCGTTGTGACGTCGTAGACGCCAAGTGCATCGATATTGTGCCCATGTTGTAGTTAGCGCAGAGCATACTAGAGCGCCTGTGTGACGTCATCGACGATTGTAGTGAACTCGTAGAGTCGTAGCCTTGTGTCGGCCGCTCTATTCCCCCCTCCCCGCGCCGCATGCGCCCGCGCAGCAGGCATGTGGGTCGTCGAACGGTATGCGGACTTTCTTTTTTGTTTCCCGCTCTGTCTGTGGCGCGCCTTGTGTTTTGTGCTCTGTGAGGAGGAAGTGTTGGATAGTTTTGTAGTGCTATTGCTGCTTAGCATGTCGCTGTTTTCTGCTGCTTGTGAGAGCGGAGGCGTATTGTTAAGTAAAAATGCTCCAATTGCACGATTGTCATCCTATACTATAAAAACTTTTAGGAATGGTGTCACGCGGCTGGATCCGTGGGGTGATGCTAGTAATAAGATAAGCATTTTGACATCCGGTGACCTTTTTGCGGCCGCGATAATACACACTTAAAACATTTTGTGTTTCAATTTGTTACGATTGAAGAGGCACATGACAACGAAAGACGGACAGACGGAGGGGAGGCTAAGCGATGGGTTGGCAATCTCTGGTACATACACACAACATTACAATTTTTTTCTTGCACTGTGAGCAGACGAGCGAGCCTACCCTTATCCCAAAAGGAAGAGGTAGTGCCATGCCAACGGGTGTCGGTAGTCATCAAAAGGTTTATTGCGCGTTTGCTTCATACCTAGTAGGAGGTAATGTCATCCCGACACTGACTGTGACACCTCAAACACAGGACACCGTGAAAGTGACAGCTGTACTGGTGCGTTTCTTTCGGTTTGGCTACTCGGTGGCCCATTGAACGGGAGGACGAAAGGAAGGTAGCACATCTGTATGACAATGATGTCGAGGTAGTTGTCAAAAAGCGATCGCCCTTATACTTTTTAAAAATAACTATAAAAATAATTTAAACATTAATTATAATATAAAAAAAATATAAATATTAGTTAGAATATGAAAAATTAATTCTTCGGTCGTGCTGGCTTCATTCTGCTGCAATGCACTCATATAAAGTTTTCCTCATGCCTCGTGTTGTGTTGAGCTGGCGCGGGCGGAGCGGTGTGCGCTGCGCAAATGTTTACCGTCGTTAAGACGCTCGCTACGAACCGTCGATACCGCGGCCCGCGGGTTACGCGATGCTGTTCACTACACCACAAATATCACCATATCTATACTGATACATTTAATGTAGAAAACATTAGTTTTTCTTTGCACAAACGTTATCGTTATGTCACGCTGTGCATTACTAAACAATTACATTTGCTGTGTTACAAATACAGTGTTGCATAACTGTCAAGATATTTTCATAGTCTGTATTGTGGTGACAGCTCAGTTCTCGCGGACACGGTCTCCCGTCAGGTAGTTGCGCGTGCAGCGGGGCCAGGTTTCGTAGATGAGCATGCCGTCCATTGTCTGCCCTATTGAACATAGCGCTCGACAATCGAACCACAAACTCATCCAGCGACTCTATCCGCAAGTCACGGCGTAAGTGTGCCGTGACCGGACGTCTTGTAAATCCCCAGTTTCATCCGTGCAGGAAGTCCGGACGCTAGTACCGGCCACAGCAAAGCGCGGGCTGTTCTCGCCTGGTTGAACGCTCGGTCCTCCTACGAGCCCATCCGCAACGTGCGGTCGATACTGATACTGTTTCGCGCCTGTGGTGTCTAGGAGTGGAGTGATGGTGGTTTATGGCCTCGTGAGATGTCTGTTTAGGGCGCTCAGTTTGGTGTTGTTTTCACCGGCATGGAAGACTGTACTCTCCCAGTCTGCTCCAACACAATACCTCACCTTCACAGGCAGTTCCTCGGCCAGTTTGTTGAGTTGTGTGTTGATTCCCGGGCAGCGGGTGACGGCCCAGAGTCTTCTCATCTGTCGTTTCTGCAGGACCGACATTTGGCTCGGGGGGAGCTCACTCCGCCGGCGCGCTGTCACCGGTACGACGGTGGTCGCCGCTGCCCGCGCCTCTCGGATTTTTTCCGTGAAGCAGCGTGCGGCGGCCTCCACCTCGTCCGGGGTAGACATCTGCCCGGCGATGGTGAAGTCGACTATCCTGTCAGACGGCCCAGTCGATCCTCTCTCTGGTCCGCACTCCTTCCCTAAGGATTGCTTCGAGATCAAGTGTGACGAGGATGGGTAGGTGTTGTGTGTCGAGGTCGTACAAGACCTCGATGTTGACTGTTGTTTCGAGGTTCTGGTGGTGTGATGTGGACATCACCTAGATCAAAACTGTTCCTGGGATGTCTGTACGCCATGTAGATCCTTAGATCCTCCCCCGCCATGTGAACGACTATGCCAGTCGAGCCCATGTCAGTGAAGCCTCAGCTCGTCGCGGACGACGCACGAGCACGGCCGTAACTCTGTACGGTCTGCCGCTACACCTCGTCCCTCCGATACGCGACGTAATTCGGTAGCGGGAGGCGCTGCGTCAGCTTCAGCCAAGTCTCGCCCAGCAGAATAACATGTAAGTCGTACTGCTGAGCGAGCAGCCGAAGACTGTCGCCTTTGCCTCCTATACCTCTGGGGTTTCAGTAAGCGACCCTGAGCTCGTCACGATCCATCACTGGCTCCCCGTTGGTTGGACCCATGCGTACATGATGTACCCCAGGTGCGCGGGTCCCACGCGCGGCACTGTGGACATGAAGGACAGCTCGTCCTTCACGACCGCCCTCGGCTCCTCTCTGATGATCTCTCCGGTTAGCTCCCTTAGATCGTCAGCGTGGCCCCTGGGCTCGTCGCGTTGGCGCCGCTCTCCTCTTTTGGCTTCCTCTTTTGAGTGCGCCTCCTCTTGGACTTGGCCGTCGCAATCGGCCTGAGTTTGGGGTCGTTGGCCGAGGCGGTGTGGGACGGGCCTCGGCCGTACTCGACCTGTCCCTCCCGCCGCAATGGAGCCGCGGGCGCAGGTGTGGCGTGGTGTCGGCCATGTGGGACCAGTTGAAACTGGTCTTCCTGCACAGAGAGCTTGGGCGGGATGGGTGGACGGATGAACATGCCTCTGGCTCTGGCCTCTCAAATAAAGGCCTTACACCTTCGGTCATTGGCGGTGTGCGGGCCCTTGCAGTTGGCGCAGGTCGGGGTGGCTCCTCTCGGCAGCGGGCAGTCCCCGACTACATGGACGCCTCCACAGTCAACGCACTGAATCTCCCGATGGCAGTGCGCAGAAGAGCTGACATCGGTGACATTGAGCTGGTCCCTGTCTGCCCTTCCACCCTTCCACTACTCCGGGCATGCAGAGCAGCTCTTTCACCTCATAGAGGCGTCCGAGTTGCTTGCCGTTCAGACGCTCGAGCTGCGCGTGGTACAGACAGCCGGGTCTCCCGCTGGTATGAGCCAGGAGCTGCCGCGGTGTCCGTCCCCACCGGCTGACCTCTAATACCACCTTGGTGGGGAAGTCTGAGGGTGTGGAGTAACAATGCCATTACACCGCCGGGTTCTCCTTCATGCAATCCAGGCACTCCTGATAGCCCGTCAGGGAGTGCCTGGATTGCCCGGACCTCCTCGGCCGACTCCGCAAGAAACCGTATTCCCTTCCCAAAGGGCCGGGCGTTGGACGCGTGTCCCAGCGCGTCGCGAAGTGTGCGGAAGTATCTCTGCCAGTCCGTCAGGAACTGTACGACGATCAGCTGATATTCCGCTAGCCTACGCGCGGTTGGGAAGCACTGAGGGGCTGGCCGTCTGGCTTTGTGCCAGTGGATGACCACTGTCTATGAAGACATGCGTTGCGGGAGGGAAGAGGCACACTACACTGGGCGTACCTGTTTAGGGCTCTCCTGAGTGGCGGCAAAGCTGTGGTATCGCGTCGCGTGGACCGATCCGCTGGAGAAGGCGGCCTCAACGTCCCCAACAGTCGCAGTATACGCAGCGGACGCGTGCTAGGCGGCGTCAACGAATGCTTCTCGGGCGTCGCTGGGCCAGCCATTTCCGAATCGCGTTCTGCTGCTCGAGGTGACGTAGGCAGTGACGTGGGTGAAGATTGCGGCGGTCCGGGTTGCGATGGTGAGGGGACGGTCGAGTTTGGAGACTCCGCAACTGCGACCACCTTGGAAGGGCCTTCAGTGGGCGAGGACGCCGCGCGCTTCTGCGAGCGTAACTCCTCCAGCTCCGCCAATAATTCCTTCCATTCCTCCTCCGTGGGAAACAGGGTTCTCATGACCACCGTACGTTCCTCCTTCTTCCTATGCATAGCGAGTGTACGAGAGCACAATAGGTGATGCTGATGCTGTCCTCCGTCGGACTCCCTGTCCACTTCCCGGACCTTTCTTCAAAAGATATGTCGCGTGGTGCGGCTTCGGACCTGTTGAGGTATGTGTTGTCCTCACTAAGATATGCAACAAACTATATACGATGTATACAAAAGCGCTTAGGTTTCGCCCGAGTTCCGAACACGGCGCGGAATAATAACTACTCCGGACCGCGTTCTGAACAAGAACGAGAGGGCGGGTGGGTGCACAAGCGGGACCGCACTATCGCTTTCTCACCTTTCGGTAAAGACCGGACCAAGAAACCATCAGGGCAACTCGACTGCTAGTCAGCCCTCAAAGGGACCTACTCCACCTCCACAGATGGACAACCCCACCTACTTTGGAACAGTTCAACGGGGTGAGGTTCCCATCCCCGCCCTTTGCCCCGTGCGCAATATTTCTCTTTTGTCTCCTCTTCTTATAAGAGGGGTACAAAGAGCGCTTCCTCCTCCTGCTCTTTAGTCCCCTCTTCTTATAGGAGGAGTGCAAAGAGCATCCACCTCCTCAGTTCAATTGGCTTCGAACAAGGTGTCTCTGATCACCCCACGCTATTGAGCCCCACCGCCACGACAAGGCTTGAGCCATGGTGGGGATGACAGCTGATGCCTGTATTAGGCACAGGTATATGCGATGAGGACACCCTGAGTGTGTACCTCAGTGATGTGTTATAGCTTGCCATCGTACACGCAATATTCCTCACCTAGATTCCATCTCTTAGGATGGTCACACAGCCCTCCATATGTCATCCCGACGTAACGCTTCAAGACATAAGTATATAACATACAGTTTTAATCTTTTGCGTTTTTAGGCAGTTCGTATAATTGCTCTGTTTTTAATATCATTTGGGGACAAACGAGTGACGGGGACGTTTGATAACTACCGCACGCCCATTAAGATCCAATTATGCAGATGCGTTGCCTGCCTTCAGCCCATCCCTCCGAATGAGCCATCATCCACTCACAAAACATAGCTGTCTAGTCTTTCGTTGTATCATGACACTACTGTACTGTGTGACCATCCTAAGTACATGTACTGCTTACTAAATACCGATGTAAAGTGATGGCTGTGCCGTGGTGTTCTGAACGTTTTGTATACAGTCCGGTGACTCGTTGGGGAGTAAGTGGAGGAGGGCAGCGCATTTTACAATATAAGCGTCGGGACTACCAAGACACAGGTAACATGTCTTTTCTGTAGAATTTTAACGACTTACCTGATGTTCGTTGTCCGAGCACCAGGCAGGAAACGACAGGCCTGATTCAACTATATGGTAGCAAAGTACACTTACGAAAATTGATTATGCAGAAAGTCTTCCAAGTCATACATAAAGGCGCGTTCACACCGGCGCGGGCACTGAGCGTGACGCTCGTCACGGGAGCTACGCGCGTGACCGCTCCGTTGGCCGACACCGTGACTTGCTTTCCGATTGCCTCGTAACTAGCCACACTTTTTTTACAACTGTTAAACTCGCTTTTAAACCGCTAGCTTATGACTTATCCGCGCAGACATACTTTTTGTTGCTTTTAAAAAGTATGTTGTTGTATCTACTTAGTAAACTCAACGGGTCGCTTTCTGTGGGAGGCTTATATTTAACAAAGGACGTCCTATGCCTTATATGTATATATTTACAATATTTCTGAAAATTCCTGAAAAATATATATATTAAAGAAAGTGTGTTTCTTATTATTTCACGCAAAAGTAATTAATGATTTTGGATAAAATTAGGCACAAAATAATAACATTAGGTACAGTTACAGCATAAAATTGGACACAGTTAAAGTCCATCGAGAAATATCAATGGGTTGAATTTTACACAAATGAAACTGCCGAGCTACAGCTAGATGTCTTTATAACAAATTTTTTACATTGATGCGATTTTCAGTGCTGCCCAATGGGTGGATGTGGTGAAGGGAGGCAACGCATGCACATTTGGTATTATGGATATTTATAGCCATTTCCAGACTTCGGCATTAATTACTTTGAAAATAAAAAAAAAAAATCTTACATATTTGTACATTATATGTGAAACACAATCGCGATAAGTTTACCAGGCGTCACGCAGTGGTGCGGATTGGAAGCGGTAGAAAGCAGCGCTTCGCGCTTGGCTCGCAGACCGCGGCGCTGGGAGCACGCCACTGACCGAGTGCCGCTCACGCGTTACGTGTGCACACGTCTTTACAATGTAGTTATATGTGATTACCTGTGCTGGACTGTCGCCCGCCATGTGTCAACTCTTGGAAGTACTGCTACTTCTGTGCGTCATGATCGACAGGGACAACCACTTTGACCCTTTTATGCATGCACTGTCTTGGGACCCGAAATGAATTTTATAAAAAATAAAATAAAATTAAGAAGTAATTCCAATTTCAAATTTTAGTAAGGAGGAGGCTCAGCTGCTATACGCGATGGCGAAGTAAATAAATGTTAAGGTGATTTTGACTATGCCTTATACAAATTACCCATAACACTCTCAGTCGTTTCTCAATCCCATCAAGAAGTGCAAAAGCTGCATTATAAAGAAATCAAACTGGCACGACCGGGAGGTGCGTACTTGCTCTCTGAACTGAATCAGGACAGTCGTAACGTACCTAATGCGCAATTAGTGAATTTCAGCTAAGTAAGTCAGTCCTAATGTCCTGGACCCGGGGAGCCGATGTGGAGCTCTAGCAAATGCTTGTATTCAGCAGTGTATGTCTTCTGGCTTCTGATCCCCATTTGCGATATAAAAGCTGTCTGTCGTATGTGTTGTTGATGCTTTTTTGTTCCATCGCCCGACGTGTCTTGTAGTCCATTTGTGCCATTTGCAACTAACTACGCGTCGCTCATGCGTTCTGTGCGGCATCATTTACAATGAAAAACTTAATTAGTCGTAACTGCAGTCAAATCGAACCGGCCCGATCAGGTAAACAGCTCGTACAGAAACACGCCTTTTGCGAAGACCCTTGACAACATCTTCGGACAGTACCTCATCAGTCTGAACCTGGTATGTCGAAAAGGGAAATGGGATAAAAGTGGAAAATTTGATAACCACTACTAACATTAAATGCTAAAAATACTTACCATAAACACGCACGGTTATTTGAAGACGTAACAGTATTCAATCAATTTGACTCATAAGCCAAAATTGATAGTTGACTGATGTTGATGATGGCTGGTATTATTAGTGGGCGGGCAGCGGGCTAGCTGGGGTCGGCGAGGTCGAGTGCGATTCGGAATCACGATCGAGTGTGCATCTGCCCCCGCCCCCTCCCGGCGCCTTCCTCGGTACGCGATGCGAATTTTGTGCCCATTGTCGCACAGGGACGAAGTTAGCGAGCCCGATCTGAGAAATGCATATCACACATAATTGTACTAGCAGCGCTAAAGTTTTAACCCGTGTATTATGATTATCTCGTAACGAGTAAAACTAACATTTTCCTTTACGATACTTCACTCAAGATTCAAATTAATTACAAATTTAGTTTGTTACATATGAACAAGAGAATACAATACAGAAAATCAACATCGGTGATGTCTTATACGAGAGTCGAGAAGCCTCAGTTCAATCAGCAATCACACATGTGATGGTAATGGTACACACTAGTGACATAAAGATCAAAGACAGATATGATATTTACAAAGGCTTGTATTAACGTTTCTCACGGTTAAATGAATGAGCTAATACTTTAATGCCACACACACACATACACATATAATTAACACCCCGATATCATGCAAAAAATACTACCACATACAGCAAACACACCTCTATTTTTCCAAACTTGACAATGTAACGCAAATTAAATGTATATAAGTTATGTGTAAAAAATGGATCATTTGCGTCAGTTGTGTGTTTAGCTTTTAGATGTGTACCGTGAAGTGGTTTCGCATCGGCTTGCGTCAATCCGGGCGGTATAATTATAATTTCACGAAGTTCGCTCAATGCACCAGTATGTGCGGTGCTAATTTATATAATATTAGTTTGCGAGGTGAGAGATTTAGTCACTTTCCAATATAGTCCACTAATAAATATTATTTTTATATAACAATCTCGAATCGTGTTTTATTGGACAGGGAGGGAACAGACGAAGCCAGTCAATGCAATTACTCGGCTGCGGATGGCATTAGTGCACTGTTGCCAATTTTACAACAAACCTGGTGCATGTAATTTACTCTATAAGATAAATCTGCTGTAACATTTGCTGTACAGTATTTTTATAGCACTGGGGTTCAAATGATCTAAAATAATAATAATAAGTACAGTAAAATAGCCTTTGCATTGAAGTAAAAAGAAGAAAGTTGTCACGGCGGTGGACGGTACCTGTTAATTTACTTTATTTTCTGATCCTGAGAAAGAGCTCGAGGTTGAACATTCAACCATGAGGTTGGTGTGACTTCTGTTACTGTGTATGGTAGGGTGTGTATGTTAATTCTAACTATGAATTCCATATCTATATTTTACTAATATAATAAAATCAGCAGAAGCATGATATTTTCATGAGGCTGTTGTGTTTCATTTTAAATAATAGTAAGTAATTTTATTAAATAACTCTTATTGAAAGACAGGGTAGTGCTTTACCTATCATCACTTACATTCGTAACAGATCCGAAACAAACAAGCTAACGAAGCCTTTTTGTAATTGTAAAATTAACTACAAGATCCTTCAGAATCCGTCCC
>JAFELO010000402.1:341192-379398 GCA_017140195.1 Eumaeus atala | reverse complement strand
ATGACGTTGTTTCTGTCGTAAATTGAATTATTTGTTGACGGGTAATGTTTACCAGGCCGAAAGTAAAAATTATAAATTTTGTAAATCAATTATTTTTTACCGTATTTACTGAAACATCCGTGCGAAGCCATGATGGATTGCTAGTACTTTATATGGCTGGCTAATTGATACCTATGGAGAAAAGACTGGAAGATCGGCGCCGCATATTCCTATAAAACTATATTGATCTATATCATCATCGCGCATGCAACTTTCGAGCAATTACATATTAATTGAAAAGTATGAACTGTCGGAATGTGAGCGGTCATGCGAATTAGGCAATATTATAATATCTTAGTTCTTTTGGGAGGCGTTTATGTCAGTTCAAATGGTAACAATACCTGATAAAGAAAGGGCTTGAGCAGTCCATTAGATTAATTTCATTAAGCCTAGTGGTTAATTTAGACTTTAGAAAATAACCGGGAAAAAATTATAGAATGACAATGGCAAAGAATAATTTAATAAGGAAAGTGTTGACTGGTTTTTATGTTATAATATTAACAGTAGCACCTGGAAACTCGATATTTTAAAGACTTAGTAATATTTTTTTCTCATAAAAAGGGAATTTGATAAAAGGGAAACAAATAGTCTCCCTTGAGACTCGTACGTGGGAAACCTGGGGGACTCCGGGGTCTTTGTTTCCGGGACCGCCCGATTTCCTCACTGGGCTATTGAGACTTCAGGAAATTTACCTTCGTATTCTAATGATTTTGTAGCAGTTTTTCACTTCCCGAAAACACGGATAAAACGGTGTTTACTACAAATGAAAGATAGCTAGATCGACGTGCCGCCCCGAAACCCACTGCATGCAAAATCTTATGATAATTGTCGGTGCCGTTTCCGCGATTCAAATAGTTAAAAATAGATACTTGTATAAAAACGAAGTGACCTTGTCACTTACATGTGTTATATGAGTTTAAGCATTTTGTGCGTATCCTTTTATAGTAATAATAAAATAAAAAAATCGACTGCATATTATACTAAAATTTTGTACCACCTTTCTACACTACCCAAATTTCAGAATCATCCATTTACGCCATTCTTTGAAAAAAAGAGAGGCTTGTTTTATTAGCCTATTAATATAGAGATTGTTGGAATAATTGCTCGTTTGAATTTTAATCATTTCCCGGATATTTGGAGCTGGAGGCACCTCTACGGTGCTATTAGCTCATACACCTTAGTCGGTCTCAGATTATTTCCTTCTAACTGAGGATGTCATAATGAGCTTCTAGTATCGGCTGATAGGTCGCAATATTCCCTACTTTTTACGAGGTTACACAGAGGTCCCATGCGTGTCTATAGACGCTCGTGTGTCTACAACATTATGAATTTTGTTTTTCGAATGCTACAAGTATAAGTAATACCCAGCTGATTTGGGCTGGCACGACCTTGGATGCCACCTCTCGATCACAGTCCGCTACAGTTTTGTTCGGTTTGTGAGTTTCCGGTGGCCCATAGGAGCGGAGGGGGAAAGAAGTCTGCATAATGATTATATATTGGCTTCGATAGTCGTCACATTTTCAGACTGTTTAATCTCTAGTTGCTAGAAAGAACAACTGAGCTGTATCCTGTGTGGTCTGTGATGAAGTCTTCCACAATTAGCTGTCATGCACTATGCACTCCCTCTTCCTAACTTTACGGACACTTTAAATTCGATGAGTGCAACTACTGATAACTCCAATGTGGGCTGTACTGTGATATACGTTTTGAACGTTTTTATCATTAAATCTTTTGTACTGAACCAGTGGTGTTGTATGGACGCGGACATGTTGTCATCCAAAACGTTCTTTTTTTTTTCTTTTTTTTTTCGGAGGGACCTAATACTGGTTGGCGGCGCTAGTCCAGCCTCAACAGTTCGACTGACTACGAAGACTTTTTGTCTTCAGGTTTAGGGAGACGATAGGGGGACAGACCCCCCTCTTCCAATACGTTTACATATGTAAGCGATACAAATGCTACAAAACGGTGGTTAGATCATTGTTAACTCTACCTAGGCTACATACTCACCAACTGTATGAGACGTGAAAGCACAGAATTAAGAAACATTTATTTCGGAGCCCACATTATGCTGTGCAAGCGAAGAAAAGCACAATGCAGCTTCATCGGATTGCTACGAGTGCTCGTCGGGCGACGAGAAAGAAAGGAAAAAAAGCATTTATTTCATCACAACACATTAGACATAGCGGTCGCTTTACGACGGTATCATATGAACGTGAGGTATCCCCCGGTCGTGCCGGCTTTTACATAACTCGCACGTACCTGTTGGAGGAGTCCGGACCATGAGGACTGGTGGCAGGGAAACGAGAAAAGGTGCAATTGATGCTTTGGAGCACGACTATATTGATACGATATTAATCTCGCTAAAATATTAACGTAAAGTAATGCACGAGGAGGGGGGAAGGCTCCCGCAGTCATCATAGCTCAACCAGCTCTTCCAGCCCCCACGGTAAACTTTAGTTGCTGGGCGTGAGCTGCCCTCCTCGTTAGTGAGGGGGCGAGGGGACCCGGTCCTTCGGCCAGTCTAATTCTAGTCACTTAACCAATCTTGAATAACTATCGGCATGCATCTTTCCCATCAGCGGGAGAGGAGGGGTGTCTGTCCCTATCGACCAGAACCACCTGGACCGTCGCTCGAAGTGTCTTATAGTAACTTGCACAAGCTAAAGCCGCACTGGACACTTATGTCAGCGTAGCGCAGTAAAAAAAGGTACTTGCGAATTACTTATATTATAAAAGTTTGCCTAACACAGGTTGCGAACTTTGTACACTTTGTCCATTTCCTGAAACACCAAATTATCCGATGGCATTAATGCACGAGCCTTTCTTGCCAAATGCGGTCTGCTAACAATAGATTACACTTCCTATGCTGATTGTCTCAAACGGCAGAGGACTACTGGCTCATTCCTTCGCACATGCGAATCGATCTTCGAATAATAATGACCAACTGACACACATGCCTAGGGTAGACGTTGTGTGGCGTCAGCTGCCAGTCTCGCAACTGTCTGTCTTGGAACATACAGTGATCCAGTATGTGGCTCTATGTACTATAATACATAAAGCCTGGGCCAAATACAGAGGTCCCTACAAAACCTTGGTTAACCTTTTACGTAAGTGACATGTAATCTACAAATTTCGCTTTCACCGGTTACGGTTACAAGAACTTCAACATGAAGTATTGTATGGTTTTCAAATATCAAGACTAGCTAGTTGACACTATAACAGTGATAGCAGTCCGATTGAGATTGAAATCCCACTGCTCTCTAGTAGGTGTCATTACTTCGCACGAGTCTTTACTTGCTGTCTTGCTTGGCTGTCACTCGGTCACAATAAACACACGTTACGCTTCTATTATCGCCCTGCAATCGGCTACAATTTATCGCCATAATTGTTTACGTTTCCACTCTGTGTGTTTACGCGTCCTTGTCTGTGTGTGAGAGGTCGGTTATAGAGCAGACAGCGCGGTCCCACGCGCCCTGCTCGTGATATGATACTGACGTCAATAGTACTGGCGTTTGAAGGAAACATATACATAAACATCGTCAAACTTCAGAGGAGAAGGAAGGGCAAGAAAGCACTGCGTGCACTGAAGGAAACGAACAGATGGAAGGATTTCCGTCGACAGGAACTGGGATATTTTTTATAGTAATAGAGGGGCGATCGAGTAGTAAGAATCTTTTGACAACTACTTACTTCCGAAGAAATCCACTTAATGGCCATGCACCTACATAAGGCAGATGCGTTACGCTCCTTCACTCTCACCGCATGATGTAAGTGGCACTGAATTTGAATTATATAACAGAAAACCCCTTATAAATGCTGAAATCCGTGATAGATGACTTGATACAATTGTTCATTTATGTAATGAACAAGTAAATAAAACCAAGTGTTGGTGTGTGCTTATGTACACGCTTTAGAAGTTAGACTTGGGCGTAACAAGATAAAAACGTTACTGACTATAGCTAACTTCAGGGTTCGGCTTTCGTGACGTAACGCGCATCGTAAAAATTCACCCTCAACATTTTTTCCCTAAAGCGCCAAAAGAAGCGTAAGTTCAAAAATAATTTGTATTTTTATTAAATTGGTCTTTCTATGTGAGATGTGGTTCCAAATTCCCAAATCCGCAAGAGAACCAAGGTAATCGACGTGGCTCATAGAATCAGCAAGCGATAACCTTTGGGGAAGAAAGGTTCTCGAGTGGCGGCCCCGCACCGTATGATGGAGTGTTGAACGGCCTACCCGCGTAGACTGACGACTTGGTCCAGGTGGTGGGGAGCCCCTGGATGCAAGTGGCTCGTGACAGAGATCTATAGAGCTCTATGGGGAATACTATGTCCAGCAGTGGACTTCGTCTGGCTGATGATGATAATGTTTAAAAAAAGCTCACATCTAGGACAAAAGTTCTTGCCAATGTCTTGTCAAACGAGACCAAACTCGATAGGGTTGTGTCGTTTAACTTAGGAGTCAATACAGATTTTTATGGGCACCTTCCAGTTTTATCAGCAAATCTGAACAGATCTGAAGACAACACTGGCTAGCTAGTGGTAGTAGTTATATATATAGTGTAGTAGAAACTATAGTATATAGTGTAGTAGAATCTATATAATAAAATTTATTTTAGGGTTCCGTAGCCCCCACCATGGTTCAAGCCATATCGTGGCAGTGGGGCTCAGTAGCCTGGGGTGAATCGAGACCCCTTGGGTGAAACGAATTGAACCAACGAAGGGGGTTGCTCTTCGGACCCCTCTTATAAGAGGAGGGGACTAAAGAGCAGGAGGAGGAGCCGCTCTTTTTACCCCTCTTATAAGAAGAGCGTTACGCTATCTAAAGTGGTCAAAAGTCTGTCCCTCCAGTGTTGCTTTCCTGATTTTGAGATAAACCTTTTTTATGCTTTTCATAGTTTTGGTGTCGGTATTCTACTATATAAATTAGTTTCACAGTAGTGAGGTAATATTATTATTATTAATGGCCTGCCGTGTCCAACTGCTGGGCACCTCGCTACACTCTTTTCACACCTCTCTGTTTAGAGTTAGATCGGACCATTCCCCCCGAAAGCAGTCGAGCTCATCTTGCCAGCGGGGTCTGCCGTGTGGTCGCCGGGCATTCTGAGAGATTCAAATACATGTTGTTTTGGCCCAGAAATCCTCAGACAGGCGGCAGACGTCCACTTAGACATGGCAGCCTTCCGACTTCAGACATGACATACCGCATCCCTGTTTTGGAACGTATTATGTTATTCCTAACCCGGTCTATCAATTGGACACCCAGAATGCCTACTTCACTCCATGGTCCTCTGGCAGACAAGATAATTTATAGTTGAACATAGTTTTATATCGAATGGCTTTATGCCGATGATTGAAAAATTTTACCGATAAGAACGTAGCGTAACAAACATGTTTTGGAATCGCGTGTCGCCTTCCCAAAATACAAATAAGCAATCGATATCTCTTATTATGAGATCACGGACACGAATGCCTAAGCATCCGTATAACCAATAACGGCTGGCTCAGTTGGTAACGTGGTGGTTTATTCCTTGTTGTTGTTGTTGTTATAACAAAGCCAGAGGTCGCGGATTCTAATCCCGCCCAAGCCATGGCTATTTATATATGCATTTCTATAATAAAAATCGTAAAATCTAATAATACTTCTTCAAATATATTTTTTTAATATATTTTCGTAGCCTAGTAATTGAATGATAAAATCACACAGACCGAAGAGGGAAAAAGAAGCAAATAAGTTTAGAAAATATGAGGATAAACATTTGTAAAGTCGGCTATTTTTATTTGCTGAGAACAGGGATTAGTTTAAATAGTACAATCAAGAGGCATGATAATCTGTTCAACAATTAAGGAGAAATTTGTGAATATAAAAGATAAGTTCTACTAATGGCACAAACGCGACAGATTGTGAGTATAGATGATGATGATACGAGAGATCGATGTTTGTTCCACTTTCACTTACTAACTACTGAATGGATTTTAATGTAACATCTGTATCTTTACAATAATATAGCTTAATCATCCGAATAACAGGTGGGCTATAGAAAGGGTATGTATTTCACATGGTTTTGTACGTAGTGCACGCGCAAAATTTCGCGGGTAATAAATAATTTAATAATGAGTCTCGCGTTCATATTATTTCTGTTGATTTGCACATGTTCTGTGCGGAAATAGCACGCGTAAAAATACCCAGAGTTTTTATAACGCGGCTACCAGACAAAACTGAAGCTTTGTTTATTTACAAGATGAGAGCTATGAAATTTGTATGTATTGTTTTCGCTGTATTGCACTTGAATTGGGCCGGTAGGAACGGTAAGTATCTATAGCCTATATGGTAATGCGCTATAGTTTATGGCATAGCTATAAACTATAGCTGTCGCATTTCGTGCCGTTTGTCAATAGTGTATGTGCACGATAAAGGCTTTGGACTGCTCGTTAATCGTGATCCATACAAGACACAACAGAATTTTACTTCATTTCGAAAAAATGGGTGTTCTTAATAAGTAAAACACCTACACGAAATATAGACATATCGCACGCCCTAATTTTAAATTTTAAAATAAAGAGAAAAGACGGTAGAGAATTTTGTGTACTTTTTTAATTTGTTATTTTTTTCATAAGTGTTACAGCTTCATTATCCACTTCAAACTTTATCGACTCTCCTCATTTTTTAAATCTTTACTGATTAAAGGAGTTTTGTCAATTTCACAATGTCACTCCTATAGGAACATTACATCATATTTATACATTAGTTAACAACTTATTCAATAAATGTATCTAAACAAAACTTGGAATGTTGCTGAAAATATGAATCAACTGAACATAACAATCACAAATAATATAACAGTTATGTACAATTCAATTTTTCCATGAACGAGATGTACAGCTACACCAGTGCCCCAGCCCGGCGGGAGCCGGGTGATAAGACGCTGTTGCAGCCGGCCATGTCACTCCTGTATATCAGTGCCCGACGTCGGGTTCGTTCCGTGCACACTCCAATAACATGTGATAAACATCTTCATTGGTGCTACAAATGGTACAGTCTGACTCTTCTCCTTAACACTACTATGTCGTAAATGATTGTTGGTATCTTATTCATTTATAACATTTAAAAAATAAGCACAATATAATTATATCATAACTAACGGATTATTTTAATAGGTATTTTTATTTAACCTCCCCAAATATATTGTATCAATAATTACTATATTGTTACTATAAAAGTGTATGGTGCGCAGTTTCGCCAGTATCGGCGTGACAGCCGAGACACGCACTGTCCCTACATGTCCTGTAGGGAATCATTTTTTCCAGTGGAGGAATCAAAAACTAGCATTTATGTGTATCGATTGCGTTAACTGATGAAATAGCCTCACGGAATTAGCTTACATTAATTAATCGTTTCGGTTAAGGGGAATTCTCGGCATATTTTACTAAAATACTAGGAATATTGCATGAGTCGCAGCGAATCGTACACAACGCCGTTGAATATGAAATGAATGTTAATGGGGATTCCGAATTCCCAAAACGCACGAATATGGTCGAAAATACAAATGTGTGTAGTAAGCACGTGGGAAAAAGTACGAAAATTTAAGGCTTTAGTAATATGATTTTAACTATAACAGTCTTTTCGGAGCTAAGCGGAGAAAGTAGGGTAACACATCGACGTAACAATTACACGGATGGATTCGTTGGTAACCCTGAAAGGCTTTGAATGGTTCGTTTGCCCTCCAATACTATAAAGAAAGAGATAATTTAGAGTAATTATACCTGGCTGCCCCGGCCAGGTTGAGCGTGTAAATTTCAGGAAACTACTTTCTATAAAACGGGGAGTGAGCTAAATAAACGGAGAGTGTGCCTTGGTCATAACTAAAAGATTTAGGACGCAAATATTTATCGCTGTTTATTAAACACAATCTGAAGAAGGAGTACGTTGACGTGTTGACCTGATGCTGGCCAGCCGTTCCTGCACCATCACAGACTGAAGTTTCTCCTGGCACATCAACGCCCTGTCGAGTGGCATCTTCTTGAGCTGTACCGCCAGACTTTTGCAGAACAAATCAAATTCATGCTCCTCTTCGTGTTCTATGCCTTCGTTCATAGAATTGAAGTGCAATTTTTCGTCTGTTTCATCAAATCTGGTTCGTTTTATTGGCTCTCCGGTGTACAGATCAATCTGAGGCTCATCGCTGAGTGTAGTCAATTGGTCACCGACCGCCGTCTCGCAGCTGTACTGTTCAGGCTGGTAGTCACTCTCGTAAAACTCCTCTATTTCATTGGAGTCTTCATTGTTGCTCTCTGGCAGTTGCTCCGTCTTGGTGATGTTACTCTGTAACAAACACGACGAAGCTTTTCAAGTTATACCTCTTTTCGCGCGTTAGAGAGAAATGATGATAGTAAATTTACTATGCACATCGTCGCGAAAAATCTGACGTTAGCTCAACATTTTAGTTGTTCATAAAGAGTTATCATAATGCGTTATATTATAACATTCAATGTATTAGTGTCGTGTTCTACAAACATAGAATAGGGCGAAAGAGATTCTTTTTAAGGATTTTTATCTTGTTACGCCAAAGAGCTGTAACTTTGAACGCGTGTAGACCAGTACACACACTTTACTAGTTCAAGTCAAGTTCAAGCAATTGAAATTTTACCCCATTCCTATGGACTGATTGATTTGAAATTTAAGCCAATAGTATTGTAAATCTAAAATGGCCGCTACTATGAAATAGCCGATACTATATTCCTACCTATAAAACCTTCGTTAGTACAAAACTGCAGAATAAAAAAAAAAATCAATATGGCGTCTTACTACTATGAAACAAATTAAGTAAAGGAAAAATCCGAATATAAATAAATTGTGATCCTTTCGCAGAAAAAACCTTATGGTCTTTAAACCAATTTATATGTGTAATCCGTTGACACTATTAACTACGTCAATCAATCGTCGTAATCAATACGTAACGTTATTTATTTACGAGACGGCTTAGAACTTTTAGATCCAATCTCGTATTTAACCCAACGGTCTTGTTTTTGATTTCCGGTATTTGTCCTGACCTAAGAATAACCAAATCCAATTCAGCAGAGGTCGGTTTTCTTGGATTAATTGTGGAATGAATCAGGTTGTCATTTGCTTTGTATGTGCTTTGCAAAAAAATGGTTTAAGTACAATCAAGGATTCTTTAGAATGACAGTTCCGTATGAAATAGTTTATCTTGGTATTTCGCAAATAAATACTGTAACTATTTCCGAAGTTTTTTTGCCGGGCTGGGTAAACAACCCTTATCACTTAGGGGTATGAACAATAGATAGTAGCTGATTCTCGGACCTACTGAATATGCGTATAATTTTTATTTAATCTGTAAAGATTCAGAGGAGTAAGGTAACCTAACATTTTGACACGACAATTTTATATACAAGATTATAAAGAGGAAACATTTACTTGTTTGTTTATCGCTGGATCGATTTGAAAAATCTTTTACGATTGTAATCCTACAGTGTCAGTGATGAGCAATGCCATATAAAATTTTCTAAAACGTTTTGATCATTATGAAAACTTTGATGATGAAACCAAAACGTGAAAAAAAAACAGTTTTTTTAACCTTTATGTACTAAGTTAACCTCCTAATTAACCTTTATTACCACAGACGTTGTTCTCATACTTGTTATAATTTTAACTTGTCGTTGTAATGTGTGATGTTTACGTGGCCAAAATTAAAATTCATAATTTTTATATACGTTTGTAAATGAATGATTTTTTACCATATTTTGTGAAATGTCCGTGCGAAGGCTAAACGTACTACTTATTATGTAATAAGCTGAATTTTATAACGTCAAAAAGAAAATTAAAATCTGACCATGAGAATGTCCACAGAGGTTCATTACATTCAGTACATTAGTGAAACACTGCAAATTAATTATTTACTGGATTCCATTTAAATAAAAACGGTACCAAATACTTGTTAGAGGTAATGCCGCATTGTATCACATGATATCGCCGTGAATTGTCAGCCATGCTATCGCGTTACGAGATACAAAACTTCAAAATTTATTGCAGCCATGAGTACAAAGGTGATATACATTCTTATATGTTCATACATGATGGATACCGTGTTCCAGCAGCTCATTGGAGGGAACGTAGACAGACGTAGTGCACAAAAATTATCGACAGCTGGTTTGCTCCTATAAAAAAAAGTAATAATTACAAAAAATACTTACAGCCGATTTTATTGAATTTTGTCTAGGGACACATACGCTGCTTAGAAATTCTGCATTCTTAAACCAATATATGGTGGGTACGTACACATTATCTGAACAGCCACTACTGGCAGAATGTTGTATTCTGCTGAGTTCGGCCGTGTAGCGGGTCCTTATAGTCTTTATTTTACGCTTGATATCGTCCTCGTTCACTTCGTCGATGTTTAAATCCCTTAATATTGAGTTCATTGCAATCGCGCGCTGGGTTTTGTCTTTGTATCCGTCTGTTTTGTAATTCCAAAGGCAGGGGTAACTTTTGTAGCTCTCCAAAAATAGTAGCGTGCTTTTTATGTCCCACTTGTAAACCATTTCGTTGCGATGTACTCCGTACTATTTTCACCCTGTGGTTTCACTCACTTAGCTTCGGCCCTATTGGTCTTAGCGTAATGGTGTACAACCTAGCCTTCCCTGATAAATGGTTATATAGATATATTTTTTTAATCAGAACAATATTTTCCGAGTATATGGCGTTCAAACAATCTCTTCAGCTTTATAACATTAGTAGAGATATAATTCAGACAGGGGGCCGCTATTAGCAATGAAACGGCCGGCGCGAATGAACCCGGTGTAGCTTCACTCGATAATCATTCGTCCGAATGAAGGAGACGAAAACCTATAGACGCCCAACTTTTGTCTCGTTCTAGCAACGACTTCGTAGACTCGAATACAATTCATTCATGATTGTCGATTCACTGCGTTCATAATGAGTGAAACGAACATAATATAACACTAACGGCAGGTTTCAATATCCTATCTATCCATCGATGGATTAAGCTGCTGGTGTTTTGTCATAAGTTCAATAATAAATATGTGAAAATTCTACCTCCAGTAGGCAAGCTCATGGATACAAAAACCGCTCGTAAACGAAGCAATAGCTATCTTTTGTTTAAATAATCTTAATAGGTACTTATATTGTATGGTGTCACTTTTGTTCGGGTTCAGAAATTGAAAATACTGCACCGAATTATAGACATTTCACACATATACCTACGTAAATTTGTCGAACGTAAAATGTAGGCAATTAATAAAAAAAATATTTTCGTTGCCGTGCGTGGCTTGCTAGTGAAAATGTTAAAATGCTAAACGAATTAGTCATAGTGTCAGTTGTACTCGGAACAGCATCACACTAATAGATTGAAATTCAAACAGAAAAGCTTGTATTTCCGTCAAGAAATTATAAATAGATGTTTAGGAAAATGCGACGGGACGGAATCGTACGTAAAAAGAGCACGTTACAGGTCCGCTTGTCGGTTGGTCGATTTTAATAGTAATCGGATGCGGGCCGGATCGATTGTTTACCGCGGAGGCCTTGGCAGTGAGCGGCGTGACGTCACACGAGCACTGGCCTCTCGCAGGAGAGCTCCGCGGCATATTATCTAAACTAAATCCAAAAATAAATTGCGCATAAAATCACTCGCGTAATCACTGGGTGTTGAGTTATTTCGTATGCAAGTACGAGTTTTGAAACTCAATCGATGACGACAAAGCTTTGAATGGAAATTTTCAACAGTTATATAAATGTACTTCGAAACAGTGGGTCAATAGTTTATCATTAGGAATTGGCAGTTGGTTAGGAGTAAAATACTTCTACCAGCGGCCCTGCTTAGTTTCGTTGCCAGGCCAGCACTCACAGCTATCCCATGAAGATGTGTTGGGCTTCTCTTCACTTTCAAAGCATAAGTTCATATCCGAAAAAGGAGAGACCTTACACTTCTTTATTATTTTGCCGGAAAACACACTAATCTCGCAGCTATAATAACAAATACAAATTATTGGAAAATTTACCACACAATCCCATTCGAATTTTCCGCTTCTCGTTTCCCCACTCCACCCCCATAATACAAAAAGTGCCTAATAGGCAAGCCGAGATTTTGGAACCTTTGGAATCGGTTCTCTATGGCTTACTTAAGGTAGTTTTGAATCAAAACTATCCATTATTTTTTTATTATTTAAGGAAAACGTTGCAATATAACATGTAAGCGATAAGATTAAAGCTATTGAAGGTAATGTATTTGTTATGCAGACGGCCCTGTATTTGCTATATCAGAAGATTACAGCTATTAAAGGTATTTTTGCGAAGCGTCCACAGGTGTATTATTTTCTTTGGTAAAATTAGTGGCAACAATTTTTTTATGTCACTTTATCGATATCTGATATGAAATAATACGAGTGGCGTGCTCTACCGATACCATTAATAATTCCTCACAAGTGAAGAACTACCAGATATTACTGATAGATGACCTAAAAATACAAGAAAATTGGGACCTATCGATTCTTGAAGCTAATCCGTACTAGCTGTACGCCCTAGCTGAAAAGTTCCGAGTTAATAACTCAACATCGTGGTCAAAATTTAAAGCTGTCATTGGCATTTTACAAGAAATATAACAGAAGAGCAATTAATTTTGCACTCTACATCCATGTGACAATAGAGAACCTGTGGAGTGCTATCTTCACAAGCTCACTATCGATATGATACTTTAAAATTAGAGCGTTAGGCACTTTATAATATCTGGTAACTTTTGACACCGCAGTATTATGTCACAACTTGGCTACATTCTAGATGAAAATACACAACACATGCTTTAGAAGTTCCAACTACACCACGCGGATGTTAAATCTACACACTCCAAAATTATTCAGAAAGAAAACAATAATATTTATGCAAGTCCTTTGAGTGTTAAGGTACATTACTACTCTAAGCAAGTATCGAATTTATTTTCTTTCTCTGGGATTAAAGAATGATGGAAACCGTGGGAAGGTGGGAAGCAAGCAGGTTGTAACATATATGAATGACGAGTGACAATTCCAAACGTCAATAAACTGGCCGAAATAGCGGCTTGACGTCAGACTGCCACCGGCTGCTACCGTATCAACTGCTCTGATGTTATGAATATTCATTATATTTGTGGCGCGGGTAAATTGGGTTAGCGGGGGACAATAATGAATAGAAGGTGTGTGTATTGTGTTGACGTGTATGTAGACCTGAGATGGGCGTGTCTTTTAGTTTGTTAGACGATTAGCAGGGCTCCGCGTTTTCATCCGCGGGACATGATAAAAGTTTATATGTAAATTTTACCCCCGTATTTTAGAGGTTGAATTTTAGAAAATCCTCAGTGCTCATTTGCATCACGTGTGTGTACCAAATTTGAAGTTTCTAGGTACAAATGCTCAGTAACGGAAGAGCTTTATATATATACGAGGGTGGATCTAAAATTTCGTGGCCTAACCTACATGGAGCTATGAGATCTTTTTAAATCTACCGTCATTTGTTAGTATGTGTCATATTGATTTATTGCGCACAGTTTCATTCCGATACCGCACAATATAAATTTTCTGTGATTATTTGTTTGAAGCAATCTGACGCAATTTTCAATGATGGAGAAAATTGAACACCGTGCATTAAGTACATCAGTAAAAAAGGCCTATCACCAAAAGACATGAAGATATGGTGGGCACTTTGGGGGAGTCTGCCCCATCGTATTCCAATCGTGTCAAGAAGTGGGTAGCTGCGTTTAAGCGCGGTCGTGAGAGCATTAAAGATGCTCCTAGGAGTGGAAGGCCTACATCCTCTACCACGAAAGAAAACATCGATAAAATTTGTGATCTCGTACTGGGTGACCGACGTTTGACCATTGGTAAGATAGCTGAGGTAACAAACATTAGTTAGTTATGGCCGGGTGTAACACATAGTAACGGAAGAGTTGGGGTTCCATAATAAAAACGAGTTCGATACACAATTTCGCGAGACTGTTTGGATCTTTTTCGTGTATATATATATATATATATATATATATATATATATTAGAAAGAGGTAGTGCCATGCATAGTCCATGTAGAGGTATCTCTCGCTCACATAATACCGCTGTAAAGTGACAACTTCAGTGTCGCGTTTCGTGCGGTATGTGAGTAGCCGGTGGCCCATAGGGGGAGAAAGAGAGCAACACGTCGGCATAGTAATTATGTGGATGTTCATGGGTGTCGGTGGTCGTAAAAAGGGCTCCGATTGCACGTTTGCCCTCCTATTCAATAAAAAACGTTGCCGGTATAAAAATATATTTCATGCAACAATAAATCCGTATATTCACACCGCCGACTATTTATGTTTTCATCTGCCAATAAATTTTCCGTACAACATAGCGTGTACTTCGTGCACTTTTCACAAGTTGTATGTCTCTATTATCGTGTTGTTACTAGGCCGCGTGTTATTGTGATGCAACATCTATTTCTTGTTCTGCTAGATGATTTGGGCGTTCTTCCATACGAGATTACTGCAAGGTGCCAAAAATACTATGCCCCTCTAGCCGATTATCGGCTACGGCGGCTACATTAGAGGCTAGCTAACTTAGCAGGACTTAATAGAGTCAGTAGTGCACTCCCTATTCTTTTATTATCTTCCTCTAACGCTTTATCTGATGGGACGGCGGTCCGACATTTTAACGTGGTCATCGAGGCACTAATAATGCAGCTTCCCGAACGGACTGTTAGAAATTGAAAAATCTAGTAACCACAAGGCGAAAGGTGTTCTCAGTTTATTTTATATAATTTAAGAGGCAATCCGGAGATTGATATATCTATTCAGAGAATTTCCTGTAAATCCATAAGAAGATTTGTTAATAATTTATCGGTTTTTGGCACAGCTGGAAATTTCCTCCTCACATGACACAGAGATTGGACTGATCTGATCTAAATTACTACCCGCCCATGGTGGTAGGTGGGGGGACGGTTCCCCCTAGTGATGGTAGCTCAACCACCAGCCCCCACGATGACGCAAGGCCAAAATTACGGGGCGGCGCCTACGCCGCTCGTCAGAGAGTGCGGGCGAGGGGACCCGGTCCCCTCGGCCAAGATGATGATAGTTACTTTAGCTAATCGTAAATACCTATTGGGATGCATCCGTCCCATCTACGGGAAAGGAGGTGGTCTCGCCTCCTATCGACCACAATTTCACCCAGACCGTCGCCCGACGTGTCTCATGGTAACCGATGAAGCTGCACTGGACACTGTCAGCATGGAGGAGTAAAGATCTATATTGAATAATCTTTAATCAATAGCATCAATTGGGTCATCCACTTCATCTATAATTAGTTTCAACATGATCATCACGCTTTCAACACGATGACTAACATTTTGTTATGACCTTTCATTACAACCACATGCTGGTTCCACTTGTTGTTGAGAATTGTTAATTTTTTGCAGCAAAGTCGCGCGGTCAATTGTTAATATTTTTCCTTCAACTTCGTCAACGTTACGTCACTAGGTCCGCGTCGTATACACAACCGGAAGATAATCATTAGAGGCTTTTAATTATGCCGCAGGGGGCGAGTGGTTGTAAGACGGATAGGCTCACGCAGGAAAATGTATCTTCAACACAATGGCGCATAAGAAGCGATAAGTGAAAACCTTGGAACGGAACGTGAAAAAGGAAATACCTGTTGAGTGCCGCATTAAGGATGAATGGGCGTGGAACAGATTTGTCAACACTAGCGAAAAACAGTAATTTTATGCCGCAAAAAAGAGATACAAAAAGAAAACGAGTACAGAAAGAGAAGAAACGTCCTAATGATAAGAAACTTGAGGGATAGGGATAGAATTTTCGTTCCCTGATGAAATTTCCGCTTCTGGGAAGCAGTAATAATAGTATTTTATTTCCAGCTTCTAATTTATGTTTCTTTTCAGCTTATTTGTGTATCTGTTTTTTGTATATATATATGTATATGGCCTTACTCCCGGTTCAGATTAATTGGAACTTCTCGCCATTGTTGACTCATGAGTGTGCGTGTCGAATTCGTTTAGCTGTGCACTCAACGATTGCGGTTGCTGGGTGGGTGGTGATTTGTGACTTGTCCTGTTCAATGATCAGTTATTGCGCCAGCCAAACGTCGAGGTAGACTCAAGCTGCATTGCGGCTGGTAGCAGTCTTACGAGCAGCATCTTGCTTTAAAGACTGGTTTCACAGCTATTCGGAAGCCAAGGACAGGCTCACGGAACTCCTTTCCGGCCTGTAAACGTGGCACGTGGGGCACCAATAGACAAAGTATAGACAGAGGAAGGAAGCCAGCCTAAAATGCTTTTTTCAAAGTCGAAGGAGAAAGCAAATGTGGCTTGCCTACTGTTTGTCTCTCTTTTAAACATAGCGCCATGTTTTACGCGCCAACATTTATCTGTGCGATACGAATGCTAGACGAGGATAGTAATGCATTTCTTTTCTTCCTTCTCTGTTAACCACCACGGACACTCGCAGTCTTATGTCTGTCTATGGCTTCCCTATTCTATCTATTTATATAAATGGAGGCGTCAGAACACCGTTATATTGTTCAAACCTCGAATAAAGGACACTTCAAAGAGCTGTCTCAAAAGTTCTCTGACCGTACCCTTAATCAGAAAAATAAACTAATCATCCAAACGTCGGAATACTATCCGACGTTATTAACCGACTCCCGTTACCGTCGGCCGAAGCACGTATTGCACGACGCCGACGACGCGATCGAGCAGTAGCTAAGTCCGTCCAAGAACATAAACAAAGAATCACCAAGACACGCTCCCGCAGTAAAATGCCAATAGGGCCAACTAACGGATAGCAGCTTTTAGTCGGTAGTAGCTATCACGACCTGAGCCCGACATACACTTCAGGCTCCCTTGGGTCGGCTGGATGGTGCGTAAATGCATTTTTCCTGCTAGAACCAATATACACCGCTCGTACCGGTCGAGCGATGAAAGCTTACATATAGTGACACAGTTATAACACATATTACTGACGGAATGTCAAACTCACACACCGCTTAAGGAAACGAGCCCGGGTTCGAATCCATAGGTTGAGAGCTTAGGTTGGTAGAAATAAAATAACGCGACTCTAGATTGCTCTAATAATAAATAATATTAAATATATAACATTAAAGAGCAGGTGGAGGATGCAATTTCTGTACTCTTATAAGAAGAGGGGGCTAAAGAGCAAGAGGAGGAGGCGCATTTGCGTACGGGGCGAGGGGTGAGGACGGGAGCCTCACCCCATTGCACTGTCCCAAAGTGGATGGGGTCGTCCTGTTGTGCGGAGCAAACCTTCCGTGGAGGAGGTGACAAAAAACTAAACGACATGTATTTTTTAACCTTTCATGGCCTAAAAGCGTTCCGTTTTCTTAAGGTACGGAACCCTAATTACATCCAAGTACGAAATGTAATATTTAAAAGTTTAATAGATTGAGCGCAGCAGCACCATCAAACACGAAATGTCAAGACTTGAGGTCGCGTAATAGGTCAACACAATGTTCAAATGTCAAGAGTTTAGCCGAAGGTTTATGTAATGGGCTCTGATGCCGATGAGTTCAAACTGTTGACTACTAGAGGAGCTCGAGGCCCACTGCCGAGATTCGTTACAACAACACATTTTCACACCCTGGGGGTAATGAATACTGGATGGGGCATGGCATGGCAGAGCTACGGCAAGGGCTTCGGATGGGGTTGCGGAATTGCTTGGTGAAATGCGGAGTGCGGACATGTCTTCTTCAATGACTGAAGACAATGATGTACTGAGTTAGCACAGCGGTGGTGTATTGGCGCAATATAAAGAGAGCATCGCGTCTGCATAATCTTTGTACGGGTGCTTATGTTTGTTGGACCAAAAGGCTCAAACTGCTTGTGTCTAATGCTATAAAATCGCATCCATCCCGGACGGCCACTGCATTGAGACCGTCAACAACTCGCCGACGGTGGGCCACCACCTGAGCTTCCCAAACGCATCCGTCTCTCCAGATCCAGTGGGATTAATTATATAATGGAAATTAACATTTTGATGTTATACTGCTTTTGGTGCGTTTGGTGGTAATTGGTAGTCATGCTTCATTGCAGCGGAGCTGGGCGGGCACTTCTCGCTTACGCGATATCGGCGCTAAGCTCTTGCGGTATATGACTTTCGGTGTTCCAATGGAGAGGAGGCAAGAAAGAGGGCAACATGTCATGCGGAACTCTATTGCCGGTCGGTAAGACTCAATGAGCTCGATTGTCCCCTTATACTATAAAAACCTTACTTTAGAATGTAATTAGTACTCTTAGTTGTTAGTACTTAGAATTAGAACGAGATTTGAGGTTAAAGTTTTATGTTATTATGGAATACGATACTATTAAATACGTACCTATAAAAGTATTCCATTATACAAATTTTATTAATGCGAACGCTTCTCTTATATTTGTTATTTCCTTCTGATGTGGGGTATTAACCGCCGTGGCAGTGATTCAATTAACCATAACAATGAACAGAATTAGTCTTATGAGTTATTTAAAATGATAAATAATAAGGCTCAGTGATCTAGTGGTTAGCGCTTGGATTCCATTCCAGTGGTCCGATGTACCAATGAGTATTACAAACTTACTTAAGTAAGCAGCTGACGGTGAAGGAAAACACGGTGAGGGAACTCGGGTCCGTGTATTCGAATTCCACCTAATCTAGAACTGGGTCTGGTTTCCATTTTGGATTGCAGAAGTGAGATAGCAGGCGTCGTGTATGAACTGGCGCTCTCGTGAAATCCCCTAGGCCACGTAGCCGACCCCGATATCATCTGGTATAGAAAAGAGATGAGGCTAGAACGAAGAAGAATACACTGCAACCGATCGACTCTTAACGTTAAATTAAACATGGACATGGTTAGAACCAATCACCATTGGCCCCAGTCGGTTTGGTCCTGGCACCCTGGGTTGACATGGCAAAATTTTGAGAACAAGTAAATTTTGAGAACAACAAATAAAAAGGCAATAATATATAATTTAACCAGGAACTCAACTCAAAAAGACCGTATCAGATCAAAATGAAACCAAAATTCGCTTAGAAATTTCATTCGTGTTTGTAGAGAAACAAGAAGATCCAACGTCTGTCAAATTTTTTACATTTGTTTTTTGGTGGGATTGGGAATTAGTTGTCTGAGCTAAATGTCAGATGTCCCTTAAGCAGTCTCAGAGACACTCTCCGTGCTATAGAAAGAACTTACTTGGTACGAAATGACGAAATCTGCAGGGTAACCGATATAGCTCAGGAAGTCAGCAAGCCGAAATATAAACTCGCATAGTTATGTGTTGCTCGCAAAACCAATAACTATGTATATATAGTTGGGGAATGGTTTTCGAGTAGTGCCCGTTCGCACCTGATGACGGAGTGTGGGACGAACTCTTACCCGGCGGACAGGCGGATGGAAGTGGCCAATGACCGTGACCTATGCCGCTCTATCGGAGAGGCCTATTATCATTAGTGGACGTCCTCCGTATGATGATAATGAGTCATTATCATTTTAGGGCGAATATAATAGATGGACAGAGTCGTTATGTCTCGTGGGTTATAATACATTAATGATCTGCAGTAACCCTCCACGGAAACACAAACACAAATTGAGAACATTTCAATAAACACGCTCGAAAACTTTACCCTCCTTTTAACAGCGGGTCAGAACAATCGCAATGGCTCACGGCGGAGTGTAAACTATGTAAAGCGTTCAATTCGTAATGTGGCTGAAGTTCGTCGGTGTGATTAGGGCCGCGTTCAGGAGCCCCAGTCACGAAGCGCACGGCACGAAATGTGACGGAGTCTGGCTGGGCAGTGGACTGCATTTGTGTTTCGTGTTGTGCACTTTTAAAGTACGCCGGCTATTGTGCTGGAGTAAACATTCTCTTTTTAACTGCTATAAAAAGGAGGCAGTTCCCATGGCATTTCTTTATGTATGGATTTAGGAATATGCCCTAGCAGTACTATACTATTTTTTTTACTAAAAAGCTAAGAGTTCTTCATTTGTTTGTTTGAACGCGCGTTTATCTCAGGAACTACTGGCCCGAACACTAGATTTATCGATTAAGACAATGGGCTATATAACATGACTAATAGGACTTGAGTTACGCGGGTGAAACCGAAGAATAATGCTAGCACATACATGTTGGCATAAGTGGACTTCTTTCAATCGAGGGTACCTTCTATGTAAGCGTGTTCTATCGTTGGCCACATCGATACTTTTCACCAGGTGAGACATTGACCTCAAGCAAGTACATAGAGTTAAAATATCAGGCAATCACAAGGACTGACGGTAGCATGCAAAAGTTAATAACTGTCAAGTAACACTGACCGCTATAGTGTATTTTATAGCACATTTGAAGCGCCGCGTAGCTGCTACATAGCGTAGCATGCTGCTGATGCGAACTCATTATATTTTTTCCTGTCCTAACGCTGCTAATGAAGCTTACTTCAAAAATATATCATCTAACAGTTTTCGAACAATTCATGTTTGATACTAAATATATTCTTCCTCTTTAAAGTTATAAATTAAAGGACTTAAAAATTCTGTGTGGATTATCGCCCTTACGATTATCGAACACCGATATTTTTCTTAATTAAAATTTACATGATACGACGATGATTTTTACTGTATGTGCCTACACTTAAAAGCATCCTTCCTCCGTCCACGTAGTCCTGTTACTGTCATTATTCAATTCCAAAAAGCGAAAAAGTGACAAGGCGATGTGGAAAATTTAAAGGCGCACGTAATGTTTAGGATTTAGTTATTTTTATTTTTATCTAGCGAGGAATGCTTCTTCGCCTATTTCTGTGGCCATTCATCTTAACGGCAAGCAGTTTGGTTGCTTTCCACTTTGAAATCCTTCATTGAAACGAAACATTAAATTTTTTTTTTGAAGATTGTCACGGACCGTGCCAACCCGTGTGTGGGACCCCTGGTCTTGATTGATCTTACGTTAGATCCATGCAGCCAGATATACATTGATAGTTTAGATGTTTATCGAGAGCAGATCACATAGTGGTCGTGACAAAGATTAATGTAGCAGCGTCGGCAGCTTCGTTGTTTCCTACTACGCAACCCAAGCATTTTTTCCCAACAAGAATTTTTTAACGTAGGCTTTAAAGTGAAAAAATCATTGACATCGGTTGCCTCCTACTAAACGTAGCTAAACTCTCCATGAGTGCATTTTCCTTGTCAAATCCGGTGCATTTCAGCAGGCGTAGGTGGCCTAGGGCACCCGGTGAGTTTTGTGTTAGTCCGCGAACTCGTATCCGATGTTTGGACATCGGCTCCCATTTTACTGCGAATCTAAAAAACTTGGCAAAAGTTCTGTCCGGTTTCTTCACGGTGATCATCATAGTACGTAGTCAAAGGTATATCCGTCTTAGGGCATTCGAATGTGCCTCGGGCACAGGTCAATTTTGGATTACTTATGCGGTGGTACCATTCGCTTTCTTCATGTCTTGTCAAATTGACAGATTATGCAGTTGAATATGAGAGGGCAACGCACCTGCACAACAATTACACAAATCTCCATGGGCGTCGGTAGTCATTAAAGAACTCCGTTTGCCTCCGCAGACCAAAAAAAAAATTGGGCTGCAATTTTCGTCGATAATTTTAAGGTCTCTTCCTATTGTTGAGGATCCACTGATTTTCAACTTATGTCTTTTGTCCTGAGCCTTCAGAATATGTGATTTCCGAGCTTAAGGAAAATCCAAGGATTAGACCCACTTGTAGTCTTATCGTTGTATTTTCCTTAAATAACATTTTCTACGTGAAGCGTTCACGAAATTGCAATGAATTGGTAAAGTGAAAGAATAAATGAGTTTAGATAATGTTTATCGCCGTGGACTGGCGTGTGTGACTGTAATAAAAAAAAGTCTGCCCGCATTCTGGTCTCCATCTCGGAACTGTGTCTCGGACAAATAGGGTAATAAAAAAATTATGATTAAAGAAAAATCCAAATCCTCAGTGGGCAACCAGCTACTCAAAAACTGCACGAAACGCGTGGCAGCCCAATTCGGTTGCAACACAGCTTAGTACTATTTCTTACTAAAATATAAGGAACATTCGTTTATATTGTTATCAGTCCTGGATTAGCACGAATATTTCACGAAATGTACCAAAAATTCAATGATTTACAAAAGTATGAAAATTATAATTTTATGGTAATGATGATTCAATTTAAAGCTAATATAACAAATGAATTTAAGACAGAGCAACGTCTCTCAGGACAGCTAGTAATCAATCGTTTCTGTAGCGAAATAAGGATTTACTTTGATGTGTTGTTCACTAATTTGGTTACATTATCGAAGTTTCTAAATTGTTAAAATGCTTTGGAAAATGTTGTATAGTTTATGTTCGCCACAAATAATATAGTAAAGTAAATTGTAATGGTAAAAGAAATTTTCAAATCTGTCCAGTGGTTTCCGAGCCAACTCAATGCAAACAAACAAACAATCAAATAACCACTCAGCATTTCTCACATTAGTTTAAAAAGACATTACGCTGATCTGCAGTGACCCCTTCATTTTACTCGCATTTTACTGATAGTGTCAAACAGTTGACGGATCCTAAACTATCTGCTGTGTTGTGAACCAGAGAAGAAATATATTTCTATTTCTATTATTACAATATAACACACTACTAGAATCACACAACAGACACACAATGTTTTATTTAACTGCACCTGTCCATACAGAAGCATCCATTGGGCCTGTCGATAGAAGTGGAAACTTGAATGAATCAAGAAACAATTAACTGTATTTAGTAGCACTTGTAACGTCGCGTAGCTACTACTAGTTAGGGTACGCCGCATAGGTGGTGGAGCTACCAGCTCCACTTTCCTGTGTTACGTAGCATGTCGCTGACGCGAACGAATGATGTCTATCCATGTCCTAATCCTGCTAAAGGAATTTTTACTAATAAAGTTTATTATTTATAGTATCGTTGAACAAAATTTATCAAAAGTCTAGTGCGGAGACCCACAAAGGAAACTAAACAGCACAGATATCTATCGCTATTATATTTAGTGGTTTATATGAAAAACACCAAGTCATGAAGTTAGTGTAGAGTTTGTGAAGATATGAGTTTTAGAGTACACGTAAAATCTATTTTTAGCTTGGCTCTACTTGAGTTCTGATAACACATCAAAGGTAGCGCAGTCTCGCTTCGGCAGCATTGTAACACATCCCCAAAATAATCTTATATATAAAACAAAGTTCTCCAATAATACCTGTTTGTATGTGATCGATTGGTTTTCACCAATAGATATAGCGATTCCCAACGAAAATTTTATTATATAATTTGTTTGACATTCACGGGCAAAGCCGGGGCCGCATCGCAAGTCTAGAATACATAGTGAAACGGTTTTTTTCCCTACATGATGATGATGACATGGGTACGCGTTTAGATTCGTCTTTATATCTTCACTTTGAAACGTATCCACCATTTACGAGAAGGTTGGCCACAGCAGTCCGTCAGGGCGTATGCGTGTCAGTCGCTACTCGCGTGACGCCCGTCGCCTGATCTGCGCTAATTCCTCACGCTCGTGCGTGCACTGCTGCACAACACGCGAGTCACGTCCGTAATAGCCGTACGAGCGTGTTCCTCAGAGGATACACTAAGTGCCGTGAGCCATCCCTAAACCTAAAGAAATGTATTTGTATCATGAAATACCAATTAAAGAACAAGACCCAGTAATAAGGTCCTCCAAATTTTGTGTGTGGCGCCAATCTCTGTAGAGGCTAGTGGAATGAGGTACATATGATAGTGCACAAGTGTGTGCACGGAGACACGGAGGTGTGCCATCGCCAACTTCCCGACTGAAAAGTGGCAGTCCCACATGACGTTGTACGACCAAGTAAGACAAGCACTTCATGTCCTGGTAAAACAGGACGGATAGTAAACGACGACGAGACGAGTTTCAATTGGATGTTTTTGCAGTAGCCATCGACCTGCTTAATGGTACTGTTCAAATATTTTGTAGAGGTAGTATCCTGCTGCACTGCAGCGGGCAGTTGGGCCGGTACGATTAGGAAGGAGGAGGACATCTCGCTCACATGATACCGCCGCAAAGTGACAACCTGGCTGTGGCGTTTCGTGCGGTTTGTGATTATCAGGTGCCCCATTGGAGGGGAAGAGGAAAGAAGAAACACATCTGTATAACAATTATGCGGATGTTTATAATCATCAAGTGGCACCGGCTGCTCGTTTGTCCCTCCTAAAGTAAATTAAAAAAACTATTTTAGAAGCTGTATAGCAAAGGTTGACTCGCGAGGCTCAACTTATTGTAGTCAAAGAGCGCTACCTGATTTCCAAACTAGAACTTGCTGATGCGTCTTCGGTCATTAATTAGCCAATCCAGCTAGTGTAGCGACGAATGTAGAATGCAACAAAGCCAAATATAAAATTTCGATGGCGTGTCTGGTGCATTATTTACGGTAGCTCTCCAAAGACGGTAATGGAGCTGTGACGTGCAACACGCGAGCGGCGAGCATGCGACCACGATTAACATCCACGCTTCTGCTGGTGTGTGGCTCGCGTGTTGCAGCCACGAAACAGAGAGATCGCGTGGTGCCGGGCGTGAAGCTTATCGGCGCCGGCACATCATCAGCATCATCGTAGCTTAACCATTTTTGGACGCATGAAGGCTGGTAAAAGTTTGAATATGGGCGGCAGTATCCAGGGAAGCAATGTGTATGTGATGTTGAATATCAATTGAAAGAGGGCCAAGCTGCATTTGCAGCTCAATTGGGTTGGCAAGACTGGGCAGATACCTGTCGCTCACGTGACACCGCCGTGAAGTGAGAGCTATAGCGTTTCATTCATGATAGCGATAATGAGGATGTCTATGGGCGTCGGTAGTCGTCAATGGGTTCTGATTTCACGTTTGCCCCCTATACGATAAAAAAAATCTCTAGTAACAAGTAAACTACAGCTGAAACACAGTTCTGGGCGGTCATAATGCAGCGAAACTGTTGACCTGAGGGTCGAAAGACAGGTACACGCGGAATTTCAGTTCAGCACCAGGACCTCGCACCTCTGTAGCACTGATTCACCAAAGCTTGTACTTACTGTAGAGCTTTCTACTTCTATCTTACAACTGATACCGGCGTAAAGGGGTCACCTTCGGTGTCTCGTTGCGAGCGGTATGTGAGTAGCCGGGTGCCCATTGGCCGATTGTGCGGGGGGAGTAAAGGAGGGCAATGCATCGGCATAGTAAACATGCGGATACTCATGGACGTCGGTAGACGTAAAAGGGCTCCGTATATTTCTTGCCTGCCTATACCGTTCCAATTTATTTAAATTCTATAAAAGGAATCAATTATGTGGATTAAATATTGTTAAACGTTTAGTCTGAATTTTAAGTACATTTATTTAATCATGGTCTCTCCACATTCACAATCAAGAACAAACTTACAATAGTACAAGAAACAAACAATAGAATCAGTTTTTGATGAAGGTTAGTAAAAAGAAACGAAGTCTTATCTGGGTAGTTGTCCGAGACTCCCTGCTGCAACCTATATAATTATCAGTCCTCCAACTGTTTTCAGATTGTTCTTCAACACTCAACTTCAATAGTTGAAATTGTACCGATATCATATCTTCACATTAAATCCAAACTTTGGAATAAAAATAGGATTAGAGCTCTGAAAAGGAACACTCCATTAATAAGATCCCGTCCTATTCTCTTGGCTTCCTCAGCCTACTAAAATCAGGCAATATATAAACTCGGTCACAGTAAAATAGAATTTAACATCCAACTTTCACACGTGGCATATGCTAATCAAACTAACATCATAATGATACGGTCTATCAAATCAATAGCCATACAGATCATGTAAATACTACTATCAAAATGCACACTTAAGAGAATTAAGACATTTTAACATTAATAATGATTTTTCGAAACATAAAATGTGAAACATGGCGTCGACAAGAAATCATGAACTAACTCAGCCTTTTTATATTGTTAATAATTGTTCGTGATATAATTGATTTATTTTGTATCACGAATATATATATAGGTTCCCGGCGAAGAAGAAAAAACTATTTAATAATCATTGGGTGATAGCAGATCGCGTCAGCCATCCCAAATATATCCGACCTCAACATTGCAAAAAGTAAAAAGAGTGACATTTCTTCAACAAAGAGCACACCTTTGGTCTCACAGTCAAAGATGACAGATATAGTTTTTTATAAAATGTGTAAGCAGAAAAAATATAATTGCAATTGTAATAGTACAGAAAAAAAAGAGAAAAAGACAAATTAAACGAAATTGCTTGTCTTAGAACGAATTTTAATTTAAACCTCAATGATTATCGCAGAAGTTACTAGCGCCAGAATAAAGCTTTGGTGGGAACTAGGGTTGGAGCTAGAGTTTAGAACTGTGTGTCTACACGACTGGAGATACGCTTAGACCGAATGTCATTCTGAGAGATGCGCAAGAGGTGAAAGCGACCATAGACGATTATTCTAAGTAAGCGACGTTTTAGCTGATTCACACCATTTTACTCTCCGTATTTTTTTTCCATAAAATGATGTCAATAAAAATTAAATGTGTTTATTAATCTTTATTGTGGTCAATTCACAGCCGGACGGTGACACACACACAAACAGAGTGGCAACTACCAAATGCTGTATTTTGACACGCGTCCACTTGAGTTCTTATGTCAGATATTCTACGAGTAATTGGTTGTATGTTTGTAATGTGTTGTACGTTTGTTAAGAAAGCTAGAAGCTGTAGAGTGTAATTGCGTGAGGCGCACGCTCGTTTACAACGCCAGTAATCCACGCCCCTCTTTGTTTCAGGTAAGCCGGAGGAAGTTCTTTGTTTGACGTACGGTTAAGAACCGGCGCACAGCAGTGTAAGTACAATACAAAAATAAATACAGGAATATGTTAAAAAATGTATGTATGCAATTCATACACGGTGGAAGCGATGATGTGAAAAGAATAAAATCGGTAGTGGTACTAAAACAAGGTATTGAAGCTAGAAAAATTACTCATACTCAGACTGAACCCGAGTCTTCATTAAGTACGATAGGCTGCGGCCAAATTTTTGTAATTTATATCGATCTGTAAAAAAATCTGGGAACAGCCTTTTTACTTTGTATATAAGTATAAGAGATTTTTAAGAATACAGTTTTGATTAAAATATTCTTACTTCATTTCAATGGCTGGTTTACGAAAAACATTGCCTTTTCAACCTCAAGTCTTTTGTTAGTTCTAACTTAACATTTAGATTTGGTCCTGCATTTCTTAAGAAGCTCAAACCAGCCATATATAGCATGGCACGGCCTCTTACGGCATCATTAAATATTTGATTTATTCTGATGCGGCTGATATATCAATTTATTATTTTAATTATTACTATACAAAATCGTCGATAGTTTGCGTCGGTCTTTATTCTCAGCGCTTTGACACGGTTCGCCCTAAGCTTTCTCTTATTTTCAAAGCTTCCATTCAATTAATATATTATGTGCATACACGCTATGTATGTTTGTTTGTATTACTGAGCATTAAGCCCGTTATTATTGCTTTTGTTTTCGAGACGTGGGGTTAATTTCTTTGTACATAATTCTATTGCCTCGCGGCGTTTGTGACTTGTATTGTTAAGGGGGCCGTTTGATTGTACTCTTGACGACATTAAATAATAATCTTATAGTAATACGTGATGAAAAAAATCACATCCCTTTTTTTTTCAAAGCATTGCACAAATTGACAAATTTAAAATCATCCTTTAGACTTTACGCTGTTAAGGTCCCCGCCATCACTTTTTTAAAGAATTGCGCAAATGTATATTTGTATTAAATGGAGAGCAGAAAGCTAAAATTTGAATATAATACGTATAAGATTTTATTTGTTAATTAAATCTAATTATATTAGGTCCTTACATATGAAATTGGGGCTTTGTATGGGAGGAACAAAAACTGGAATATTTTTTAATATGATACATTTAATTAATCAAAGTATGAACCATTGTGTTCTATACACTTTTGCCATCTCATAGATCCAGAGATCTCATAGAACCAGTCGGACTGGAATCAGTAAAATCTTTGTAGGCGATTTGGACAAGGGAAAAAATTGAATTTTTTCCCTTGCAAGAAGTTATCCAAATTTGGAAAAAAATCTGTTGGAGTAAGGTCCGGAGAGTATAGAGGATGTCTTAGACTTTCCGATTGAAGCTCTTCTAATTTGGTAGCCGTCTGTTGCGCAGTGTGTGGTCTAACGTTGTCGTGAAGCAGCAGTGCCGTGGAGCGATAGACTAGCCTAGCTTGTTTAGCCGCCCCATAATGGTTCAAGACTTGTCGTGGCGGTGGGGCGCAGTAGCCTGGGGTGATCGGAGACACCTTGGGCGAAGCCAACTGAACCGATTGAGCCAATAGAACCGAGGAGGTGGCGGCTCTTAGTACAAGAGAGAAAAAAGTGGCGGCACTTTTGCGGGGGGTGAGGATAGGAACCTCACCCCATTGCACTGTCCCAAAGTCGGTGGGGTTGGCATGTGGTGCGGGACAACCTCATTTGTGGAGGTGGAGTCGGTCCCTTCGGAGGCTGACTAGCCGTCGAGGTGCCCTGATGATTTGCTGTTCCGGGGTACCTCACCAAAGACGGCACTGGTGGCACTCGCGGTGGTTTTTGAGGGTATTCGACACTATATAAAGTGCCGCGAGCCCCTGGACTGGACCCCACCCAGGGCCAGTGAAGGCGCATAAAAGCGTTTCCCCGCGTCAACAAAAAAAGGTTGTTTAGCCGCTAGCTTTTTCATCATGGTTTGCAATTGCTAACAATAGACATCAGCCGTAATAGTCTGGCCAAATTTGAGAGAACTGTAATGACAATACCGGCACTAGTCCACCAAACGCTTACAAGTAATTTCTTGGGGTTCATTATCGCTCGTGTTTGTGCGCTTCTGATTATCGTAAAGAATCCACTTTTCATCGCAGGTCAGGTCAGCATCGGCTTAAAATACCCTCATTACTGTGCCGGTTTAGTAATGTAACGCTGCAGTCGACGCGCGTTTGACGGTCTGCTTCAGTCAATTTGTGAGGAACACAAGCTTTTTAATCTTCCCAATATGCTTCAAGTGAATTAAAACAATTTTATCACCAACATCGCAGCCTGCAGCTAACTCGGACGTGGTTTGCGATGGATCCACTTCCAGAATAGCCTGCAACTCTTCATTATCAACTTTTGTCTCAGGCCGTACACGGGGCTTGTTCTGCAGGTCGAAATTTCCAGACCAAAACGTTGGAACCAAAAACGAACTGTGTTTTCTTTTGAAACACGGCCGCCATACACAGCATTCGCCCTTCGAGTCGTTTCCGCAGCACCGGCGGCCACGGCGGAACGTAAATAATACGATATTTTAAGTTTTCCATTTCGTAAAATGAGTGACGCAAACAGAAAAAATTATCATCGAAGCACAAGTACATGAGTAAATAGCTGTACAAATGGAATTTGAAATTCCTTACCAAAGTGGATAAATTCGTCATTAAAGTGACCAGTACGAAAAACGCCGGATCGTCCACTGGGTGGGAAGACGACCGTGCAGTAGCCGCCCCGGGATAGATGCGAGTAGCAGGTGATCGGTCGTCTTGGCGTTATTCGAAGGAGGCATATTTCCGGCAGTGGAGCGATAAGGGCTGATAATGATGATGATGTTATTATAAAAACCCCGTCCCTCCTGCAGATGGGAGAGATGCATCGATGCATCCCGATATGAGATAGGAGAGTGTTTGTAACAGTTAATTTAACTATTTTTATCATGGCTAGAGGGACCGAGAAGTCCCTCCGCCCCTGGCTCTGACGCGGAGGACAGGTCGCGCGCGGTAGCTTAGGTCTATCAAACAGAATAATTTGTTCGAATTCGCCACTACCTTCCTCTAGATGCAGATAAATACTTAACCTAAAACACGTCGTACTTAATTTCAAATCCGTCAAGCTATTCACGCTGTGACAGGGAACATAGAAATATTGCTATGGTGGGCCGAAAGGTCGTGAGGGCGGCGATTGCACTGGGCAGATTCCTCCTCCTCCCGATCCTCGGCGGACCCAGCAACGTCTAGAGCAGCTGCATTCCGGTGTCAGGCGGAGCATGGCGACTTACGGCGGCTTGTGCGGGATCGTCCTCTGGGTCCGCCGGATAGGGCAGGGATATCAGTGTCGGACGGTCCACAGGGAACCGAAGACTCGGTGTCACGATTGTGATGCACCGGTGGACTTGGCCCAACACCCCTTGGCGTGTGCCCGAGATGGGCGACGCTGCGTCACGGTATGAACTCAGTCATTGGAGCGTACTTGTCTCTGTCGTGCATCATCACCGCGATGCTCGATAATGACGAGTCCTATGAAGCGATGGCGTCCTTCTGCGAGACAGCCGTTTCCCAGGAGAGATGAGGCCGCAGAAGACGAACAGGGGCGAGAAGGAGGCACGTCTTGTGTGTTGTGCGCCTCCAGCAATATTAGTGCCTCTGTGTTCGTGTCGGGTCGGTATGGCGATCCTCTATGACAGACGTTGTGGTGACTTCAGACTTCAGAGACAGCCGGATAGTCTTCGAGGAGGTGAAACCTGGCCTTTTGGCCGAGGCCAGCCTTTCGCTGGAGGGATCCTATTGCCAGCAGATCCGGGACCCTCCAATATAGCGGCTGGGTGCCTTCAACACGAGTTTAGTCGGTATTGCACCCCCGAGTGCCGAGTCCGACATACGCTCTAGGGGCCACCGGGACCCCCAGATATCATGCGTAAATTGATTCCCCTGCGTCAAAAAAATAAAGGGAACGGAGAAATATACATTACGATAAAATTTTCGTCCTTCTGAGTCAGTCGGGTAAAAACAGGTATTGTAGTTTCTAGTTTTATTCAAAGAATTCTGTGGTTAATTAGACACAGCTGGGGTGTGCCCTGTGTTGTCTGGCCATGACAATTAGAGGTCTCTCCAGTCGACCTTCTGTGGACTGGTCCGGTCACATCTGTTGTTGCGACCTTGTACTTACGCTAACTTATAAATATCGTACTACTAATTCATTAAAATTGTATTCGTATAACCCGGCTGCGTACAAGACGTGTGTAGGAGTGTTTGCATCTAGAAGTGTACATAAAATATGTTAAGGCGTCCAGGCTGTAGTCAGTAAGAGGTAATGCCAAGCTGCTTTGCAGCTGAATGGAGCTGGCACGACCGTACCTCACGTTGACACCGCCGTAAAGAACCAGCTAAGCAGTCGCGTTTCGTCCGGTTTGTGAGTAGTAGGTGGTGGTGGGAGGAGGAAAGTAGGACAACGTATTCCTATGACAATAATAAAGCGGTAATCTATGGGCGTCAGCAGTCTCCAAAAGGCCCACCATGCTCTAAAAAGCCCGTATACACATATTTCAGCTGCACTGCAACACAGCACTTGCTGAATTGGATAGCTAATCGACCAGCTGAATACTCTGGTACTTAACTAACTCTGCATTTACATACTGCGCCAGTGTTACGTTGTGACATCGGTCTGTCACGACCGCAGAAATAGCTCGCCCACATAGTGGTGGCTATGCTTGGCTCCTTTCTTTCGGTTGATGGTCTGGGAGGACAAAGACAAGAGAAAGAGGTTCGAGAACTCATTTTCTTATCTCTCAGAGCCAGGCACATTAACTTCGGTCGTTTAGTCTAAGGTACACTTGTATTATTTTAGTCAGAGGTAGCCTCGGCCCTCGCGGTACTTCTCAATACTCTCACCAGCTCCCCGTCTCAGCACTCAATTTGGAAACCCCTGACTTGAACAATTTCTAGAAACGTGTACTGAGAACAGCTCACACGAATCCGCGTATCAGCCAGTGCATGTCTATTCATAGCCACCGGCGCCGGCGAGTTACGAGCTCAGCACACGCTAGGCCACGGCGCCGTAATCAATCTATCGACCAGCTTACATCATCCCTGAACATTCGAATAGGCAGTTGGTACCGTGTCTAGCTTCGTCGTAACCAAAGTTTTGAGCCGTACACGATACCGGAAAGTTATGCTGTCGCATTTCGTGCGGTTTGTAAGTTTCAAGTAGCCCATTGAACGAAAAGAGGGCAACACGTCTGCTTAGCAAATAATACGAATGCTTATGGGCGCCGGTAGTCATTGAAAGGCTCCGAGGGCTCGCTTAATAAATACCGTTGCTGTTGCTTCATTATTGTAGATTTGGGCCCGTGTGAGCAGGGGGATACCTCTCTCACACGTCATTGGCCTTTTAGGTTATATGAGTCCGGAGGCCCATCGGGTGGATAGAGTGACCTCTGGATATCACAGACGTCGCTGCTTGCAGGAATCCGTGTCTTGGGCCGCAGGCGAGCCCGAGTGTACAATCAACTACGTGATAAATATAGATTGGTGGTATGAGAATGTTTTTATATTATTGTGTAACACATCAAGGCCGCGTGCACTTAAATCATTCCGCTCATACCTGTGCGGCTTGTAGCAAAAACGCTTTTGTGTTGGGGTTCCCTCTGCAGAAAATTAAGAGCCGTTACACTATTGCTAGGTAACCGTGGATTCAGTATTGTAAAGCAACGTTTTCACTGGGACACAACGACGCGTAACTTGAAGACTCGTAACATGACTCGAGATAAATGTCCCCTATACGAAGCTTTAATGACTGCATGAATATGAGCATTATTGTCGAACTCCTACAAATCCAGTCCATAGCCAAAATCCAGCGCCATAAATAGTAAAATACGGACTAACAGTCCGTTGGGGTTATTCTTTAATTTCTCAACTCCACAAGCCGCAGAAAACGCAACACAACAGAGTAAATTATTTTACATTCGAAGCTACAGTGGGTACTGATATATTGCCGCTACCTTTGACAAAGTATCAGTAGCCACCTTACTAAGGCCATGTTCACTGAAGAAAGCAAATAAAAATTCCGATAGGTAAGCAAATAAATTTTGAAATATTTATACAGAACCGCGCACTTTAGTCACTGTTCGCTCTTGCCGCTACAGCCGGCGACCGGTTGTAGTACGCTCGAAACAAGAACGTATAACCATTTACAACCCGTTTGGTGTTATTGATTACGTTCAAATAGAAATTCCGTTTTCTCAAACGGGTCTCACAGCTCGTAGCTGCGTCGTCTCGTTACATTACATTTATTGCATGGCGGCTCCTTCGACGGCTTCGTAGATATCCACCAGCTTACTACTAACGTACACATTTCTTCCCTCTATGGTTTGTACCATTGTCTTGTCCTGGTGGTGGAGCTCAATAGCTTGGGGTAAACCCACACCTACGGCGAAACTGATACGTATACTACGTACGTGTCGTGTGTTAGTTGTGTGGTGGAACCTTTGACGGCTTTTCCGAGTGAGCTACTGACTACCATGCAACGACGCCTGTACATTAACCTGGTGGCTCATTGGAGGTATGGGGAGTGAAGGAGGACAACGCAACTATGTTGTTCCGTCAAGAGTCTTCGCAACTGACGTGTTTGATGTTGGGTATGAAGGGACAAGTGAACAGTGAGGAAGGCAGACAAGTAAGGATTAGGTGCGTTGCCATCCTACCCTCCTGGGTTTACTTACAAACCGCATGAAACGCGACAGCACAGCTGTCACTTTACGGCGGTATCATGTGAGCGAAACCTCCGGTCGTGCCGCAACGTAAAGTATCTTGTACAGTCCTTATAAGGACAGGCGCCATAGGAACACGTTAATAATTAATATTTTTATTACTTCTGAAACTCCCTCAGTTTTTGGATTGGACAATGGACATGGCTAATGAGCGGTCGTTCCGGAGTGCACACAGGTCACAAAAACGTGATGCGATGGGTTAGTGGGTGAGAACTTTCCCACGGGGGACCCATTGTACCGCGCCGCATGATGTAACCGCACTGTGACTTGCCAGCTCTTACGGGTTGCTACATGTTAATATCATTGATCTGGTCCGGATAAGTGTTCACTTGTGTTAGTGTCGATTCTTCCAACCCTCATCCCTTGTATACTAAATTTCAGTAAATCGATAGAATAATTTCAGCTATATGATGACTGATCAAGTAAGCCCATTGGTGGGAAGGAGAAAAGGAGTGCAACTCATCGGCATGGTAATTATGGGCGTCGGTGGTCGTAGAAAGGCTCTGATTACTCATTTGTCCATCTTTACTACAAAAAATAAAATATTGGAGAGAAGAGGGAAGCACCCTCCTTCCCTCTCAACTCATCTGCGTATCCATTATGCAAAAAAAGGTTTTTCGCCGGCTTTAACGAATTTGCTAAAAAGGGTTGTTAGCCGATATTAGCGTTGGTTTCCACCTCGGCAGCTAATGTTGATATGAACGCCAGGCTACATTGAGTCTGGCGCTAGTCTTCCCTCCCGTCTCTAAAATGTGGAAAGGGTTAACTGAACAATGGGTTGACTCCTGCTAAATAGGCGGAGTTGTACTCCGCCTTTTTGGGTGGAGCCGGTCCAGCAACGGCTGGTGTATTGGTGTACCGGACATCTTGTCCCGTGTGCAAGTTCCTGCATCCGTCTCCGCTCGTCTCGCAGGCAGGAGTTTACTCATGAGCTGTGACTTAGCAATGAATATTGCACAATCGACTGGAATATCTATAACTATTAAAAATTTTAGTATGTTATTAGACAGGAGATAGCCGTCGAGGCGTTAAATGAAACATATATTGAGCGGTTTTTTTTTATGGAATAAGGGGAAACATAGTACTTGATGCCCTTTAGTGACAACCGCTGCCCATAGACATCCGCATAATTCTTCCACCACCAAATAGGCTACCGGAAACTCATGACTTTATTTACAATTCGCGGTGGTATCATGTGAGAGGGTGGTACTGCCAGGTTCATGCCGTCCGAATTCAACTGAAGCACAGAATGTTATAATATGTTTTTTTTGGTGCGACCTACTAGTGGTAGCGACGCTATTGCCCTCGCCCCTACAGCTCATCGGACTAGTGAAGAATTTTGTCGCTTCCAGTTAAGTGATTACATGTGTTATATGCAATGTACTCGGTGCCCCATTGAAACAGAGAAGGAAAAGAGGACGACGCACTTGCATAACTATTATGCAGATGTTTGTGGACGTCGGTAGTTATCAAAAGGCTGCGAATACATGTTTGACTCCCTTTAATAGTATTTTAAAAAACACCTACAAATTTGTTCCAATTTTTTTTTCCTATTTAAATAACCGACCGTGACGTTTGAGCTGTTCTTGCTGGCGTGTGAGACAATACAATAGACTGGTATAGTAATTAGAGTGAGTTTTTGCCACCACACAATGCCCGGCCCGGGAACTCGATTTGCACAATCGACTGGAATCGGACGTGGGAACGCCTGATGGTGAAATCGGTTGTAAATTGATAACGCAGTTTATAAGTAATTGGTAGTGTCTGGGTGACTATGGGACGGTGCTTGTCCAGGGGTTACGAACCATTATCTATAAAACTCCGGTAAAAACACGTTTGTTGTACTATTAATGTATACAGATGGACATCGAAGTCCTATTGGATCCCCTTTTTTATCGTTTACGTACAGAACCCTAAAAATGTGACATACGAAACAATGAGACGAATGTTAATCAATTTATCGTGACAATTTTTACATCATCAACTTCGTCAATCATAGAAAACTACATTTTAATATGTTTTCATCAAACTTAAATGTCGTCTCCTGTGTCCAGTTGTGTGTTACCCGCAGCCACGTATATGCGGTGAAGCGTTACGCCGATGATGCGATAGCCCTAAGTTATGGCACACGATTTTTCTTCTCATATTTTTTTCTCTATAATACTATTTTCGCGGGTAAAATTCATTCACGCGCTACCACCAGACATGGGTGGGATCTGATAGGTGTGTGGGAGCGAATAAACCGAATGACCCGCGGGTGACATCAGACGCCTGTTCTGAGGTATCCCCCCCGGATTTGCCTGCAACAGGTCAAGGTGCATATTATCAGATACGACACCAGCTGATCGCAATATTGTAACTGAACAGAATTCGTTTAAAAGCTTTATCTTACTCAAATCGATTGTTGAGCATTTAACCTTCTTTGGCTTGTTCTATTTATAACTGCGAACCGAGTGTACTACCCGCTGTGATTGCTATAACTGTGGCGTTTGACGAGTTGAACTCACCTATACAACACAATTCCCGCCTGAACGTTGATAACATGGCGACTGTGGAATTATCATATATCTTGTGGTTATGCAACGCGCGTAGCGGGCTGGCGCGACGACACGTCGAGAATCTAACTCAAATGTCAAGGTGAAGGCGGGAAAGGAGACCGATGACGTCAGCGCGGCCATCTTGTGACACTTGTGTGTTGTGTGCCGCCGGGCCGGCCGCGTGTGCCGATCAGTTTATTTAGGACGCTAGACTATCAAAGCTAGTCTCCATTCATTACAGCAGCACACACGTTTGCTAAATATAATTCTGTTGCCGTCTTGACTGTGATCTCAATCTCATTAATTACAAAATAAGAGGTTTGTAGTAATAAGCTGCATTGCCGTGCGGGCGGATACAAATGGGGATGTATCATTCGTAGGTTTCGCGCGGCAACACATCTGTATGGCAATTATGCGGATGTCTACAATTTCCCCGCGTCAGCATTCATCTAAATTATTTGACTGCTCGTTTGTCCCGTTATATTATATAAAGGTGTATGTGTTACATAGAAACTTAAAATGTTGCCTTTAGCTAACTTCAGGATGTCGGTTTATCGTGACGGTGTGTGACGCATCTTAAAATTTGCTCTCATCAGTTTTCCCTAACGCGCCAAAAGATATATAACTTAAAAAAGGTAGTGGATATGCGGTTGCATGTCGTGCAGGTGAGAACCCGAAGGCCCATTAGAGGGATGGGCTGAAGGAATTCTTCCGCTGCTCTGATTGCATCTATAGTCTATATTCACCAATAAATTGCGACACCGACTTCTCCTTTGTCCTCCCATAGAATAAAAAAAATTTGTAGAGTTATTATGATAATATGACATTGTAATACTTCTTTCTCAACAATGGTTTTCTTAGTGGATATCATTTGTAGGGGTTATTGTATGGTTTTTTTATGCAAAATTACCAGGTTATTCAGAATGCTAATTCGAGCCGAGCGTCCATCTACCGTGTCATGTCAGTACCATCATTTGAATAAAAAATACAAAAAATTTAAATTGATACCCTATTTTAACATCTATAATAAGCTGATGTATAGGTATCCAGACTATCTACGGAGCGAGAAAGGGATAGAGAGAGACTATGTATACTAATATAGATAGATAATCTGAAGAGAGTTTCGTCTCTTTGAGCGCGCTAATCACCATGATGCTACGACCAATAGGACCTAAGCTACTCAGGTGAAAGTGTGAGATTCTGCTAGTATGTATAGCCGACGAGTTTGTTTGCGAACGTAAGAGTGATAGGTCTAGAAAGTTTATTTTAGTGTTGTGTATCGAGTAAGGCTATAAGGCTATATACCATCACGCTGCGACCGAAAGCAACGGTGTACGAGGGTTATCCGGGTGAAACAGCAAGTCGCAGATATTTGCCCAAATAAAGGAGATTTTCGACGTCATTAAGAAGAAACGAATCGATGGTCCCACTAAAGCCTGTGGTCGTCGTCAAGCACACTTAGCTCATCCCGGATCTGTCTAGAATAGGGCTGGCCTATCATAAATAATCTTCACTTGCAGGAACAACTATCCTACATCAAATATTCGCTGGTACCGTCGTTGGTCATTGGAGGGGAGCAGGAAAGGTGGGCAAAGCATACGCATGACAATAATGCGGATTTGCGGCGTTGGTAGACGACAAAATGCTCCGAGTTTGCTTTTCCCCCCACACATACCATAAAAAACAGCCGTTTCTCTTGATTGCATTTACTTAGAAGTTTGATTTTTTCTCTGCTCCAAGGCATTGCAGACCAAAAATTTAATATTATGAGATCGAGACTGAATATTTGACATGAATTCCAGCTTGGAGAACTACTACTACAACTCCTGGTCATCATCTGGCACCGAGGCGAACCCGGGTGGGATCACGAGGGGACAACTATCCCTGCGGTTTAGGGCTTGTGTGTTGTGTGGTGAGTAGCGATTGGGCGTGTCATGCGTGCGCATGTGTGATCCTCGTCCGGATCGCAGGACACGCAGTCCCTGGTCCGCTTGGTGGATCACGGGGGGGGGGGGGGGG
>JAFELO010000402.1:324150-341180 GCA_017140195.1 Eumaeus atala | reverse complement strand
GTGGTCGCGCGTGCAGCGGGGCCAGGCGTAGATGAGCATGCGGTCCATTGTCTGCCCTATTGAACATAGCGCTCGACAATCGAACCACAAACTCATCCAGCGACGCAAGTCACGCGCGTTCACGTAGTTACGGACGTAGCGACCGGCTTCCGTGATGACCCGTAAGGATATTTTTTGCTGGGCTTGCAGGCGTTTCCGCTGGGCCTGGGAGGTTAGCGCGTACCATGCGTGGGCGGCGTAAGTGAGGCGTGAACGGATATTCGTCTTGTAAATCCCCAGTTTCGTCCGTGTAGGAAGTCCGGACGCTAGTACCGGCCACATAAAAGCGCGGGCTGTTCTCGCGTGGTTGACCGCTCGGTCCACCTGCGAGCATATGCATAATATATCGTTGTAAAAACCGTAGCCTTCAACCCGTGGTGGTTACGACTCGAGTAAACTCTACCATCAAAACGTTTCGCGCTTGGATGATTTCAAAAATATTGCTCGCAGTTTTTTCCACGTACGAGAACGTTAACTTTATAAAATACAATAGTGCTGTGTGAAACAAAAGACAAGAGAGAAATACGTATAAATATATTTGGATACACAAGAATTAAATACTTTAGTAAGATTTACCCGTACGCCAAGCTGCTTTATGGTCCAATTGGGTTGGCACGATACCTCTCGCTCAGATTGCGATTGATTGCGCGTGGCCGGACCTGTCTTTTTATAAAGCAGTTTTGAAATAAATGCATAATTTAAACTTTATTTTTTGCAAAATCAACATTGCACTGATAATTTTAAGTTGTTTTTACAAAATGCATGATTTTAAATTGCATATCTTTTATACGGGAGGTTTTGGAATGGAGTCTGTATCTTGATCTTGTTGTAAATCGTTGCTCATAGAGAATTGATGTGAATTGCGAAATGTTGAACTCGAATCTCAGTTACATATCCCACTGCTGGAAATAGACAAGAGATTTGAATGGACGCCAAAAATTAAATAACTTTTTCTTGAAGATTGGAAGACGATTGTTATGATCATATTTGAATCAAAATGATAATGCTAGATGTGAAAAAGTGTTAGGTGATAGTTGATAGAGATATGAGTATTTCTCAGTATAATGAATAGACGGTCGGTATTCCTATCTCTTGCTGTTATCTGAGTCGATAAGAGCAATGTCACCAGTAACATTTTGTGATAAAGACTCGTAATATGCTATGGTAAAACATACCAAGGTGATCTTTAACTGCTTTTTTCACACTTGGGAGGTTCTTGTCCACAGCAAGCACCATTGACTTTTTTGTCGGGTTCTGCAGCTGTCTGTAAGAAGTTTTCCTCTATCATCTACTGGTCAATATTTTTACAATGAAATATTGTACAACTCATAATGCGATGTATCTTTTACTCTTCGTTTTGCGTCTCGTTCTACAGAACCCACTTAATGTACTATTTTATTGATGAAGATAGATTTGCAATTACAAAAAAATATATGTGGAACGAGATAATTATAAAAACAAAAATATTAAGCAAGTCGTTTTAGAAAAGAAAACAATTTTTTTAAATACAATTGTTGATGAAGATTATCCTATTCCTTTAAGTTAAGAGGCATCGGAATCATGAATTATCGGTAGAGTGTAGACCTCTCGTGCTAATATTATGCATGTCTGTACTGCAAAGGAGAAATTTGTGTGTATGTATATTACGATTAATACCCGTAGTTGTAATTTCAAAGTCGGACACTGCAGACATAAGCTACAATTACTCATCAATGACCTAAAGTCTACATGATCCGTGATAAATTAAATCTACACACTTTCAAAAAAGCGTTATTATTCTCCAATGTACCTAAGAGCTTTTATGTGTATTGAGGTTATGGTGTTTGTTAAACAAAAAATACCTACCAGTGATAGCACACTAACCCATCCATTGCACCAGAAAAAAATCTACAGTGTGCATAGAATGCGAAAATCTTATTTTCTGAAACTGTCTTAAGTTTACGCGCATGTTAGTCATTATAATAAGCAGATATGAAACACCGACGTGTTACAGAATCTGTGGTCTGTGAGCATGCTGAAGCTGGCCCCTGCCATTACATTAGATTTGATAACCGATTCCTGCCAAGGATGATCCGTGAGGATATTGAAATTAAAAACATCCAAATTTTAATAAAGAAGGTTGCTGGGTTCTTTCCTCTGCTTGGGACCCAGTGGTGAACATAATGAAATCAAAAAGTAAACATACAACCTCAATACAGCAAGATATAATAAGTACTGTTTGCGTTAATCTGAACAACTAAAATTATAGTCCTTGGGGTAAAACTTGGTACATCAGGACATCTGTCATCTCAGTCCACCCGTGGTTGCTGTAAAGCTTCTGAAACGTCGGGCTAGATAAATAATTAAATAAACTGCAAAAGTAAGACTAAATTCTGAAATTGTGTCTGTACTGTCGAAGAAAAAAAATTTGAATGTTTGCATTGGTAAGCCCCACTCATACTAGCATTTACTCTTTGCTGACAAAGCACTCTTAATTGCTAAGCTCTCTTAGCTCCAATAAAGTGCACTCCTGTTATGACATATATTAAACTGGTGACCGCAGAATGAAAAACAACAGGACACAGTTATAGGTTCGCTCACTAGCACGATTCTCTAATCATACAAATGATAAGTTTGGAATGGAGGCTCATTAATCTATTAGGAAGACGATCTCTGTGCAGTAGCCGGTCCAAGGTGGATGGCAGGAACATCAGATCAACTGATCGTTGGCGCTTATTTAAGAGAGCGTTTGTCCAGCTGTGTAACGTTAAAGTATGATGATGTAAGTGCACAAGTGCGCACCGGAGACATTCGTTATCAGGACAGTTATTGTTTCCCCGACTGACGTACGGCCCTACTGTATCCATGATTAAGTATTATTGTTTTTTCGGCGAGAAGCGTTTCCAGTGTGTGATTTGCGTTTCGATCGGATATTTACAGCGCTGTTCAGCGGGGTTTATGGAGTTCCGCGCAAATGCTAGAGGTAAACAGTAATCCCTACATATTGAGTGAATTTTAGACTTTAGTACGATCAGCTTTTCAGCAATTATAAGTTTGCCGTAAATATACGCCGTTAAGATACTGCTGCAACCTTTTTATTTATTTTTATTGCCTATATGAGAAACCACAGTAAGTAGAGTTTTCGTGATTACCGATGATCATAAAAATCATCAGATGCGTGGTCCACCCTCGCGTAATGGCGGTACCATGTGAGCGAAAACCTCTCTCATTCGTATTTCGGTTATTCTTCTAAAACAATACCCGTGCCTTTATCGCTTGGCATTACAATTAAATTGTAGGATGTGGGATTTTCATTGTTGTCATCGAAACACGCCGGTTCTCAGATTCAGGCATTCAGACTTAGTAAATATTACTTAGGCCGATGTGTGTGGAATGTCCATCCATAAAATTCCATTAAGAATACAGACCTGTAAAATTGCACGCAGCACATTTATGCTTAAGAAATTCCACGCACAATATTTAGGCTTATAAGATTACTCGCAGCACATTTAGGCTAATTTTATAGAAATTCTGGCGGTGGCTGACTTCACACAAAATGCGATTCTGTGAGAAGTATCGCATATACTTCCGACTACTTATGTGAATTCATAGAAATAAGTTACTGAAATTATTGAAGAATTTGAATTATTATTCATGTGTATGTAGTCCAATTTTTTGCCTTCCTTCTTACTACCCTCCAATAGCCAACGGACACTACCCAAACCGCATAAAATCGAGATCATAGCTGTCATTTCGCGATGGTATTATGTGAGCGAGCTGTAAGTTCCCGCCGATGGCAATTGTGCTGCAAGACGCCACGGCACTACTTAATGATCATGTTGATGCATGTGTTGATGATGGTGTATATAATGTGGACATCATGTCCACCATCACCACAAAACAAACACTTATTTCGGTTACCACGAAACAAGTGGCACGTAACAAATTTAATGAGATATTTAGACTGGGTTGGACGTAGCTGCTAAATTTTAATTATTGCCGCCACTGCTTCATAGTTTAACAGGCGATGCTTTATTGCGGCATCTCGCCAATCATCGCTGGGAAACTGTTCGCTTTTCAAAATAAGGCATTGTGATTCTAAAGTGTGCGCTAAATATGATAGTTTTTTTTTTTCGGAGGGACCTAATACTGGTTGGCGGCGCTAGTCCAGCCTCAACAGTTCGACTGACAACGAAGACTTTTGTCTTCAGGTTTAGGGAGACGATAGGGAGACAGACCCCCTCTTTTCCCGCAGATGGGAAGAAATGAACCGGGTTGATTGTGGGCGTACCCCATAGTGATTATTTTTGGGACCGAAAAGGGGGAAGCGGTCCCCCTCCCCACTCTAGTGGGACGGCGCGCGCACGATGCCGTTTAAGTTGCGGTGTCGTGGATAAGGATAATTGAGCTCGTTTAGTGTTTGGCTTATCTGAGGCGGTCGGCCTCCTCGCCCCCCCCCCCCTCTGATGGAGGGGGTCGATTTGCGCTACAAATCGGCAAAAGCGGTATTCTTAATTTATTTATTATTAGAGCTCCCTAAAGTCGCGTTATTTTATTACCATCAATCTAAGCTCTCGAATTACGGATTCGATCCCCGGGCTCGTTTCCGTAAGCGGTGTGTGAGTTTGACATTCTGTCAGTCGTAAGTTATAACTGTGTCACTATATGTAAGATTTCATCGCTCGACCGGTACGAGCGGTGTATATCGTATTGGTTCTAACAGGAAAAATGCATTTACGCACCATCCAGCCGACCCAAGGGGGCCTGAAGTGTGTGTCGGGTTCAGGTCGTGAAGCGATAGCTACTACCGACTAAAAACTGCTATCCGTTAGTTGGCCCTATTGGCATTTTACTGCGGGAGCGTGTCTTGGTGTGTCTTTGCTTGTGTTCTTGGACGGACTTTGCTTCTGCTGTCGCGATCGCGTCGTCGGCGTCGTGCAATACGTGCTTCGGCCGACGATAACGGGAGTCCGTTAGTAATTCGACGGTCTGGTCGTATTCCGACGTTTGAACGATTAATTTATTTTTGTGATTAAGGGCACGATCAAAGAACTTTTGAGACAGCTCTTTGAAATGTCCTTTTATCGAGGTCAGTTGGAAGTCACAATGTAGGTCGATGTTTCGGAAATACCACGGGCATCCAGTAGCCATGCGTAAGAATCTATTTTGCATTTTCTGCAAACGTTCTATTTGGGTAGGGCATATGTGCGCGAATGCTGCACTGCAATACGACAAGATCGGTCGAATGCATGTAATATACAAAGTGAGCTTATGTCTATACGCCATTTTGCTCTTTTTGTTTATGAGAGGATTAAGTTTAGATAGGACATATCGTGCCTTTTTCAGAACGTTATCTATGTGATTCTTGAAGCTCATCGACCTACCGAGAGTCAGTCCGAAGTATTTCACCGTCTCTGCTCTAGGTATCTCGTTCCCGTAGAGCAGGATAGGAGGCATGTTACCTCGTCTATGCGAGGGGCGGTTTAGTGAGAAGAGTATGGACTTACTCTTCTCCGCATTAACCTCTATTCTCCATTTCAAGAACCATTCACCGAGTTCGGTGACGGCTTTTTGGAGAAGTTTGGCTCTGTAGTTGGGGAGGTATCTAATGTACAGTGCGGTGTCATCCGCGAAAATCGCCAGCTGGACGCTGGGGTGTCGCGGTATGTCGCTAGTGTACAGATTGAAGAGGGTGGGAGAGAGGACCGATCCTTGCGGACAACCGGCCCTGAGGGGACGAGGGGAGGACAGGGTGCCCTCCACTCTGTAGCGGAACTGCCTGTTCGCTAGGTAGCTGTTTAATATGATAGTTATATGACCAATGTCGTACTATAAGGTACTACGACCACAAAGGTAATGTTATTTGGACAAATCTCAGACACCGTTGCTAACATTGACGTTTAATTTGACTGGGCACTTCAGACTAACGAATAGCGTTCTCGTACACTTTTCAGTTTTGAATGGCCGTCGGAACTGCGATTAGCCGGATATCTCACTGGTGACGCTGAACGTCGCCGTGATAGCACCTGTATTGACATAAAGTGTACTTAGTATAACTGAGCACGTGCTCGGATATACTTTGTATCGTGTACGAAGAGGACACACAAAGTTACAAACACGAATCTCCCTGCACGTGCGTCTCGACAATGCTGGCCAGAGTTGGAGTCACGTTTTGGAGGTCACGTTTCACTGTGAAGTCATCGCTGTTGAGTAATTCTCCTGCTATCACGCACTTTCCTACGTGATTTCTTCTGATTTGTTTTACCGTGTTGTAACATTTGAAGGGTTTATCTATTGTCAGTATTCTAATATTAAGTAGTGTTCTATTATTAAATAGATAAATCTACAAAAAGAACTGGAAACTTAAAAATATTAAGCAGAATGACGTCACATCAATGTCAATCCCACAATTATTGCCACAATTTTATCTTAATCTGTTAACGGTACGCTTTTTCCTTAACTGAACTATGCAACTGTGTACCACAAAGATATTGCTAATTTCACGTTCTCAGGGAGCTTTCATTATGCTAGTTTGTCCAATGCAAACCTAAGGGCATTTGGGCCTTTGAATATGTGATTGTTAACTTTGTAGCACAGAACGCATTCATATAGCGTCAATGTGACATTAAAATGTAGATTCGACGATTGCATATTACTTATAAGAGTGCGTTTAGATTAAAGTCAATACAAAAATTTAAAAGTTGATTTCTTCTGTTGGAAGAACATAACAGTACGTTTCACTGTTATAGTGTTCACGATAATGCGATAGGACTAAATTTAAGATTGCTTTATTGAGTGGGTTGGAGGACGGAAGGAGGGAACGTCTGCATAACAATCATGCATATGTATTTGACTGTGAATACTGACATGTTTACCAACTTTATTCGAAATTCTCCGAAAGATGTTTTGGGCGAAAGAGATGCATAGCAAAGAGCGCGTCTTACAGCTTATCAGCTGTAACATGCTGGGGCATGCAATAAAAAGTGGAATACAGGTTACACATTGCTAGGTCAATCTCTAAGATACAAATTTGATAGTATATTTTTATCTTAGTGAAGCCATCATTCGATGTTTATGTCTCCGATTTATTCAAATTCACACAAGATTCGTCCTAAAATAGAACCGCGTAAAAAATACACATTTGAATTTGTAATCGTGCTTCTGAACGAGTTTCGAATTTTAAAATACGTGCTCGTTTTTTTGAACAGATAAAAAGTGAGATTTCATAATGGACGTGAAGTTACATATTCAGTACGTGTGTGTTACGAAAAAGTATGCTCCAAATAGAGTTCCGTGACATCAGGCGGGGCGATAAGTTGATAAGGATTGACGCAAGTGTTGGATTATCGGTGTAGATATTTTTAGTGCTGGCAATGACTCAAAGATACCGCCCAACAACAAATCCATGTACCTAAAGTGCCTAGATTATGCTGATATATTGATGAAAGATTTTACCCATTTTTTCCATTATAAAGCAAAAGAAATATTTTATAATTGCTTAGCAAATGTGTCGCAATGTAATTCAACCAAAAATACGGGCGTGGTTTAGACGATACGGACAAACCAAACCTCTGGCTGTGACAGACAGAGAGAAAGAAAATGAGTGCTCGCGCACTCTCCCTCTCTTGCCCCTATAGTAGCATACAAAACTCAACTCTCTTTCTATCTTCAGTAACTTGAATCCCTCTCAATTTCCGGTGGCATCGTTTTTGTAACGCTCTCGTCACGCATTCAACAACTTACTCCTCAAATCCAGCGTGCGTAAGGAAGTTTTACATCAAAAACGTATATTGTAGGATATAAAGGTAAAAAGAGACAGAATGCGACTGGGTAAAGTCCTTACATACCTGCTTACTCATATGTAATGACCACAACCATGTTCTATAAACCTTAGTAAAGCCACAATATATGTTGTTTTAAAATATAGATTTAAGAACCAGAAATATGTTGACGGAGTAGCATGGCGAAAACATCAATGAGGTCACCGATGATGCCTAATCTCGGCAAAATATTGAAGGACCGAAATGTTACGAATCCGACTAAAATATATCTCGTCCGAACAATTGTCCTTCATATTTCTCTATCTGTCTCTTTGTCCGTTATAATAATATCTAAATTAGCTATTATAAACATTCTCATATCGGGTTGCATCTGTCCCATATGCGGGAGAGTGGGGGGTGAGACACCTTCTCGACTAACCCAGTCTCGCCGCACTAGGAGCACTCCTAGCAATCCGAAGAAGCTATATTTGGCTTCTTTTCGTTTCCACACCATGGATTCAGATCCCGAAAAAAAGATAGAACAATTTCTCTATAGGGCAGAGACCTGGACGCAAAATCTGTTGGCATACAGAGAATAGATAGAAATGTGTTGCTGGCGCCGCCTGCTAAGGACTCCTTGGGCAGGCCATCCTACAAATGTGTCTATGTTCCAGGACATGAAAGTAGAAAACACCTAACGTCTATCCTATATCTGCTTGCACCACGAGGTGAGCTACTTTACCGACATAGCAAAAACCCTTGTAGTAATTGGAAAGGTGGGACAGAGAAGACCCCCAGGTAGAAGCCCGAAGAGATGGTGAGACCAAATAACCGCACACCTGGAGATGCCCATCAGCTCAGCTCCACCTCGAGCAACGGAATATTTATGGGCAGACCAAAGAGCACCTGAAACGAATTACGGTCCTCAGAAAGGGGAAAATGATTAGACATACTCTAATTATTCATCATGGAACGTTACGCTTGCTCCAGTGGATATAAAAAGTCACGGTGATTTGTAGCGGCTAGTAGCGATAATCATGGAATGAGGTATGGTGCGGCCTCAAATTTACACGTTATCAATGTTGTACCTCTGAGGAACACTGAGGTACCTCTTGCCCACATGATGCCGCCTTAGAAGCGTCATCGCATCGAGTAGCTGGTGGCTCATTGGCGAGGACTAGGTGAAGGGGTATATACATTGTCGGGTCCACTTTCACGAGATGCTTGTAAGAAATGAAATATATTAGATATTACAATTCCGTGCATGCAAGTTCCGTGAGACATAAGCTCCAGGTTCCCCGTCTGTTATACAGAAGAAAAGAGAAACCAGCCACCGTTAAGTACCTATTTGCAATATTACCATATTTTGCAGGGAGTACTGACAGAATTGGCTATATTCTCAATCGAGCTTCAATTAAAACTTATTTTAAGCTGACAAAGAAGGTTAGTCAGTTCTTATCATCGATGAAATGCCATATCCCTCTACAAGATGCAGGAGTGTACTTGATTGTGACTGTGGACTCTCTAACATAGGGCAAACTAAAAGATACAAACGTCGCGTCAAAGAACACATAGCTAATACGATACACCGACGTGTTAAAGAACACATAGCTAATACGATACACCGACGTGTTACAGAATCTGCGGTCTGTGAGCACGCCGAGGTTGGCCCCTGCCATTAACAACTAAACATTTATAATTCTTCGGGTACTCTTAATAATTTGTGGCATCAGAACATCTGTCATCTCGGTCCACCCGTGACCATGGTTGCTGTAAAGCTTCTGAAACGTCGGGTTAGTTAAATAATTAAATAAACCGCATAAAATCCGTAAAACCAGTTTTATTGCAATGAGTAACACTCGAGTAAACTTAAGACATCAACACATACTGGACACATATTCATTGCATTGAAAAGGGCCGGGACTCGCTGCGATCACCTTTACCACGCAAACGCTCTTTAACTTTAAAAAAAAAATTGAAAGAGAACTTTTTGAGGCCCTATTGTAGAGACGTATTACCTTGCCCTTGAAAATAATGAATTACTCTCTAAGTATAATCACTGGTACATTCAGATCCGCGTGTCTACGCTCCCGCATACATGGTGACGTGGTGACCCTAGACTGGGTAGAAGAGTGCGTGACACAGATAACATCGGTTATGTAAAGAGACTGAGGCTACACGTGACGCGTGATCGATAATAATAATATATATAATATCTGTGGACTTATCACACCACATTAGCCTAGTCCTGTGGTAAGTACCGTGAGGACTTGTGTTACAGGGACTAGACAACGGAAATATATTTAATATTGTTATAAATTGAAAATATTTTATATATTTAAGATTTTTACTATAGAAATACATATAATACGTACATAAACATTCATGACCTAGTCGGGATTCGAACACGCGACCTCTGGCGTAACACGCGGTCTAACCGCCACGTTACCAACCGGTCATCGATATCAGTAGTAGATGACGAACGGTGATGTAATAACAGTTGATACCCCGCCATTGCTGGAAAAGTTCAGCATGTTGCTGATACATGACTCGTGTTTCCGACTTGACCACGTTGTTCAGTGGTACTTGTGGCAGCATGTTTACTGACAGGGACTAACAATATTTTTTTCATGTCTAACGCCCCTAATGAAGTTTTCTTTTAAACAAAAAATAAGAAGACTCCCCGTTTACCCGTTTCCCCGTTTTGACCTTTTTGAGAGCATAAGTGATTTTAGACGAGATGAACCGATACCAGAACCACTCTGCCTAGTAGTTACAGGTACATAATATACTAGGAGCGGCAACTACATTCGTAAAGGCCTCACCTCTGGTGTCGCAAATGTGTTTTGTCGGTAGCCAGACGCTGGTTTGATTTAAACATCCAAAAAGTTCTACGAAACCTGATTGGCTATGAGAGAAAAATAGAAAGGAATGTGTGCGCAGCACACCTCTCTTATTTGCCCCGCACGCACAATACCCTTGTCACGGATTCACCAGCTTACGATCTCAACAGAGGTAGGCACTACAGGATAGTCATTTTTGTCTCGTGTACGACTTGGTACTGTTTTTTTTTACATTTACATTTACCTACTGTAAGTTACTACGGGATTAAAACATACGCATTTTTAGTGCCCCAAACATAGAAATGCGCATAATTGTCATACAGTTTGTTGCGATCCTTCCCTCTTGCACTCCATTGGGTCACCTGAACCTCAAAACAAACGTAAATAACGCAATAAAGAGATTAGCTGTCATTTTGCGGCGACGTGATCTAAGTGGCCCCCCAATGAAAAGGCACTGTCGTGTCTTCCATAACATTTGAGTTGTTCCTTAGTAAGGTGGACCTGCAGCTGGTCTACCCGTGGGGCACCTTGTCTATAGTACCTCGGACCTCGACCCTAGGAGCTGATCTCATCTGTGGTGTGTCTCAAGATCAAGGATCTCATTAGTGCTATCTAGTGCGCTTATCGGGCAAATGTAAACATCCGTCTCCGTACAGCAAACAAGAGTTAGTGTGGTGATACGCGCCTGGAAAGTTCCCGGGTGATAAGTTATCTGGCACGCGGTGAGGCGGTGCCGACTGCCTCACGCCGCGACGTGAGCCGGGTAAGCATCATCATATGTATCTGTTTCACAAAGATCTTTTGTGTTGTTTTAGCAGTGAGAACGTGTAGCCATCGTGAAGTCCCGCGTTCAGATCAAACACTCTCGTTGGAATTACTTTAGTTTTTCGTAACAGTTCAGTTAGGATTGGGTATTAATTCGTCATGTGTCGTTCCTTCGTCATGGAGTTAGTTCGTCGATCGAGTACCTGTGTTTTCTAGAACGATTTAGATTTGTAAAAATATCTCCTTACTAGTAACTCGCTTGTAGAGTCCCTCATTGTAGGTTACTTTTTTCGAAGTGTACTTTGCTGAAGATATAATCATACCTGGCAATAGTAGAGATGTGTGACTGATTGGTGGATCTACTCTAGGTGTCATGCGAGCTAACACACAATGTACCCCCTCGCTAGAGTTTCCATATCGGCAAACCTTATAATCGGACAGTTCAGCCAATATGTCCTAAATTTGCTTAAAAAGGCCGGCCTCTACACGGTCATTAGGCAGGAGACTACCGACGTCAGAAGTGATAGATACGTTGCCATCTTCTGCTTTAATCTCACTATACGTATTAAGGTAAACATTTTTACGTACGTTTGACTTGTGGAGCTTACTCCACTTGGGAATGCTTGTCGAGAGCGTTGCGAAAAGTGTAATCGGAGGAGGCGAACGATAGTCGCGAGGGAGACATAGGTAGAGAAACAGAGGTGCGAGCACACGTTTTTTCTCTCTTTCTGACATAGCCATTTACGGTGTATGACATATACCGTAACTGGACATAGAACTCTGGCATCGCTACGCAATAACGGTGTGAAATTGGATCAACGTCGTGGCTGATGACGGTTACGTAACCGTCAGACATCTTATCTTCGTCTGCTTATCACTCAAAGACAGTTTATGTATTGATAAATTTTCAACAACAACACGCTCAGATATGGTTATTTTTATTGTAATTATAATCAACTGCGCCACTTCGGATATTATCGCAACACAAATTGACGAACTCCGACGTATTTATAGTAACGTAGGTTATACACGATCATCTCCATGTGGTATTTCACTAATATTGCAGTAATTACATGCACTAGTCAACGAATGTGTCACAAGTTTAATCTTTAATGTTCCAATCAAACCAATAAATGGGTCCATATTACTAAGACACCGCTGTCCGTCTGTCTGTCACCAACATGTATCTCATGAACTGTGATATCTAAACTATTGAAATTGTCACAGACTATGTATCTGTTGTCGCTATAACATCACATATAGAATAAAATAAATAATTAATTGGGGTCCCATAAAATAAATAAACATGATATTTTGCCGTTTTTTATAGATTTAATATTTGCCGTTCCGTTCTCTCTGCTTATCCCATTAGGGAACTAGCGTGCATATGTGCGGTGGTACGGAACCCTTCGTCCGCTAGTCCGACTCGCACTTGGCCGGATTTTATACATACATAAGGTAGTTTGAGCAAGTCACAATATTCAGTATATATAGCGAGATGGACATAGCGAGATATTATATATATATATCACTTTGGAGTATTTTGGTTAATGATTGCCGACGCCCATAAATATCCATATGACTAGAGGCAAGGTTGCTTTCTTCGCCATTTTTAAAGCTATTTATTATAGCACTTTTATCTGAATGCATCTATCATCATCTGCGGGTTGGTCTGTCTTTAGTCCCCAAACCTTGTCTCGTCGCCCAACTAGGACTGAGAGTTATCCGGTGAGGCTGTGCTGGACTTATCCTTGCTTCGATATTTTACAAGTCACTTCGAAAAAAAAAACAACGCACGCCGGTATATGACGAAGTATTATGTCTAATATATTGGCACTCGCGAGATCGGGACATATCTCATCACTAGCCATGATGAAATCAAAACGTAACTTTTAACTTAGTGACTTCTAAATAACCCGGCCGCATTCGTCTGGCGTCGATGACGTCACACCGGCGTTACTCAACAATTCAAACTGTACTGAAGTGCCAAGGTGTGCGCGGGGTGAAAGAGTAAACGACGCTGCCACCGAGTTGTACGCTACAATGTTTATCGCGTTCCTAACTTGATGTGTCCGTTTGTGTGTATTGTGCCAGTGACGTCGAGTATTTGTGTAAATCGCGAGATAGCATTGAAAGCAGCGCACGATATGTTTTAATTGGGTAAGCGTAAACAACGTATATATACTATAAAATATTATAATAAGCCACTCTTTATCAGCATATGGAGTTTTCGTTACTCGGTTGGCTCATTATCTTTTGTTTTTTTTTTAGCATAAATGATAATTATATATTTTAGCAAAAATCTTTACGTATGTACAATTTACTTGCGCTTATTTTTCGGATGAACCTACACTAGTGGTTGGCGGCGCTATTGCTCCCGCCTCTACAATTCATCGGCACTAGCAAAGACTTGTGTCTTCTGGTTGCTTTACTTGCATTCCATAGGGGGCTGCGTTTAAACGCATTCTTACGCAATATTTGTCGAATGGAATGTGAAAATATACACTTAATACATTACAAATATACACTTAATACATTACAAATATACACTTAATACATTACAAATCCAGTTTCATGAAACTGATCTAACATGTTAGATGCCAAATAATTTTCTTCGTTTCATAATGTACTTCAAATTAGTAAGAGGTAGTGCTATACATGTTGCATGACACTACATCATCCTATGCAACGGAATTGAGCCGGCACGACCGGGGAGGTACCTCTCGCTCATATAATACCGGCGTAAAGCGCGCTGTCGCTTGTTGCTGTGTCGTTGTCGCGCATCGTGTGGTCTATATAATTATAATTTATCAATGTTTAGTACATGTTTGTTTTTTATAGCGGCAACACATTAGTGAAAAATATAATTAAATTATTTGAGAGGCGATATTAGTGAAAAATATAATTAAATTATTTGAGAGGCGACACGAGCTGCGCGTAGCCTACACCGCACGCCCATCCGCCGTCTCCGGGGCGAAGGAGCCCGAGGTAGATCTCCCTGTGCCGCTCGACGATTCCTCTAATTCTGGGAAATGAATACCTCACAGAAAACGACACCGTACTGGCGCAGTCCACCAGCGGTGCACCGGCAGCAATTGTGCGATGATAGCGCTACGCAACAAGCGTGTGCGTCGTGCACGCAGCGAGTGATAAGGCCACATGTCGGCCGCTATTATCACGCTTATCAACTACGCTGTTTTTTTAAACATTGCACCCGCGATACGACATGATTTTAAACAAAGTTTCAGCACTTTCGGTCCGCGTGCTCCCGTGATTACAACATAATTATGAACCAGTAACAATAAAGCAATGTCAGAGGTAGTGCCATGCTGTGTTGCAGTCGAATTGGTAGTGAATCTCGCTGATATGAGTGAAAACAATTATGTCGCGGTTCCTATGGTTCATGAGTAGTACATTAGAGGACAGGTAAAACAGGGCCACGAATCTACATCGTAGTCGTCGGTGGTCACTAAATTGCTCAGACTGCTTGTTTGCCCTCATGTGACATATAAAAACATGAGTATCATAACCTAAAATTAATTTAAAGAACATGAAACTCGACTATTGTATCCCCTACCCTGTGTCATGTGGTCATGAGGAATTAAAGGATTCTTCATACATTAAAGCCCGCCAAGCCATTAAGGCTGTAGCAGATAAGAAAAAATCTACGTACCTAAATAAATCTAAATACATACATATATACATACGAAAATTATCCCTCCTTCTGACGCAGTCGCGAAAAAATTATGAAGAAGAAGAAACGTGATGTAACTCGTAAAGCGTAGCAATAAAAGTTTTATGATAAGAGGTGCAAAGCGAAATATAAATCAGACGCATTTACTACAAACTAACTAATAAACCTGACGCTATCGCTAGTGCGGTGAGTGGTGAGTTCATTTACAGAAATGCTAATGTTCTAAGAGGAGACCACAAAAGAAGCACATGAATAGTGAAGATACTAAAACATTTTTCGTTTCTATCCTTTAGAATTTTAAACCAACCAAGCCGTAATTTTTAATTATGCTATACATACATACATATACTCCAAAAATATTATGCTCCTTCTGACGCAATGGAATAAGTAAATTTGCTTGTAAAAAAGGTCCCTTTTGCCAGTACAGACTTCAGAGCTCTAATCAGATACATAATTTTAAACACGGCATATGGAAATAAAGCTAATTGGACGATCTCTTGATACGTTTGAAACTGTTAAATCGTCATCTATTGAGCTACAGGCATACACGTGGACCACGGTATTTCATGTTTGTAGCCTATTTATTTTGTACGCTATGCAAGAGCCAAGTTGTCCCCTATTTCGACACTCACTGATTGACTGACTCACTGATTATCAAAACGAAATTTGTACTTCTCATAAACCTAGAGATCAGAAATTTGGCACGGTTCAAATCATAGTTTTTCCCTTCATATTAGTCAAACTATTGAAGTTATCGACATGCTTTTTTCACAAAATTTATTAAGCCCTTAGTTCTGAAATTAACTTTCTGTGCGTTGGTGAAATTTCTTATCTCACCAAAAATATCCTATAAATACCAAGTCTCAATGAACCTGCTTGTTTCTCTATAGAAGAGATGAAATGTCTTAGCAAAGCCACGCCAAGTCGAAAGTCCGATACCGTGATTTCGTTATAAGTACAGTTACATAGTATGTGACTTGGCCATTGACGTGGACGTGTCAACAAGTGTGTTCACATGAATAATTATTTATGTTCGACGGCCAAGCTACATAAAATATGACTATATTAATAAGACTTGGCTTGGCTTTTTTATAGAGATTTCACTACTTTATAGCATTGCTTTACAAAAATCTGTATTTTTGTATCCACGATTACATACTGAATTGTCATTCTAAGACGTTGATTGTACACATAAACATATTTTTACGCAAAGTAAACCTTATGCGCACGTTTTAATTTTTCTTTTAATAGTGCACAGTTTGACATGTACACATTTATTTTTATTTTGTTATTATAGTATAGGGGAGGCAATATATAATAATAATAAAATATCCGCATAATTACTATGCCGATGCGTTGCTCTAATTTCCTTCGCCTCCAAATGAGCCATCGGGTACTGACATGACAAGCGAAACCGCATGAAAAGCGACAACGAAGATGTCGCTTTATGTTGGTACATGTGAGCGAGAGGACCTCCCCAAATCCGCTGCAATGCAGTATGGCATTACCTCTTACTGAACATCTTACACACGGACGGTTTTGATAGGCCATACGTGCCGGAGTGCCACAGGGCAGTTGCCTATCCCCTTGCCTGTACACGGCCTCCACTAACGACATCCCCACACTCAACGATCCTTCGGGAGAGGGTGAGGTGGATGTCATGCTCGCGCTGTTCGCCGACGACAGCGCTTACGTAACCTCGTCCCGAAAGCCGGAGCTCGCAACTGGGCGCATGTAGCGCATGCTGGACCGGTTGCCGGAGTGGCTCGACACGTGGCGCATGTCCGTCAACGTGGATAAGACGACGGCGCTATATGTCAGCAAGAGGCGCTCCATGCCGGGGCGATTGAAGTTTAGAGGCCAGGATGTGTCTTGGGAATCCCCAGTCGTGTATCTCGGATGCAGTATCGACCGCGCGCTGCGGATGGGCTCGCAGGTGGACCGAGCGGT